>CM042142.1:122559873-122569873 GCA_023376005.1 Doryteuthis pealeii
TACTTACCCATAGCTAGAGGGAGGGTAGTTGGATTCATACCTTTCCCAATGGTATTAGGGAAATAGATCACTAATTAAGACTGAGCCTATTCTAGTAGTGACCACACCAAGTGGGGTTTAACAGGTTTGAATTCAGAGTCCCCCTTCTCCTAGACTGGTTGCCTAACCAAGGTTAAAGAGCTCAGTCTGCCCTACTATGTACCCATAGCTGGAGGGAGAGTAGTTGGATTCATACTTTTCCCAAGGGTATTAGGGAAATAGGTCACTAATTAGGACTGAGCGTATTCTAGTAGTGACCACCCAAAGCGGAGTTTAACAGGTTTGAATTCAGAGTTTTCCTTCTCCTAGACTGGTTACCTAACCAAGTTTAAAGACACCAGTCTGCCCTACTACTTAGCCATAGATGGAGGGAGAGTAGTTGGATTCATACCTTTCCCAATGGTATTAGGGAAATAGATAACTAATTAAGACTGAGCCTATTCGAGTAGTGACCACACCAAGTGGGGTTTAACAGGTTTTAATTCAGTTTTCCTTCTCCTAGACTGGTTACCTAACCAAGTTTAAAGACCCCAGTCTGCCCTACTACTTAACCATAGCTGGAGGGAGAGTAGTTGGATTCATACCTTTCCCAAGGGTATTAGTGCTATGTGAACAGTAGCTTCGTGCAAGATTTGAACTCCGATCGACGAGTCCATTGAGGCGCCTCAAAAGAAGAATGCCGACGGGACACGGGCAATTGTTACATTGGCGTTCCGATGAGCTTCGGTTTTTGCGTGGCTACCCACAATAATTGGACTTCATGTTCATCTGATATGGTGGGATGTCAGAAAATCAAATGAACTGTATGGTTTTCTTTCTTTCTTTCTTTCTTTCTTTCTTTCCATTTTCTTTCTTTCTTTCTTTATTGCTTTTTTCTTTCTTTCTTTTCTTTCTTACTTTCTTTTTTTCTTTCTTTTTTCTTTTTTTCCTTTCTTTCTGTCCCTCTTTCTTTTTCTTTCTTTCTTCCTTTTTTTTCTTTTCTTTCTTTCTTTCTTTCTTTGGGGAGTCCCACTGATGTGATGGCTAACCTGCTGGACTGTGACATCATAGTAAGCGAATTCAAATTTCAGTCGTGCTATCACGTTCAGATGTAGTTTAGTGTCATATATAGGACACCCTTTTAGGGGGGGGGGTTCTTACCCCGCTACAGGTGATACAGTCAGCGTATTCTACTTCTCACCCATAGGGCGTGGTTGAAAGGAAACAATAGAGATGAGAGCATTCCACCTCTTCCCCCCTCTCTCTCTCTCTCTCTCTCTCTCTCTATATATATATATATATATATATATATATATATATATATATAGTCATCCACAGACACCGTGTTTCGAAGTCTCACGTCTCTTCAGTGTGACTAGACTTAGCAATATATATATATATATATATATATATATATATATATATATATAGAGGAGAGAGAGAGAGAGAGAGAGAGAGGGCGTGAAACGCCGAAACACGTGTCTGTGGATGATTTATTAATATATGCTCCCATAAATTTGGTATGAGCTCTCTAATTGGCAATTTAAATTAACTCTCACTACTGAGCATATAAGCAATGATTGTTTCCCCGGAAATTTGTTCACTCTGTCACCGTAAAATACATAAACAAACCTATGTACTTAATAGTTTAAAAAACACCAGTCCCCGCTACAGCTGTCAGTGGACGATGGAATTAGATATCAGGCTACCAAACGGTCAGTCTGAGTTCGACCCTAGCCAAAGATAGTAGTGTCTAGCCAAACTGAAGAGGCATGAAACGCCGGAACACATGTCTGTGGATGACTTATATATATATATATATATATATATATATATATATATAGTGTTATAGTGTGGGATGGTCACTGTTTCAGGTTTTGCTGGAATGGCGTACCAAAGTGCAGTATTATTGGTAGAGTGCTCAATATAAAAATAGAGCTGTTATATAATATAATAAGATAAATATATAAAGGTTTTACATATCTATTTATTAGGTGAAAACTATTGAATTTTCTGAAATTTTAAAAATTTTCTTTCGATTTTCCTTGCATTTGAAACATCTTCACCTGAAGATTGCATTGCATGAAACCAATATGGTCGGGAATGTTCTTTTGTCACCTAATAAATAAATATGTAAAACCTTTATATATCTATTTTATTATATATATATATATATATATATATATATATATATATATATATATATATAAATTTCTTTACTTCTAAACTCTACCGGTGTGGAAAAAACCCAGGTAATTCAGTTTTTCAAAATAAAATAAAAATTCAAACTGGGGGAGGGAGAAGGAGAAAGAAAAGACCAGCACATCCGTACTTTCTGAAAATAATCATCAATACCGTATGTAGTGGCCAAAAAAAGAAAAAAACACCGGGGGAATTTTCTAAGTTGTATATGTAAAAAGTGCTCAATACATTAAGTAGAGCATGATTATAAGGACCTACACGAGTCAGACACTATCTACCTAGGTTTCACCCGAGTGGTTCTTCAGAATAATTCTGACTGAAGGAGGTTGTTACAAACGTCTTTGCAACAACAACGCGTCGCATGGAATAGGTTTAGTGAGAGGCATTTTCTTCTGAATATACAAACCTTACGACACAGATTTAAATAATAATGCATTCAGCCCATAAAAGAGCGTCCCATAAATGATGTGTATATGTAAAACATGTAGGAAGCGCGTGGAGTAATGGTTAAAGTCATAGGAAATGGACTCGTCGCCCCGAGTTCAAATCCTGGACGTGGTGATTGCATTTCACTTAGCGCCAATACTCTTGGGAAAGGTATGAATTCTACTCTCCCTCCAGCTATGGGTACATAGTAGGGCAGACTAGGCTCTTTAACCTTGGTTAGGCAACCGGTCTAAGAGAAGGAAAACTCTGAATTCAAACCTGTTAAACCACACTTAATGTGGTCACTACTAGAATAGGCTCAGTCTTAATTAGTGATCTATTTCCGTAATACCATTGGGAAAGGTATGAATCCAGCAACTCTCCCTCCAGCTATGGATAAGTGGTAGGGCAGACTGGGGTCTTTAACCAGTCTAGGAGAAGGAAAACTCTGAATTCAAACCTGTTAAACCCCACTTGGTGTGGTCACCGCTTAAGAAATTGACCTTGTGTCATATCCTGCTTGTACGGAGGGGTTGGTAAATATATATATGTAAAACATGTATATCTATTAAAATAAAAGCGTCTATATAAGGAACCGGGTTAGCTCAGTCGGTAGAGCGTTCGGCTAGAAACCACAAGGTTCCTAGTTCGATACCGGCCCTCACCAACTCAGCGTATGAGTAGCACAGGGATCTGTGCGGTAAAGTAAGGAGCTGATGATAGGTGTGGCGGTCCAGCTCAGACGCAAAGAACAATCTCCTTGGTCTAGCGCTAGTGAAAAGGGGATATACTCCCTCGCTGATTGGCTGATACCGACTTTAAACCGCCCAGACGACTTTACTTTTACTTTTATATATACGGATAAGTAAAAGTTTGTTCGGGTAATAAAACAGTCGTGAAGTGTTCACACATTTATTCTGTACAGGGTAACGATATCCAGCCAACTATCTTTCTTCTGTACTAGTACAAAATACCCCCCCCCCCGGGCGATGTAAAAATAGAAATTTGAAACATATTACCTGAGGGGTGGGAGTAAAAAAATTCAATGTCAGCGAGTTTGTACCCTAAGTAAGTAAAATCATCAAATTCATTAAAGGATTAAAAAATAAAACAATTTGAAATGTAAACTTTAAATATGTATTAAAATAAAACAAACTATATATAGATATATAATACCAGTCATGTATTTATTAAAACTTATTTTAAAACACAATTAGGACTGTCTAATGCTGCATGTTCAAATTTTGAGTGTATTTATTCTATGTTATGACGATTTTGGGTAATGTGACGTAAGCAGTGACGTAATTTTTGTTACAGACAAAAACCGGAAGCGAATTTCCATTATTAATAGATTGGTGACTTCCCGACGTGATACGTGTTGGCTTATTTTGGTATATAACGAGTGCTATAATACACCACTTAAATTTATAGACTAAGCGAGGTCTCGTGGTTTAAACCTCAGCCAATCAACCGCTCGAATGCGTGGCTGGTTGACTACTTAATCACTTATACGGATAGGCGTCTATTTGCAATCATTGAAGAAGGAATTGTGACACTGAGGAGCACCAAGGAACAACCAAAGGATTCTTTACCAAGGATTTCCGCTGGACAAACGCTCTTGCTTGAGGCCTAAAGGATGGCCCACAAAATCGTAACAAACTCCGTCCTGTTGACTACATACTGAGAGATGTCCATTTGAAATCATTGATGAAGGACTTGCAATACTGAGGAGCACCAAGGAACAACCTAAGGATTCTTTACCAAGGATGGCCCATAAAATCGTAACAATACGAACTCGTTCTTCCACACATCAACCTATCAGTATCTGTCGCGTATTTGAATGATCGGTCGGAAAAAAGGCCGGCTGTCCCATCAGGCTAACCTGACAAAGATATTGGCGAGAAACCCGGCAGGATTAAAAATAAAACCTATAAAAGGAAAGGTGAACACTTTTGTAGGGTGAATGGTCATGTGGTACATACGTCGTGTCAAATGGGAAATAATCCATCGCTTTGAAGCCGACGGTGGCCAACTGTCCGCTCCACTGGCTTCTAGGGCGAGGGGAGTGATATCAAGTGGACCAGTCTGAACCTGCACAACGCCTTGTCTAACTACAATCTATCCTCGTACGCATCACTCCTTCTAAATGAAAGGAAACATGATAATTTCCTATAATAAACTATACATGATAATATTATATATATATATATATATATATATATAATATATATATATATATATATATATCTTTGTTTACATAAGTTTGAGGCCTCTAGTAAATTCATTTCCGCTTAGAAATGTAGCGATTAAATAGTCTCCTATATCTGACAGCTGCCTGTGGCCGTAGGGGTAAGAGGATTGGCGAACGAAAGTTCATTCGGGTCTCGAACCCGGCCAGAGGTAGCTGTTAAACGGTATAACCACACTGATGAGAGGTGATAACTCGAAACACGTGTCTGTGAATTACTTTATTATATGCTCCCAATTTGGTTGAGCACTTTAATTAGAAGGGATTTAATTGCAAAATTCAGCGTATTCGGCGCACAGCTAAGCCTCGCTTTGTTTACATAAGTTTGAGGCCTCTAGTGAATTCATTTCCGCTTAGAAATGTAGCGATTAAATAGTCTCCTATATTTGACAGCTGCCTATGACCGTACAGGTAAGAGGATTGGCGAACAAAAGTTCATTCGGGTCTCGAACCCGGCCAGAGATAACTGTTAAACGGTATAACCACACCGATGAGAGGTGATAACTCGAAACACGTGTCTGTGGATTACTTTATATATATATATATATATATATATATATATATATATTATATATATATACATGAAGATAGGAGGGTTGGAGTAAAATTCGACAGTAGATAAGTAAAATGAAAGGTAAAAGGAAAGTGAACAAAATCAATCGTTCAATCAAGTCTGAGAAGGGGAGAAATATTTCGTCCTTACTAAACGCGAAGGACTTCTTCAGTCATCTGACTTTTATTCAAAGAGAAATATTTCGTCCATACTAAACGCGTCTAAACATATAAATGTACGTAATTTTGCTTTGAATAAAAGTCAGATGACTGAAGAAGTCCTTCGCGTTTAGTAAGGACGAAATATTTCTCTTTGTCTGGATGGTCTCAATTTTTCCTCAGGTTTCCTGTTCCTCCAGTCTTTTTCCAAGCTTTTTGAGACCGTTCCAAGTACACCAACTACAATTGATATCACTTTGACACTCATATTCCACAGCGTTTTCAATTCTCTGGCAAAGTCCAGGTATTTGTCTATATTTTCGTTTTCCGACATCTCCATCCTGTGATCTGCTGGAACTGCAAAGTGTACCAGTTGACAATTTTTCTCCTTTTTTTTGTTAATCAGTACTAGGTCTAGTCTCCTGGCTGGGATAAGATGATCTGTCTTTATCTCGAAGTCCCAGAGAATTTTATGCGATTCGTTCTCAAGAACAGATTCTGGTTTATGCATATACCATTTCGTATTATTATTATTATTATTATTATTATTATTATTATTATTATTATTATTTTACTCCTTTTGAGTTTTCACATCAGCATTCTGATGGTCTTTTACTGGAGTCTGAGTGACAGCAAGTCTCCTCAGGTCTCCAGAACTCTTCTGAGTATTCTGGCAGATTGCAGCAGTGCAGTGTTCTGAATGGTTTCAATCCTTCCTTTGATATCCAAACTTTCCAAACCCTGTTCCTTTTGGGACTGTTCCAAGTGCACCAATTACAATTGGTATCACTTTCACTTTCATCATGTTCCATAACTTTTTCACTTCTCTGGCAAGGTCCAGATATTTGTCCATTTTTTCATTTTCCTTTAGCTTCACCCTGTGATCTGCTGGCACTGCAAAATCCACCAGTTGACAAGTTCTTTCTTTTTTGTTTATCAACACTAGGTCTGGTCTTCTTGCTGGGATAAGGTGATCTGTTTTTATTTCAAAGTCTTATTAACGATCGTAGTATTGCGTTTTGAGAATTGTGACAAAATCAAACGAAATGAGATAAAAGAAAAACTCGTCAAATATTTGTGGTAACTGATAACGTTTCATTTAAGATTTTCTGTTGATTAAAATATAAAAGGTTGAATTAAAAGCAATAAAAATAAGGAATGGCAAATTCATTTGAATGTATTTTCTTATTTTCTCTTTTGTGTGAATTTCCGTTATTAAACAATGCAATACAGACGGCCAGGGTGGCTTCCATGTCCGATTAGCTGACCGGATATTAAGGTAAACAATGGGTTAATATGCTGACTATTGCGAGCGAACGAAACTGGTACTAACAAGAAAGAAAGTGGCTTTAATTGTCGAAAGGAGGAATTGATAATTCGATATAATCAATTCATTGCGACTCGATTCATCTCATTACGATTGTTCATTAATATCAATAATATTTTCAATATTCTAAGTAAAAAGTCATCGGGGTGGCCTGAAGTCGGTATCAGCCAGACAGCGAGGGTGTCTATCCCTTTTTCACTAACGCTAGACCAAGGAGATTGTTTTTGGCGTCTGAGGCGGAGCGCCACACCTAACATCAGCTCCTCACTTTATTGCAGAAAAGAGAGAATAATAATTCTATATGATTCAATTCATTGGGAATTGATTCATCTCACCACGATTGTTTATTAATAATCAATAATATTTTCAATATACACAACTTACTATTCAAAAGAGTATTGGTTTGGTTTGGTTTGTTTTGTTTTATGGCATATCAACCTCAGTGGGTCATTTAATGCCGACAAAGTTTTGAAATAAATTCATTCTTAATGGATATTCGATTTTTTTATAAACATTTTTCTATTTAACCCATAGATTGAACCCTAGCAGTCATTACCACTCCAGGTCAGGGTGGATCTGGTAGTAATAGTGATGAAGGAGTACACCACACTCCCCAGAACCTCAACAATGGAACGTCACCATTAGATGCAGTTTAACCTCATACTCAGGACTAAGACCCTCAGCTACCATCTTCTAGTACATATAAAGAGGGTTGGAGTTTGCCATAAATGCAATAGAGTTGGGACAATCATATAGGTGCTAGGATTTGACGTTACCAACCGATTGATCGGGGGAGGTTTCTCCGACCACCCATCGAGCCAAAGTAAGAGCCAAAGTGGAGTCATGCAATGCATGGACTGCTTAACCACCAGGGTTGCATATGTTACATAATTTATAAACAGCTTATAAATTATGTATGTACCTGTTGTTAGAATATTTAAAAAAAGTTCGTTAGATTTAATATCAGAGCTGGGGAATTTTCTATACCCGTTGGGGTTTTGGTTGATATGACGAGGACCTCAAATTCACCTCTTCCGGTAGACGCGACTGGACGCGTGATATAGTTTTAGATTAGATGCGGCAGAGAATCCAGGGTGAGTGGACCTGTTGGTCGCTCGATCTGAGCCGGTCTCGATCCGCGGCGGATGAATATGGGCTAGGTTTGGGAATAAAGCTTTATCAAGAAAGCAACCAAGTCTTGTTTGTTAAGTAATTAAAACAAGAAACAACCAGCCCAAGAAATCGACAAAAAAACCCAACCCTTAACAAAAAGCCCATCAGATCAACAAGAGAAGATGGCGGCCGAGTTAGACGATGTAACCAGTAAGCAGAATACTAACAAGTAAGAACAATCACTCCAGCAAGCATCACTTCTTGTTTGCAGTCACTGCACCAGAGATTACTATTCAAAAATTGGCCTGTTCAGCCACTTACGCAGATGCAGTTAAAAAAAGGACACTACGCCATCGTCTCTAGCTGACGGAAGGGTGAAAAAAATAGTGAAGATTGAATTTATTTTTAATGGACAAAGAGCTTGATAACTATCGGCTGTAAATTATTGCTTAGGGCAGTACAAAGCTACACTAGTGATGAGTTCTAAAAAGATCAACCTCACCATCAACGGTCTGTGATACAGGATTGCTAACTGATTAAAGGGAAGTAATTCAATTGTATTCAATGCTAATTACCTCCCTTGAATTTTAAGATTTTTAAAAAATTTGCTTAGGTTTTTGTTGTTGATTATTTTGAGTTTCATCCTTTAAGTTTAGTTAGAAATTATTTTCAGTCAGAGACGTATTAGGTCTTAATTATATACTTGAAAATTACGAAAGAAAAAAGAAAATGAAGACAATTTTTCCATTCTGCTGTTTTTCATGAAATTTTAATGTTCTTATATTTTTTATATATTCATGTGAAATATACAAATTGGAAGAAAATCATTTTTTCTTCTTTTGAATCATATAAATTTGATAAGAATGAATTAAATTGTTATTCTACCCAACTCTCAAGAATTCTCTTTTAGGTATATACAATGCAGTGGTTGTATTTTCCTACTATAATCCTTCTTTGCGGTCGGTTTAGCTCAGTCGGTAGAGAGTCCGACTTGGCAACTGCAAGGTTACTGGTTCGATACCGGCCCTTGTCTCAGTGTCTTGACAGCGTCCATAATAATGACGCTAAGCATATTTTTATTAAATAAAAAAGAACAATATACACGAACCAGAATTCATTTAATGTTTAGGTAATTGACAAAAACTTATTTGACCATGTGTTATACCAAGAGCTAAAAAAAAGAAAGAAAATAAATTAATGCGTAACTAAGATTAATGTAAACTTTCAAAGTCATAATCAAATAAAGATCGTATTAAGTTTTGTTAATTATTTTGCATAATTATGTTACGTGGTCATTTGTCATAATAAAACCTACGAACAAAAAAGATGAATATTTCGTAGTTCAGGGGAAGTAATTCTAAATCATATGCAGACAGAGTTCTTTCCCTTGAATTTTAAAAAATGAGCAAAAATTTGATTATATCTATCTCTCTCTCTCTCTCTCTCTCTCTCTCTCTCTCTCTCTCTCTCTCTCTCTCTCTCTATATATATATATATATATATATATATATATAATGAGTCAGTTTTAGTAATGAAAAAAGGAAAGAGAATGAAAAAGAAGTGTTATAAGAGGTAAGAATTGCAACAATATCTTCTATTAATAATTGAGATTCGCTCTCTATTTGTCTGTAACAAAAACTACGTCACTGCTTACGTCATATTACCCAAAATCGTCATAACATAGAATAAATAAACTCAAAATTTGAGCATGAAAATTTGGACGATCCTTATTGTTTTTATTTTTATTTTTAAACAATTTTTAATAAATACATGCCCGGTATTATATCTTTATATATAGCTTGTATTAATAATGGGGATTAGGTCTCTATTTGTCTGTAACCGAAATTACGTCACTGCTTACGTCATATTATCACAAATATTCATAACATAGAATGAATACACTCAAAAATAAGGCATGCAACCTTTCACAGTCCTCATTGTTTTTTAAAACAAGT
>CM042142.1:122577373-122587373 GCA_023376005.1 Doryteuthis pealeii
GAAAGAATGAAAGACAGAGAAAGAGAGAAAGAGAGAAAGAGAGAGGAAAAGAGAAGGAAAAAGAGAGAAGGAGAAGGAAAGAAGAGAAAAGAGGAGAAAGATGAAAGAGAGAAAGAGAGAAAGATGAAAGAAAGAGAAAGAGAAAGAGAGAGAGAGAGAAAGAGAAGGAAAAAGAGAGAAAGAGAGAAGGAAAGAAGAGAAGAGAGAAAGATGAAAAGAAAGAGATAGAGGAAGAGGAAGAGAGAAAGAGAGAAAGAGTGAAGGAAAGAAAGAGAAAGAGAGAAAGAGAAGAAGAAGGAGAAATAGAGAAAGAGAGAGGAAGAAAGAGAAAGAGAGAAAGATGAAAGAAGAGAAAGAGAGGAGAGAGGAGAGAGAGAGAAGGAAAGAGAAAAGAGAGAGGAAGAAAGAGAAGAGAGAAAGATGCAAGCAAGAGAACGAGAGAAGAAGAGAAAGAGAGAGAGAAAGAGAAGGAAAAAGAGAGAAAGAAGGAAAGAAAGAGAAAGAGGAGAAAGATGAAAGAAGAGAAAAGAGAGAAAGAGGAAGAAGAGAAGAGAGAAGGTGAGGAAAGAAAGAGAAAAGAGAGAAAGAAGAGATAAGAAAAGGAGAAATAGAGAAGAGAGAAGGAAAGAAAGAGAAAGAGAGAAAGATGAAAGAAAGAGAAAGAGAGAGAGAGAGAGAAGGAGAAGAGAGAAGGAAAAAGGAGAAAGAGAAGAAGGAAAAGAAAGAGAAGAAGAAGAGAGTAAAGAGAAAGAGAGAAAGATGAAAGAAGAGAAAAAGAGAAGAGAGAGAAAGAGAAGGGGACCGAGAGAAGAGAAGAGAGAGAGAGAGAGGAGAGAGAGAGAGAGAGAGAGAGAGAGAGAGAGGGGGGGGGAAAGAGACGCTTTTAGATTTTCAAATTGTATTGTTGGCGGTTTGTGGTCGGTTTAAGGAATGTTGCTTAATGTGAATTCTTTCAGAATAAGCGAAAAGGTGGGTGGGTGGTGGGGATGGGGTTACAGATCCGCCATGCCTCTGAGGTCTTGCTCAGACGGTAGAGCGGTCCTGCCTAGGAACAAAGGTTCTGGTTCATACCAACCCTGGGCAACTCCAGTCGCGCTATTACGTTTTCAATTTTAGACTAATATCATTGGGAAGTATGAATCCCTCATACCCTCAGTTATGGGTTAATAGTTCCACTACTGTTGTTTTACCAAAGATAATGCTTTCATCACCGTCCTCAAGTCAATTTGTTTCTATTCCATATATCCATATATTCATATGTCTTCTTTTCTCTCTATCTATCTATCTTCTATCTTCTATCTATCTGCTGTCTCTGTCTTTGTCTCTGTTCTCTCTTTATCTATCTATCTATCATCCTATCTATCTATCTATCTCACCCTTTTCTTATCTATCTATCTATCTTATCTATCTATCTCACCCCTGTTCTTATCTACTAATCTATCTATCTATCTGTCCTTGGTCTCTGTCTCTGTCTCTGTCTTTGTCTCTGTCTCTGTCTCTCTCTCTATCTATCTATTATCTTCTAACTTCAGCCTGTTCTTATCTATCTATCTATCTATCTATCTATCTATCTATGCTATCTCTGTCCTCTCTTTATCTATCTATCTATCTATCTATCTATCTATCCATCTCACCCGTTCCTTAATCTATCGTATCTATCTATCTATTTATCTATCTGTCTCTGGTCTTTTCTCTGTCTCTGTCTCTCTCTCTCTCTATCTTCTATCTATCTATCTATCTATCTATCTAACTCAGCCTGTTCTTAATCTATCTATCTTCTATCTATCTATCTATCTCTGTCTCTTTTATCTATCTATCTATCTATCTATCTATTATCTATCTCACCCTTTTCTTATCTATCTATCTATCTATCTATCTATTCTCTATCTATCTATCTAACTCAGCCTGTTCTTATCTATCTACTCATCTTCTATCTATCTATTCTATCTTCTGTTCCTCTTTCTATCTAATCTAATCTATCTCCCCTGTTCTTATCTATATATCTATCTATCTATCTATTCACCCTGTTCTTATCTTCTATCTTCTATCTATCTAAACTCACCTGTTCTTATCTATCTATTATCTTATCTATCTATCTACAGGGGATTCCTCGTGCGTAGTGTCTAATGGTGCAAGACTGCGAATCGTGTAAGAGAGTTCGACCTTCAGTCGTGCTATTTACGTTCACCTTAAGACTAATATCCTTGGGAAAGGTATGAAATCCCTTCATCTCCCAGTTTGAGTTTAAATAAGTACCATTACTGTTGTTTTATCAAAGATAGCTTTGGCATTAAGTAACCCACGAGGGTTGATATACGCATTAAAACAAGAGAGAAGAAACCAGAATGTCATAATATATTGGCTCTATTCTTAATCATTATCTGTAGTGTTTAGATTTCGGGGGGGGGGGCGGTTTAAGCTCAGTCGGTAGAGCAATTGTCTAGATCGCAAGGTTCCTCGGTTCGATACAGCTCTCGCAACTTCAGCGTTTAGCTCAGTCGTAAGCAATTGTCCTTAGGAATTGCAAAGTCTTGGGTTCGATACCGTCCGCAACTCAGCGTATTAGTAGCACAGGGATCTGTGGCAGTAAAAGTGAGGACCGGTATCGAACCAAAGAACTTTGCAATTCCTAGACATTGCTCTACCGACTGAGCTAAACCGTGAAGTTTGGCGCAGAGCTGTGTATCGCAACCAGAACTTGCCGATCTAGACCAATTTGCTTCTACCGACTGAGGCTAAACCGCCCCCCCCCCGAATCTAAACACTACAGATAATATTAATGAATTAGAGCAATATTCTATGAACATTCTGGTTCCTTTCTCTCTTTGTTTTAATGTATATCAACCCTCGTGGGTTCTTAATGCCAAAGCTATCTTTGTTTAAAACAACAGTAGTGGTACTATTTAACTATAACTGGGGAGATGAGGGGATTTCATACCTTTCCCCGGATATAGTCTAAGGGTGAACGTAATAGCCACGACTGGGAGGTCGAACTCTCTTACTACGATGTCCAGTCTTGCAATTTAGACACACGCCCAGAGAATCCCTGTGATAGATAGATCAGATTAGATAGATAGATAGATAGAACAGGTTGAGTTAGATAGATTAGATAGATAGATAGATAGAACAGGGTGAGATAGATAGATAGATAGATATATAGATAAAACAGGTGTGATAGATAGATAGATAGTTAGAATAGAGACAGACAGAATAGATAGATAGATCAGATAATAGATAGTAAAATAAGACAGGCTGAGTTAGATAGAAGATAGATAGTATAGAAGATAGATAGATAGATAATAAGAAAAGGGTGAACTAGATAGATAGATAGATAGGATAGATAGATAGATAAAGAAAGAGACAGGAGATAGATAGATAGATAGATAGATAGATAGATTAGAACAGGCTGAGTTAATAGATAGATAATAGTAGATAGTAGATAAGAGAGAGAGAGACAGAGACAGAGAAAAAGACAGAGACAGATAGATTAAATAGATAGATAGATAGATAGATAAGAAACAGGGTGAGATGATAGATAGAAGATGATAGATAGATAGATAAGAGAGACAAGATAGATAGATAGATTAGACTAAGATGATAATAGATAGATAAAACAGGCTGAGTTAGTAGATAGGATAGATAGATAGAGAAAGAGAGACGAGACAGAGACAAAGACAGAACAGAGACAGAGACAGAGACAGATAATAGATAGATAGATAGATAAGAACAGGGTGATAGATAGATAGAATAGTAATAGATAAGAAAAGGGTGAGATAGATAGATAGATAGAATAGATAGGATGATGATAAGAGAGACAGAGACAAAGACAGAGACAGACAATAGAATAGATAAGAATGAAATAGATAGATTAGATAGAGAGAAAGAAAGACATATTAGAATTATGAAATATGATAGAAAACAAATGACTGAGACGGTTGATGAAAACATTAATCTTTGAAAACAACAGTAGTGGAAACTATTTAACCCATAACTGAGGTATGAGGGGATTCATAACTTTTTCCAATGATTATTAGTCTAAAATTGAACGTAATAGCGCGACTGGAGTTGCCCCAGCGGTTGCGTATTGAACCCAGACTTGTGGTTCCCTAGGCCAGCGGCTCTACGTTGAGCTAAGACTCAGAGGCATGGCGGATTCTTTAACCCATTTCCCACCACCCACCACTTTCGTATTCTGAAAGAATTCACATTAAGCAACATGTTCCTTAACCGACACAACCGCCAACAATACAAATTTGAAAAATCTAAAAGGTCTCTTACCCCCCTCTCTCTCTCTCTCTCTTCTCTCTCATCTCTCTCTCTCTCTCTCTTCTCTCTCTCTCTCTTCCCTTCTCTTTTCTCTCTCTTTCTCTTTTTCTCTTCTTTATCATTCTCTCTTTTCTCTTTCTCTCTTCTCTCTTTCTCTTTTCTTTCCTTCTCTCTTTCTCTCTTTTCCTTCTCTCTTCTCTCTCTCTCTCTCTCTCTCTTTCTCTTTCTTTCATCTTTCTCTCTTTCTCTTCTTTCCTTCTCTTCTTTCTCTATTTCCCTTCTTTTCTTCTCTTTCTCTCTTTCTCTTCCTTTCTCTCACTCTTTCTCTCTTTCTCTTTCTTTCTTTCTCTTTCTTCTTCTTTCATCTTCTCTCTTTCTCTTTCTTTTCCTTCTCTCTTTCTCTCTTTTCCTTCTCTTTCTCTTCTCTTTCTCTCTTTCTCTCTTCTCTTCTTCATCTTTCTCTCTTTCTCTTTCTTTCCCTTCTCTCTTTCTCTCTTTTTTCCTTCTCTCTCTCTCATCCTCTCTCTCTCTTTCTCTTTCTTCCATCTTTCCTCTTTCTCTTTCTTTCCTTCTCTCTTTCTGCTATTTTCTCCTCTTTTCTTCTCTTTCTCTCTTCTCTTTCTTTCCTTATCTTTTCTCTCTTCTCTTTCTTTCCTCTTTCTCTCATCTCTTTCTTTCATCTTTCTCTCTTTCTCTTTTTCCTTCTCTCTTTCTCTCTTTTTCTTCTCTTTCTCTCTCTTTCTCTCTTTCCTTTTTCTCTTCTTTTCATCTTTCTCTCTTCTCTTTCTTTCATCTTCTCTCTTTCTCTTTTCTTTCCTTCTCTCTTTTCTCTCTCCTTTCTCTCTCTCTCTAATTCCTCTCTACTCTTTCTACTTTCTTCATCTTTTCTCTTTCTTCTCTTTCTCTTTCTCTTTCTTCCTTTCTTCTTCTCTCTTTCTCTCCTCTCTCTCTTCTCTCCTCTTCTCTTTCTTTCATCTTTTCTTCGTTCTCTTCTTTCCTTCCTCTTTTCTATTTCTCCTTCTTTTCTCTTTTCTCTCTTCTCTTTTCCTTCTCACTCTTTCTCTCTTTCTCTCTTTCCTTTTCTCTCTATCTCTTTCTTTCATCCTTTCTCTCTTCTCTTTCTTTCCTTCTCTCTTTCTCTCTTTTCTCTCTTTTCTCTCTCTTTCTCTCTTTCTTCTTTTCTCTCTTTTCTTTCATCTTTTTCATCTTTCTTCTTTCTCTTTCTTTCTTTCTCTTTCTCTCTTTTCCTCTCTTCCTCTTCTTTCTCTCTCTTTCTCTTTTCTCTTCTTTCTCTCTTTCTTCTCTTTTTCCTTATCTTCTCTCTCTTTCTCTCTTTCTCTTTTCTCTCTTTCTTCATCTTCTCTCCTTCTCTTTCTTTCTTCTCTTTTTCTCTTTTCCTTCTCTCTTTCTCCTCTTCTCTCCTTTCTCTTTTTCTCTTGTCTTTCATCTTTCTCTCTTTCTCTTTCTTTCCTTCTCTCTTTCTCTCTTTTTCCTTCTCTCTCTCTCTCTCTTTCTCTTTTCTCTTTTCTCTTTCTTATCTTTTCTCTTTCTCTTTCTTTCCTTCTCTCTTTTCTCTTTTCCTGTCTCTTCTCTCTCTTTCTCTCTTTCTCTCTTTCTCTTTCTTTCATCTTTCTCTCTTTTCTCTTTCTTTCCTTCTCTCTTTCTCTCTTTTTCCTTCTTCTCTCTCTCTCTCTCTCGTCTTTCTCTTTTCTCTCGTTCTCTTTCTCTCTTTCTCTTTCTCCTTCTTCTCTTTCTCTCTTTTTCCTTCTCTTTCTCTCTCTCTTCTCTCTTCGTTCTTTCTTTTCTTCTCTTCTCTCTTTCTTTTCTTTCCTCTTTCTTCTCTTTTCTTTCTTTCACTTTTCTTTTCCTCCTCTCTTCTCTCTTTTCTCTTCTCTTTCATTTCTTCTCTTTCTCTCTTTCTCTTTCTTTCTCTTCTTTCTCTTTCTTTCTTCTTCTCTTTCTCTCTCTTTTCCTTTCTTTCTCTCCCTTCTCTCTTTCTCTTTCTTTCTTCTCTTTCTCTCTTCTCTTCTTTCCCTTTCTCTTCTCTTTCTTTCATCTTTCTCTCTTTCTCTCTCTTTCCTTCCTCCTTTCTTCTCTTCTCTTTCTTTTCTTCTCTTTCTCTCTTCTCTTCCTCCTTCTCTTTCTCTTTTTTCCCTTCTTCTTTCTCTTTCTTTTCCTCTCCTCTTTCTCTCTTTTTCCCTTCTCTTTTCTCTCTTTCTCTCTTCCTCTTTCTTTTCTTTCTCTTCTCTCTTTTCTTTCTTTCCTCTTTTCTCTTCTCTTTCTTTCATCTTTCTCTCTTTCTCTCTCTTTCCTTCTCTCTTTCTCTCTTCTCTTTCTTTTTTTCCTTTCTCTCTTTCTCTTCTCTTCCTTCTCTCTTCTCTTTCTTTCTTCTCTCTTTCTCTTTCTTCTCTTTCTCTCTTCTCTTTCTTCCTCTCTCTCTGCTCTCTCTCTCTCTCTCTCTCTCTCCCTCTCCTTTCTCTCTTTCTTTTTTTCTCTTATCCTATTTTTCTCCTTACTGCACTTTCCTTCTTATTGACTCTTTCTCTTTCCATCTTTTTTATTCTTTCCCTCTCTCTTTGCCTCGTTTCTCTTTTACTCTTCTATCACTTTTCGATTCTTCTCTTTCTCTCTCTTTCTCCACCTGTCTATCTATTCCCTCTCTTTCTTCTTTCCTTTCTTTCTCTTCCACGTCTTGACTCTCTGTCTTGTCTTCCTCCGACGCTTGTCTGTCCACTCTCTCTCTTCTCTCTCTCTCTCTCTCTTCTCTCTTTCACAAAGCACATATGTATGTATGAGTCTAGGAGTATCCGAACTTATATACTTCTCTCTCTCTCTCGTCTTTTCTCTCTCTCTCTCTCTCTCTCTCTCTCTCTCTCTCTCATCTATTACCCCCTTCCGTTTCCCTCTCTTTTGTGTGTNAAGAGGAGATAGAAAGAGAAAGAATCGAAAGTGATAGAGAGTAAATAGAGAAAGAGAGGCAAAGGGAAGAGAGGGCAAAGAAAGATGAAAGAGAAAGAGTCAAAAGAGAAATGCAGTGAAGGGGAAAAGATAGGAAAAGATGAAAAAGAAAGAGAGAAAGGGAGAGGGAGAGGAGAGAGAGAGAGAGAGAGAGAGAGAGAAGGAAGAAGAGAAAGAGGAAGATGAAAAGAAAAGAAGAAGAAGGAAAGAAGAGAAAGAGAGAGGAAAGAAAGAGAAAAGAGAGAGGGAAAAAAGAAGAGAAGAGAGAAAGAGAAGGAAAGAGAGAGAAAGAGAGAAGATGAGAAAGAGAAAGAGAGAAAGAGGAAAGAAAGGAAGAGAGAAGAGAAGAAGAAAGAGAAAGAGAGAAGAGGAGAAGAGAGGAAAAAGAGAGAAAGAGAGAAGGAAAGAAGAGAAAGAGAGAAGAAGAAAGAGAAAGAGAGAGAAGGGAAGAGAAAGAGAGAAAGAGAAGAAGAAGAGAAGAGGAGAAAGAGAGAAGGAAAGAGAGAAAAGAGAGAAGATGAAAGAAAGGAAGAGAGAAAGGAGGAAAAAGAGAAAAGAAGAAAGAGAGAAGAAGAGAAAGAGAGAAAAGGGGAGAGAAAGAGAAGGAAAAAGAGAGAAAGGAGAAGGAAAGAAGAGAAGAGAGAAGGAAAGAGAAGAAAGAGAAGAAAGAAAAGAAAGCAGAAGAGAGAAGGAGAGAAGGGAAGAGAGAGAAAGAGAGAAAGATGAAGAAAGAAAAGAGAGAAAGAGGAAAGAAAAGAAGAGAGAAAGAGAGAAAAGAAAGAGAGAGAGAAAGAGAGAGAGAAGAAGGAAAAGAGAGAAGGAGAGGAAGAGAGAAGAGAGAAAGATGAAGAGAAAGAGAAAAGAGAAAGAGAGAGAAGAGAGGAGAGAGAGGAGAAAGAGAGAAGAGAGAAGGAAAGAAAGAGAAGAGGAGAAAGATGAAAGAAAGAGAAAGAGAGAAAGAGAGAAGAGAGAGAAAGAGAAGGAAAAAGAGAGAAGGAGAAGGAAGAAGAAGAAAGAGAGAAGGGAGTGAGAAAGAGAAGAGAAAGAGAGATTGAGAGGAAAGGAGTAAGGAAAAGAGAGAAGAGGAAGGAAGAAACGGAAGGAGAAAGATGAAAGAAGAGAAAGAGAAGAGAGAGAGAGAGAGAGAGAAGAGGAAAGAGAAAAAGAGAGAAGGAAGAAGAGAAAGAGAAGAAAGATGAAAAGAAGAGAAAAGAGAAAAGAGAGAAAAGAGGAGTAGATAAGGAGAGAGAGAGAGAAAGATGAGAAAAAGAAGAGAAAGGAGAAAGAGAGAGAAGAGAAGGAAAAGAGAGAAGAAGAAGGAAGAAAGAGAAAGAGGAAGGATGTAGAAAGAGAGAGGAGAAGATGAAAAAAAGAGAAAAGAGAGAGAGAGAGAGAGAGAGAGAGGAAGAAGAGAAGAGAGAAGGAAAGAAGAGATGCGAGAATAGATGACAAGAAACGAGATGAGAGAGAAAGAAGAAGAGAAAGAGAGAAAGAGTGAAGGAAAGAAAGAGAAAGGAGAAAAGAGAGAAAGAAGGAGAGATAGAGAAAGAGAGAAGGAAGAGAGAAGAGAGAAGATGAAGAAGAGAAAGAGAGGAGAGAGAGGAGAGAGAAGGAAAAGAGAAAGAGAGAAGGAAGAAGAGAAGAGAGAAAGATGAAAGAGAGAAAGAGAGAAGAGGAGAAGAGAGAGAGAAGAGAAGGAAAGAGAGAAAGAGAGAAGGAAAGAAAGAGAAAGGAGAAAGATGAAGAAGAGAAGAGAGAAAGATGAAGAAAGAGAAAAAGAGAAAGAGAGAGAGGAGAAGAAAGGAAAAGAGAGAAAGGAGAAGGAAGAAAGAGAAAAGAGAAAGATGAAAGAAGAGATAGAGAGAAAGAGGAAAGAAGAGAAGAGAGAAAGAGTGAGGAAAGAAGAGAAAGAGAAGAAAGAGAAGAAGAAGGGAGATAAAAGAGAGAAGGAGAAAGAGAAAGAGAGAAGAGATGAAAGGAAAGAGAAAGAGAGAGAGAGAGAAGAGAGAGGAAGGAAAAAGAGGAAAGAGAGAAGGAAGAAGAGAAGGGAAAGATGAAGAAAGAGAAGAGAGAAGAGAGAAGAGAGAGAGAAAGAGAGGAAAAAGAGAGAAAGAGAGAAGGAAAGAAAGAGAAAGTAGAGAAAGATGAAAGAAGGAATGAGAGAAAGAGGAAAGAAATTGAGAAAGAGAGGAAGAGTGAAGAAAGAAGAGAAAGAGATGAAGAGAGAAGAAAAGAAGGAGAATAGAGAGAGAGAAGGAAAGAAGAGAAAGAGAGAAAGGATGAAAGAAAGAGAAGAGAGAGAGAGAGAGAGTTAAGAGAGAGAGAAGGAAAAAGAGAGAAAGAGAGAAGGAAAGAAAGAGAAAGAGAGAAAGAGAGAAGAGAAAGAGAGAAAGATAACAGAAGAGAAAAAGAGAAAGAGAGAGAAAGAGAGGGAAGAGAGAGAGAGAGAGAGAGAGAGAGAGGAGAGGAGGAGAGGAGGAGAGAGAGAGAAGGGGGAAAGAGACCTTTTAGATTTTCACAATGTATTGTTGGCGGGTTGTGTCCGGTTAAGGACTGTTGCTTAATGTGAATTCTTTCAGAATACGAAAAGGTGGTGGGTGGTGGGAATGGGGTTACAGATCCGCCATGCCTCTGAGGTCTTTAGCTCAGACGGTAGAGCGTCTGCTAGGAACACAAGGTTCTGGTTTCAATACCAACCTGGGCCAACTCTCCATCGCTATTACGTTCAATTTTAGACTAATATCATTGGAAAGTATGAATCCCCTCATACCCTCAG
>CM042142.1:122594873-122597373 GCA_023376005.1 Doryteuthis pealeii
ATTAATATTTAGAATTCATTTATAATATGAAACGCCTAATTTTAAGTTTCAAATTTCATATTTTTAGATTCTAAAAACAAATATCTAGTTATTAATAACTACTTTAGTTTTTATCTAATAATTTTTTTAGAAAAATACTATATTGAAAACTTAGGACCCCTTCCTTTTAAATAGAACAAATATCGATGTATATTTTTCTTTTATAAGATAATAGTAGGATAGCCCAAAATTCGTCTGCTCGCGACAGACCTTTTGTTTTAAAAAAATGTTACGCCCACAGCATAAGGGGGGTCAAAATTAAATGACCAAAAAAATGAGAAAGTTTTGAAATAAAATAAATAATGCCTTATATATCATTAAAATCCGATAATTCCCGGATATTTGGTAAATTATTTTCTTTAGTGGGGCTAAATTCATTTTGTCAAAAACGCATTTTACGTCAATTTTGGGCCCCCTAGATTAGCTGTGCAAATTATCACTGGCTCTAAAAAAGGGTGATCACAGGAAATTCTTCTAAAAATCATATAAAATAAACTAACGATCCGATTCTAAGAAAACTTTCGGTATATGAAGTAATAAAAATATATATATATATATATATATATATATATATATATATATATATATATATATATATAGTCGGGGCGGCCTAAAGTCGGTATCAGCCAATCAGCGAGGAAGTCTATCCCTTTTTTACTTGCGCCAGACCAAGGAGATTGTTTTTTGCGTCTGAGGTGGAGCGTCACACCTACCATCAGCTCCTTACTTTACCGCACAGATCCCCGTGCTACTGAGTTGGCGAGGACCGGGATCGAACTAGGAACCTTGTATTTCTAGCTGAACGCTCTACCGACTGAGATATATATATATATATATATATATATATATATATATATATATATATATATATATATATATATATATATATATATATATATATATATATATATATATATATATATATATATATATATATATATATACTTTGGGAAGCTCACAACAAGAATGTGGGACAACAGCAAGCTCACTATCCGTACAAAGGTACAAGTGTATAGGGCATGTGTTATCAGCACCCTCATGTATGGAAGTGAAACATGGACCTTATACTCCCACCAAGAGCGGCGGCTAAATAACTTATACCTTCGCTGCCTTAGACGTGTACTGGGCATCACCTGGAGGGACAGGATCACTAACACAGCAGTCCTAGAGAGAGCTCAACTCCCCAGTCTGTACTCTCTACTGAGACAACGTCGTCTCCGATGGTTGGATCATGTACGTCGGATGGATGATGGACGAATCCCGAAAGACATTCTTTATGCGGAGCTTACGTCTGGTAAAAGACAGATTAGTCGCCCCCTACTGCGATTCAAGAATGTCTGCAAAAATGATCTCAGGTGCTTTGGCATTGTCCCTTCCAGCTGGGAAAATTTGGCTCAAGACCGCCCTCGGTGGCGGCAGAATCTCCATAGAGGCCTGTACACGTCAGAATTCACCCTGATACAACATCATGAAGCTAAGAGGTCCATAAGAAAGCAACGGCAACAAAGCATTGGAACATCATCATCTACAGGGACAACCTACAAATGCAAAATCTGTGGTCGAGAATGTTTCTCAAACATAGGATTTCATAGTCACAGGAGGCGCTGCAACTTCAGGGGCACACAAAAACTTTTATCATAGTCTTTCGAAACTGAATTGCCAATATATATATATATATATATATATATATATATATATATATATATATAATATATATATATATAGTTAAATATATAAGTGAAAAACTATTGACAAAATTCATTTTTTAACACTATATGTTTTGTCTTTTTTCCACAATATCATTTTTGAAAGTAATAAACTTTCAAAAATGATATTATAAGAAACATTTTATTTCTTTATATAAAATTATACCATAATATCTCTCTCTCTTTCTCTCTCTCCCCTCTCTCTCTCTCTCTCTCTCTCTCTCTCTCTATATATATATATATATATATAATATATATATATATATATATTAAACAATACTGATTAGTATACCTTGAAGAATACTAGTGCCAAATTTGATGCTTCTATCATCATTTGCCCGATTTGTCTGTTATCCGCCCACTATGAGACTGTTGTCACAAAGAATTCATTTAAAATCCAAACAACAGACTAAATGTTTTCTCCTCCAAAATAGTCCCACTCTTGAATCTACTGCACCTTCCCATCCTTCTCTGTCACTCTTCTCTATCTGGCTGGAAGGATTCTTCTGGTATGTCTCTCAGCTCCGTTGTTTGGATTTTAAATGAATTGTTTGTGACAACGATCTTATTACTTTTCAGACACACTTCTATACGCATTTCTTCCTGAACGTCTATTCATAATGAAAAAAAAGTAAAGTCGTCGGGGCGTCCTAATGTCGGTATCAGCCATGCAGCGAGGGAGTCTATCCCCTTTTCACTAGCGCTAGACCAAGGAGATTGTTTTTGCGTCTGAGACGGAGCGCCACACCTACCAC
>CM042142.1:122602373-122606842 GCA_023376005.1 Doryteuthis pealeii
TAACGTAAGCAGTGACGTAATTTTTGTTACAGACAAAAACCGGAAGCGAATCTCCATTATTAATACTAGCAAATATATGCACCCTCCGGGTGCAAGTATTTAAGTTTTAATGTAATGAAATATTACATTAAATTAGAAAGGCTAATGAAACTAAATAAGAATGCAGATAAAAAGATTTGAAATAGAGCGGGATATAATCAAAAAATAGAACAACTGAAACTTACTCTTCCATCACTCTCGTCTTTCATTGTTATTTTTTCTGATTTAACTATTTAGTTAAAATAGGAAATAAAGAATAAAATTACAGTTATCTTTTCTTGTTAATGGATTTCATTTAAGATTAATTGAAGAGATGTTTGCTTATATTCATTAAAACAAAACCAAACAGTTAGAAACCAATAATACTAAGCATATATTTATTAAAATTACATTTTTAATATCAATATGCAAATTAGCCTTCCCATTCACACTGTAAACCGCTATTTTGTTGTATATATAAATATAATTGTATGTTTTTAGTATGTAGATATGGTTAATAGTATAAATAATGAAAAACAATTTTATTAATCATTGAGGTTAAAATAAGGATAAATTCATGGTGAATGTGGCGTCAATTACTAAGGGAATTGTGACTTGAGTAAGTGATTTAGTTTCGGTTACAGTCAGAAAAACACACAATCTCCATTATAATAAGAAGATATATAGATGTAAATAGTCATAAAATTCTATGGATGTGTTACGATTTTATGGGCCATGCTTTAAGCTAGAGCCCTTGTCCAGCGGAAATCCTTGGTAAAGAATCCTTTGGTTGTTCCTTGGTGCTCCTCAGTATTGTAAGTTCTTCGTCAATGATTGCAAATGAACGCCTCTCCGTATTAACTGATTAAGTAGTCACCCAGTCACGCATTCGGGCTGTTGGTTGGCTGAGGTTTAAACCACGTGACCTCACTTAGTCTATAAATTTAAGTGCTCACAGACAAAGAGACAGTTCTTCCAGGCCGTTGTCATGTCAGTACTGCTGTATGGCTGCACCACATGGACCCTAACTAAGCGACTAGAGAAACTAACTAGATGGGAGCTGCACAAGAATGCTGCGGGTGATCCTGAACAAGACGTGGAAACAGCACCCTACGAGAAAGCAGCTGTACGGCCACCTGCCACATATCACCCAAACCATCCGAGTGAGACGGACAAGACACGCGGGACACTGCTGGAGAAGCATGGACGAACTCATAAGCGACGTCCTCCTGTGGAAGCCAGCACATGGACAGGCCAGTGTGGGCCGACCAGCAAAAACGTACGTTGATCAGCTCTGTGCGGATGCAGGATGCTGCACAGAGGACCTCCCGAGAATGATGAGCGATAGGGACGGATGGAGAGAGATTGTCATGGATATCCGTGCTGAAAGCGCGACATGATGATGATGATGAAGATGATTATGATGATTGTAGCACACCTTATATACAGAATAACCCAACAGGATGCAAACTTCAAGATATAAATAAGATAATCTTTCTAAATATGTAATTTGTGTGTGTTTTTATCCATTGAATTATTTTTTTACAGCGATGCAAATGGTATTTTGCTTTGAACAGCCAAAAACACAAAATATGAATTTTTTTAGACTAAATTTTATACCTTAGTTTTTAAGTTAGGTTGTTTTTTTATTTCTTTTTTAGATTAAAGAGCAGAAAACATGATTATTAGATTAAGTGTTCTTATCAAATACAACAGATGATTCATTATTTTATGTTAAGATAAAAAGAAAAAAATTATTTTATAAAGTAGAACTCACCAACAAACATCTCTTGAGATCATCTGTTAGGGAATTATCATATTTTGTATGCATATTTTGATATCATTCATTTAGACATCTGTTGATCATTCGTTTAGACATCTGTTAAAACATCTGTTGAGATCATCTGTTAGGGAATTATCATCTTTTTTATGCATATTTTGAGATCATTCATTTAGACATCTGTTGATCATTCGTTTAGATATCTGTTAAAACATCTGTTGAGATCATCTGTTAGGGAATTATCATATTTTGTATGCATATTTTGATATCATTCATTTAGACATCTGTTGATTATTCGTTTAGATATCTGTTAAACATCTGTTGAGATCATCTGTTAGGGAATTATCATATTTTGTATGCATATTTTGATATTATTCATTTAGCATCTGTTGATTATTCGTTTAGATATCTGTTAAAACATCTGTTGAGATCATCTGTTAGGGAATTATCATATTTTGTATGCATATTTTGATATCATTCATTTAGACATCTGTTGATTATTCGTTTAGATATCTGTTAAAACATCTGTTGAGATCATCTGTTAGGGAATTATCATATTTGTATGCATATTTTGATATCATTCATTTAGACATCTGTTGATTATTCGTTTAGATATCTGTTAAAACATCTGTTGAGATCATCTGTTAGGGAATTATCATATTTTGTATGCATATTTTGATATCATTCATTTAGACATCTGTTGATTATTCGTTTAGATATCTGTTAAACATCTGTTGAGATCATCTGTTAGGGAATTATCATATTTTGTATGCATATTTTGATATCATTCATTTAGACATCTGTTGATTATTCGTTTAGATATCTGTTAAAACATCTGTTGAGATCATCTGTTAGGGAATTATCATATTTTGTATGCATATTTTGATATCATTCATTTAGACATCTGTTGATCATTCGTTTAGACATCTGTTTAAAAAACTGTTGAGATCATCTGTTAGGGAATTATCATCTTTTTATGCATATTTTGAGATCATTCATTTAGACATCTGTTGATCATTCGTTTAGACATCTGTTAAACATCTGTTGAGATCATCTGTTAGGGAATTATCATCTTTTTTATGCATATTTTGGAGATCATTCATTTAGACATCTGTTGATCATTCGTTTAGACATCTGTTAAAAACATCTGTTGAGATCATCTGTTAGGGAATTATCATCTTTTTTATGCATATTTTTGAGATCATTCATTTAGACATCTGTTGATCATTCGTTTAGACATCTGTTAAAACATCTGTTGAGATCATCTGTTAGGGAATTATCATCTTTTTATGCATATTTTGAGATCATTCATTTAGACATCTGTTGATTATTCGTTTAGATATCTGTTAAAAAATCTGTTGAGATCATCTGGGTTTCTGTGAAACTTTCCATGTTTGTAATCCATGTGTATTCGAGCAATTACATCAGGAATTCGAGACCCATACTTCTTTAGTTTATTCTTAAGTGCAGATCTTAGATTATTCAGTTCACGTTGATTATCTTCAATTGCGGTCTTGAGATTACGCATTTCCATACTGCATAATAAAGGATATAAAGGGGAAGGCAAAACTGTAAATGATTCTTGTGGCCATTTTAAAGTTGCAGGTGAGAGCATTTATGTTGGCAGATTGACTAGTGTTCATTTTTTTTGCGCGGGAAGTTCGAAAAAGCAGGAAAATTGAACTGAGAAGACAATGTCTTGTTAAGTATCTGGCAGCCATCCTTCGTTCCAGATGTAATGAATAAGTAAGCAAGACAATAAGAATCTAGTGTTAACGTATTCCTTGTAAGTCCTTCGTCCGAGAGAATCAAATGTCAATGAAATAACTCAGAATGGTATGTCCATTAATACAGCAGAAGCAGCAGCAGCAGTGCCAGTGATTGGACAATAGAAATCCTTCTCAGGTCACGTGTTTATAGGCGAGTCTATAAGTAGTAGTGACCATTTACCTGATGCCTTATATCCAAAAAAATCCAACATGTCTAAGGTAGACAGAGGGTCTGGTGTAACAAAAGACTTCATCTGGACAAACCCGAATTTGAACAAAAGAGAAGGACTTCCGGTCAAGGAACAAAAGGATGTGTGGGCGGTCGTCAGTAACTTAAGCGGTCATCAGGACAGTACAGAGCAGACCCCAGGAGACGACGAAGAGAGCACAGGTGTCTGACCGTCGACACGGTCGAGCGCTGCTGCGAGCAGTGAGGCTCGCCCACACTTCACCACACCATAGGTAGTCGTAGTGTCATTATCCATGCCCGCCACTCACCTACACACACCGAAGAAAATAAAGAAGAGTCATCTTTTTGTATACGCGTATCTGTTGTTATTGAAGTTCAGTAGCTGACTACTAGATACATCGTCTAGGGGTCAGGAACGATCTCGCTGTATACAGCAACGTATACGAGTCAGAGTAGCGTGAGTTTGAACATGCCAGTATATAACATGTACGATTTGGGCCCGAGTCGAGGCTATGCAACATTTACAGTGGAGATCGTTTTGAGTGGAATCCTTGGTTGTTCCTCGGTGTTAAGCAGAATCCTTGGTTATTTCAAGATCACCCATTAATAACTAACTAACCACGTATTCGATAGTTTTCATTGGCTTATTGAATCCAAGCGGCCACGAAGAATCTATAAGTTTAAGTGGTGGGCTCCAGCCACAAGGCTTATA
>CM042142.1:122606942-122609442 GCA_023376005.1 Doryteuthis pealeii
CAGAAAGAAGAATGAAGAAAAAGAAAAGGAAAAAAGAAAGAGAAAGAGAGAAAGAGAAGGAAGAAAGAGAAAGAGAGGAAAGAAAGAGAAAGAGAGAAATAGAAGGAAAAAGAAAGAGAGAGAGAGAAAAGGAAAGAAATCAATGGAGAAGAAAAGAAACAATAAACCTAAATGATCACGTGACAAGACTAAAACAAAAATGAAGTTGGAATAAGAAGAATGAAAGCATTTTTGGTGAAGAGTGATTGCGCCTTCGAAACAAAAGATTCGAAAAATGTTTTCATATATAAAAATAAAGAAAAGAAAGATAAAATACAAGAACACAAAAGATGGAAACATTCTCATGGCGTGAAGAATGTTGGGTAGAAAATGGAATAGAAAGCGGGTGCCACTGGGGGGGGGGGATGAAAAACAATTCGAATGAAAAGGGAGACACAATGATTTTAAAAAACAAAAACCAAAAAACAATAAGAAAACCTAGAAAAATACAAACAAAAAAAAGCAAAAAACCAATGAACGAAAAAAAAAAAGAAAAAAGAAAAAAGAAAAAAAAGAAAGAAAAGAAAAAGAAAAGAAAAAGAAGAAAAAAAAGTCACATTGCGAAGTTATTCATAGGATAATGCAAAATTGAAATGGTTGATAAAAGTAGGTGGCATTCATGAAACACCATCAAAAAATAGGTTTGTTAAAATAAAAGCCCCCTTATATATATATATATAATATATATTATAATATATAATATATAATATATAATATTATAATATATAATATATATTATAATATATATGTTGTTGCACAACATAGAAACAGAGACTCATAAATTAGCAAATATGAAACACTTGGCTAAAATTGATCTAAAATCAGCATATAACCAAATAAGAATTGGCGGAAAGTTTAGATAAATTACTACAATTAACACCCCTATCGGTTTACTACGGTGGACTCGTCTTTGATTTAGAATTAAGACGTCAAACCACATTTTTCAAAAAGCAATTGAAAAAATTCTATCGGAGGGGTTAAAAAATATAATCCTATACCAATCTGATATATGCATAGGAGAAGAGGAATTAAAAAAAAAATGTGAACAAGTTTTAAAGAAATTAAGAAAATGCAGGTATGACGATAAATGTGAATTAAAAAGCAACAAAATCGCATTTAGGAAATCAAATATCGAAAGAAGGAATTTCACCAGACAACAAGCTGATAAATATACTAGAAAAGACGTGAGCCGTTGGGTCACCCATTGTGATCGGGTTATAGTGTTAAAAAATCACTATAATGTAATTTATTTTTAATAGATTTTAAATAATTTTTCGGTCCATTTTGCGCAAATTTATTGTAAACATGACCGTTAACGTTGTCTAAGATGACGTAAAATCTGTATTTTACAAAATAAATTTACCCCCCACCCCGATTGAAAAAAAATTATCAAAAAATCAGGGAATTTTCCAATTTTAATGAAATTTTCAGTGTAGATTTATCAATAAATGAATTTTATAATGCATCAGTTATTTTATTTCAAAACTTTCTGACTTAATTAGGTATTTCTGCTATGTTAAATTAATATTTAGAATTCATTTATAATATGAAACGCCTAATTTTAAGTTTCAAATTTCCTATTTTTAGATTCTAAAAACAAATATCTAGTTATTACTAACTACTTTAGTTTTTATCTAATATTTTTTTTAGAAAAACTATATTGAAAATTTAGGACCCCTTCCTTTTAAACAGAACAAATATCGATGTATATTTTTCTTTTATAAGAAAATAGTAGGATGGCCCAAAATTCGTCTGCTCGCGACAGATCTTTTGTTTAAAAAAAAATGTTACGCCCACAACATAAGGGGGGTCAAAATTAAATGACCTAAAAAAAATGAGAAAATTTTGAAATAAAATAAATAATGCCTTATAAATATCATTAAAATCCGATAATTCCCGGATATTTGGTAAATCATTTTCTTTAGGGGGGTTAAATTCATTTAAATTCATGACGCATTTTATGTCAATTTTGGGCCTCCCTAGATTAGCTGTGCAAATTATCGCTGGCTCTAAAAAAGGGTGATCACAGGAAATTCTTCTAAAAATCATATAAAATAAACTAACGATCCGATTCTAATAAAACTTTCGGTATATGAAGTAATAAAAGATATATATATATATTCGGGGCGGCCTAAAGTCGGTATCAGCCAATCAGCGAGGGAGTCTATCCCCTTTTCACTTGCGCCAGACCAAGGAGATTGTTTTTTGCGTCTGAGGTGAGCGCCACACCTACCATCAGCTCCTTACTTTACCGCACAGATCCCCGTGCTACTCATACGCTGAGTTGGCGAGGAGACCGGGATCGAACTAGGAACCTTGTGGGTTCTAGCCGAACGCTGTATATATATTATATATATATATATATATATATATATATATATTATATATATATATATATATATATATATATATATATAGGACTGTACATGTCAGAAGTCACCCTGATGCAACATCACGAAGC
>CM042142.1:122614442-122634790 GCA_023376005.1 Doryteuthis pealeii
TCGTAGGAAATGAACTCGTCGAGCCGAGTTCAAATCCTAGACAAAACTGCTTACATTTTCACATAGCGCTTATACCCTTGGGAAAAGTATGAATCCAACTATACTCCCTCCAGCTATGGGTAAATAGTAGGACAGACTGGTTTCTTCAATCTTGGTAAGGCAACCTGTCTTGGAGAAGGAAAACTTTGAATTCAAACCTGTTAAACCTGTTAAATTCCGCTTAAGAAATTGACCTTGTGTCGCATCCTGCTCGTGTGGAGGGGTTTGGTTTATATATATATATATATATATATATATATATATATTGATAATTGAATTATATTACCACGACCAGACAACTCGGCAAACACCATTTGCGACATCCGGAGCACTGGACAGCTGTTTCGACCTCCTTTGGTCTCATCAGCAGTGCATACCACAATCTCCGCCACTAGAAATTGAACCAGCGCTTAAACATCTTCACCTGATGATTGCATCGCATGAGACCAATATGGTTGTGATTGTTCCTTTGTCACCTAATAAATAGATATGTAAAACCTTTATATATTTATCTTATTATATTATATAACAGCTCTATTTTATATTGAGCACTCTACCAATAATACTGCCTTTGGTACACCATTCCAGCAAAAGCTGAAACAGTGACCATCTCACACTATAGTATATATATATATATATATATATATATATATATATATATATAGATAGATAGATAGATAATGTGTATGTGAGTTATTTATCTTTATTTCATCATGTCCATCACTACAAACCTTTGTTAACATTTCGCACGCAGTTTGCACGCGCATCTGTCAATATAAGTGGAAATTCTATTTTGTCAATTATGTTGTCTCTCCTTCCTACCCACGTCATTTCGCACTGTTGCAAACCTCGAAAAATTCAGGCCACAAAGTCTCCTCTGGTGTAACGTGGGCGGAGGTATCTATAATAATAATAATAAATAATAATAATTTTTTTTCGTTTATATTTCTTTTTCTTCTTCTCTTACAGTTATTCTGCATCTTGTTTTGCGATTGTAATGTCGTTTTGTGGAACGCCAGGAGTGTTGTCTTGCACAGATTCGACGTGCGGCAAGCAGATAAACAAACGCACGTGAAGCTGGGGATACAAAAATAAATCAGAACCCCCCCCCCAAAAAAAAAAAAAAAAAAACACCAACAAAAGACAAACAAAACAAACAGAAAACAACGAACAAAAACCAAAACTAAAAAAAACAATATTAAACAACCCGAAACCATTCGTTTGAAACGAAAAAAAAAAAGATCTTGAATCTTACAGCAATTACTTCGGCGTTATGCAATTTTCATTGTTGTCTAAGTGCGTGTGGATAGTTTTTGCGTTTCCCAAAATAACAAAAAAAAAGAACCAATGTTTTGCTTTCAAAATAGGAGCAATAAAAGATGGCCAAAGTCTTTAAGGGTAACATAAAGATATCACAATTCATAGACTTGACTTAAGAGGAGAAAATTGACAATCGTAATTATTCATAACTAGTACAAAATAAAAAACGCCCCCCGGCGATGTAAAAATATATTTTTGAAACATATTGCCTGAGGGGTGGGAGTTAAAAATTCAATGTCAGCGAGTTTGTACCCTAAGTAAGTAAAATCATCAAATCCATTAAAGGATTAAAAAATAAAACAATTTGAAATGTAAACTTTAAATATGTATTAAAATAAAACAAACTATATATAGATATATAATGCCAGTCATGTATTTATTAAAACTTGTTTTAAAAAACAATGAGGACTGTCTAATGTTGCATGTTAAAATTTTGAGTGTATTTATTCTATGTTATGACGATTTTGGGTAATGTGACGTAAGCAGTGACGTAATTTTTGTTACAGACAAATACCGGAAGCGAATCTCCATTAATAATAGATATAGATGTAAATAGTCATAAAATTCTATGGATGAGTTACGATTTTATGGGCCATCCTTTAGGCTTCAAGCAAGAGCACTTATCCAGCGGAAATCCTTGGTTGTTCCTTGGTGATCCTCAGTATTGTAAGTCCTTCGTCAATGATTGCAAATGAACGCCTCTGATTAAGTAGTCAACCAGTCACGCATTCGGGCTGTTGATTGGCTGAGGTTTAAACCACGTGACCTCGCTTAGTCTATAAATTTAAGTGCTCACAGACAAAGAGACAGTTCTTCCAGGCCGTTGTCGTGTCAGTACTGCTGTATGGCTGCACCGCCTGGACCCTAACTAAGCGACTAGAGAATAAACTAGATGGGAGCTGCACAAGAATGCTGCGGGTGATCATGAACAAGACGTGGAAACAGCACCCTACGAGAAAGCAGCTGTACGGCCACCTGCCACATATCACCCAAACCATCCGATTGAGACGGACAAGACACGCGGGACACTGCTGGAGAAACAAGGACGAACTCATAAGCGACGTCCTCCTGTGGAAGCCAGCACATGGACAGGCCAGTGTGGGCCGACCAGCAAGAACGTACGTTGATCAGCTCTGTGCGGATGCAGGATGCTGCATAGAGGACCTCCCGAGAATGATGAGCGATAGGGACGGATGGAGAGAGATTGTCATGGATATCCGTGCTGAAAGCGCGACATGATGATGATGATGAAGATGATGATGATTGTAGCACACCTTATACACAGAATAACCCAACAGGATGCAAACTTCAAGATATAAATAAGATAATCTTTCTAAATATGTAATTTGTGTGTGTTTTTATCCATTGAATTATTTTTTTTACAGCGATGCAAATGGTATTTTGCTTTGAACAGCCAAAAACACAAAATATGAATTTTTTTTAGACTAAATTTTATACCTTAGTTTTTAAGTTAGGTTGTTTTTTTAATTTCTTTTTTAGATTAAAGAGCAGAAAACATGATTATTAGATTAAGTGTTCTTATCAAATACAACAGATGATTCATTATTTTATGTTAAGATAAAAGAAAAAAAATTATTTTATAAAGTAGAACTCACCAACAAACATCTGTTGAGATCATCTGTTAGGGAATTATCATATTTTGTATGCATATTTGATATCATTCATTTAGACATCTGTTGATCATTCGTTTAGACATCTGTTAAAACATCTGTTGAGATCATCTGTTAGGGAATTATCATCTTTTTTTATGCATATTTTGAGATCATTCATTTAGACATCTGTTGATCATTCGTTTAGACATCTGTTAAAACATCTGTTGAGATCATCTGTTAGGGAATTATCATCTTTTTTATGCATATTTGAGATCATTCATTTAGACATCTGTTGATCATTCGTTTAGATATCTGTTAAAACATCTGTTGAGATCATCTGTTAGGGAATTATCATATTTTGTATGCATATTTTGATATCATTCATTTAGACATCTGTTGATTATTCGTTTAGATATCTGTTAAAACATCTGTTGAGATCATCTGTTAGGGAATTATCATATTTTGTATGCATATTTTGATATCATTCATTTAGACATCTGTTGATTATTCGTTTAGATATCTGTTAAAACATCTGTTGAGATCATCTGTTAGGGAATTATCATATTTTGTATGCATATTTTGATATCATTCATTTAGACATCTGTTGATTATTCGTTTAGATATCTGTTAAAACATCTGTTGAGATCATCTGGGTTTCCTGTGAAACTTTCCATGTTTGTAATCCATGTGTATTCGAGCAATTACATCAGGAATTCGAGACCCATACTTCTTTAGTTTATTCTTAAGTGCAGATCTTAGATTATTCAGTTCACGTTGATTATCTTCAATTGCGGTCTTGAGATTACGCATTTCCATACTTCATAATAAAGGATATAAAGAGGGGGAAGGCAAAACTGTAAATGATTCTTGTGGCCATTTTAAAGTTGCAGGTGAGAGCACTTTATGTTGCAGATTGACTAGTGTTCAGTTTGTTTTGCGCGGGAAGTTCGAAAAAGCAGGAAAATTGAACTGAGAAGACAATGTCTTGTTAAGTATCTGACAGCCATCCTTCGTTCCAGATGTAATGAATAAGTAAGCAAGACAATAAGAATCCAGTGTTAACGTATTCCTTGTAAGTCCTTCGTCCGAGAGAATCCAAATGTCAATGAAATAACTCAGAATGGTATGTCCATTAATACAGCAGAAGCAGCAGCAGCAGTGCCAGTGATTGGACAATAGAAATCCTTCTCAGGTCACGTGTTTATAGGCGAGTCTATAAGTAGTAGTGACCATTCACCTGATGCCTTATATCCAAAAAATCCAACATGTCTAAGGTAGACAGAGGGTCTGGTGTAACAAAAGACTTCATCTGGACAAACGCGAATTTGAACAAAGAGAAAGGACTTCCGGTCAAGGAACAAAAGGATGTGTGGGCGGTCGTCAGTACTTAAGCGGTCATCAGGACAGTACAGAGGCACACCCCAGGAGACGACGAAGAGAGCACAAGGTGTCTGACCGTCGACACGGTCGAGCGCTGCTGCGAGCAGTGAGGCTCGCCCACCACCTTCCACCACACCATAGGTAGTCGTAGTGTCATTATCCATGCCCGCCACTCACCTACCACACACCGAAGAAAATAAAGAAGAGTTATCTTTTGTATACGCGTATCTGTTGTTATTGAAGTTCAGTAGCTGACTACTAGATACATCGTCTAGGGGTCAGGAACGATCTCCGCTGTATACCAGCAACGTATACGAGTCAGAGTAGCGTGAGTTTGAACATGCCAGTATATAACATGTACGATTTGGGCCCGAGTCGAGGCTATGCAACATCTACAGTGGAGATCCGTTTTGAGTGGAATCCTTGGTTGTTCCTCGGTTTTAAGCAGAATCCTTGGTTATTTCAAGATCACCCATTAAATACTTAACTAACCACGTATTCGATAGTTTTCATTGGCTTATTGAATCCAAGCGGCCACGAAGAATCTATAAGTTTAAGTGGTGGGCTCCAGCACAGCTTATATTGCAAAATATTCAAACGCTAGTCACCCAAAGGTTATTCTTTGTTTGTTATAACATTCATAATTTTTTCGTTTGTTGTACTCTTCATAATTATTTGCAAGAAGTCGCTCCAACTTTTCGAAGAGATACTTCGTCTTTCCAACGAGTCATCATACTTTTCATCTTATTTTATTAGCTATATATATATATACAGAGATGCGTCACTGACGCATAAAAATCTAAAAGGACGCAGAAAAATCGTATCCATGTGTCCCAATGTTTTTCTGTAAATACATTTGAATATTTTTTGGAATCGAATTACACGGTTTGTTTACTTAGTTTGATTTAACTACACTACCGTACGTAATCGATAGGTAACCTATCAATTATGTAACAGTTTCCTTGGTTTTCTAAACTAAAATTGCCACCGGTAAATTAAAAAAAAATCGTTGAATGACAGAGGTTCAGTTCCATTTGAGCCCAGCTTGAACGCATATAAGTGAAAACTCAGTATTAGAACTTTTCTTGATTTCAAGACTCGTTGAATAACAGAGGTTCAGTTCAGTTTGAGCCCAGCTTGAACTCATATAAAGTGAAAATCTCAGTATTTAGAACTTTTCTTGATTCAAGACTCGTTGAATAACAGAGGTTCAGTTCAGTTTTTAGCCCAGATTGAACTCATACAAGTGAAAACTCAGTATTTAGAACTTTTCTTGATTTAAGACTCATTGGATAACAAAGATTCAGTTCTATTTGAGTCCAGCTTGAATTCATATAAGTGAAAAACTCAGTATTTAGAACTGTTCTTGATTCGCAAACTAAAGATTTATCTCAAGGGTAAGATTCGAGGATGTGGTGTGCATTAAAGTAAATATGAGGGCACACCCATCATACCATATCAAAAGTGAAATTTCCGAATATTTAATGGAATACGCGTGTTCAATACCAAGGGGACTATCTTGAGGAAAATGCCATTCATTGAATTTTTCATTTCTGTCTGAGTAAATACGACCTAATTTTTGAAACTTTTTGAACAAAGCTTGAATATATCTTCACACACTCTTAACTATATCTCTGTCTATTCACACTCCAGAATGTTCGGTGGAGGGGAAGTCCCCGAGGCGTAGTGGTTAACGAGCTGGACTGCTAAATCGTAGTAAGAAACACACACACACACACACACACACACACACACACACAGACACACACACACAAATATAATATTATATATGCATAAATTTATGAATGTGCACACACTTTATTTAATTATATTTTTACATTATTATTTTGTTCCAATATTATTAGTGCGTAATGAAAATTTTTATTTTTTTTTTAACAATCTTTGTTTACAATATATTCTTTTTAACTACGTGATGAATGTGTGTGTGTGTGTGTGTGTGTGTGTGTGTGTGTGTGTGTGAAATTTATTAGTAATTATTACATTATTAATAAAATATTATTAAATTTATTTTGTATTCCTAGATTAAACCCCCCCCAAAACAAACAAAAAAACAAACGCCGCACTCGATTACGTTAGGTGAATTGTGTGTGTGTGTGTGTGTGTGTAAGAATGAATGTGTATTATATTAAATTATAATTAATAGAAAAAACACACTCTTATATACACATACATTAAGATAAGTATATATTTGAATTAGTAAAAATGCTTTTATCAATCGTTTCAGTCAATTTGTTTCTATTCATATCTATTATCTATCTATCTATCTATCTATCTATCACAGGGGATTCCCCGTGGCATAGTGGCTAATGTGCTAGACTGCAACATTCTAGTAAGAGAGTTCGAATTCTAGTCGTGCTATTACGTTCACTTTTAGACTAATATCCTTGGGAAAGGTATGAATCCCTCACCCCTGTTATGGGTTAAATATCACCACTACTGTTGTTTTACAAAGATAGCTTTGCATTAAGTAACCCACGAGGGTTGATATACCATTAAAAACAAAGAGAGAAAGAAAGCAGAACGTTCATAGATATCTTGTTCTATCTATTTATCATTATCTGTAGTATTTAGATTGCAAGGGGCCGGTTTAGCTCAGTCGGTAGAGCACTTGACTAGGAATCGCAAGGTTCCTGGTTCGATACCAGCTCTCGCCAACTCAGCGTATGAGTAGCACAGGGATCTTTGAGCTGAAAAAAAAAAATAAAAAAAATAAAAAAAATAAAAAAATGAAGGGCCCACGTTAAAACGGAGCCTTGTGCCCAGCCCATACAAGTGGGGTATGAGGCAAATATCACCCTACATTAGACGCAAAAACAATCTCCTTGCTCTAGCGCTAGTGAAAAGGGGATAGACCCCCTCGCTGTCTGGCTGTTACTGACATTAGGCCGCCCCGAGGGCTTTACTTTACTTACTAAGATGTGTAGAATTTTTCATATTTTCATAGAGAAATTTCCCGCCCTCTTTAATCTCATTTGGAGAATTTAACCCACCCTGGCGGTTGATGCTGTAGAATACGCCGACTGCACCTCTACAGAGAAGTAAGACTGCCGTCACAGAATGCGGATGCCTGTTTCCGTGGGTGGCGACCCGTGATGCTCAAAGTCAGAATTCTGGTAGCTGAGTAGTCCACGGCATGCAAGATCCCAATTTGATACTTAGGTTAGACGGGTGATCGGAGATACCCAACCTTATTGCCCTTATGGCAAACTCCCACACCTTTTTTATCCTATAAGTGCTAGAAGGCGGTGCATGAGGGTCCTAGTGTCCTGTGTATTGTTGAGATTTCTTTTGTATATAGTTATTTACTAAGCTTCGCTTAGATATGGCACAAGGCCAAATGTAAGGGGCACTCAGTGAGACTCGAATTCACTAGTCATGGTTTGCCAGTCTTCCTCGCTAAACATTACACAACCTGGGGTGCCTATTTCTTTTGTATATAAGGCGTGTGCTAGATCGTCGCCCATACTTATAGACTATGCGAGATCATGTGATCTATTCCTTGGCCAACCACTAGCAGTACTCTGAGGCTGATACAATACTTAACCGACCCTACTGGTCATAATTACTACAGCGTTCTTTGATGACGGACATCAAGGATTAAATCACTGGACCTTTACCAATATGCAGGATAGGACTTATATGATCACCAACAGATTCTATAACACAGGACTTTCTTTAAGCCCCTTTCAACTGGCCAAGGATGGCATTTAAAAACTTTACATGTATGACATAAAGCTACACTTGTGTTGAAGCTTTAATTCTGGAGCTCAGTGAAGTGTGGAGTACCTCTTCATCACTATCACCCCCAAATCCACTCTGACATGGATGGTAGTACCTGTTAGAATCCCATATATAGGTTGAATAAATCTAAAAAATGAGTTTTAAAAACGTGTTTAGAAAATTAGGCTTAAAAATATTGAATACCTAAAAGAAGAATAAAACTAAACGTATTCGGTATAAAATAACCCAACAAGGGTTGACATGCCGTAAAATCCAACCAACCAACCATCCAACCAACCATCATCTATACACATATAAAGGGCAGTTGTGTGAATTTGTATGTCCAGAGGAAACTTTGAAAATAAAACAATTAACGACAAAGTAATTATATATACACATTGAATATCACTAGGGCTTGGTTTTTGAGCAAAATAATGAAGGTTTGATTTATATTCGTAAAGATAATAAATTTTAATTAATTTTCTTTTCAGAGTGGCTGGATCAATGCAAGGTCTTTTTTTTACATGGGGATTTAACGGGGGCATATTACCAGGATCCAACTCGCGATTCAATAATAATAGATCTGTGGGACGAAATTTTTTTGTATCCCCTCTACCCAGGCGACGCCGGGTAGCCGCTTCTAGTCAGAAATAAATGAGCTGGTTGTATTTCACTTAGCGTTAATGCTCATAGGAAGTATAAATTAATTTCGGTAATTTATGAGGAAGTGGGTCCCGGTCTCCTGCCTCAAAAATTGCTACCCGGTGACTATCAAAATAACAACCCCAGCTCGTCGTAATTCTTGTTATTTATCGTAATTTGTCGTAATTCTTGTTTAGATATGAAGATGGGTATATAGTTTGGAATAGACTGAGATAGATAGATAGATAACAAACAAAATAATATAGATAGATAGAAAATGGAGATAGATAGATATTTTCGACAAGTAAATGTATTTGGGGGGGGGTCGCTTCTTTTTTTGTCGTAATTCTTGTTCATTTAAACTAAAAACAAGACATTAAACAAACCTGAATAAAAAAAAATCTTAGTATTTTAAGTAATATAGATAAATATGTACAAATTGAGATAGATAGATAGATATGAAGATGGATAGTTTTGAATAGACTGAGCTGGGTCGTTATTTTAATAGTCACCGGGTAGCAATTTATGAGGCAGGAGACCGGGACGCACTTCCTCATAAATTACCGTAATTTCTCCCACACAACAATCACTCCCCCATAATATATCCCAAACAACAACTAAGGGTAAAATAATACGGCAGATTAGGTTATTTAGTCTTGATACGGCAACCGGTTTGCGCAAAGGAAAACCTAAATTCAAACCAGCTGTACTCCGCTTAAAAATTGACCTTGTGTCACATCCTGCCCGTGATGGAAGCATTATGAAATTACACAGAAATATAATCTCTAAGTACTGAAAACATTCAGTATAAAATATCATAAAAGTATTGTAGGTACCACCAATTTTCCCAGTGAAATTTACTCCCCCCATATTTAACACAATGAAACTTGCATAAAGGTTAATATTATCTTGAAAATTTTTTGTCCATTCAAAAGAAGAAACATTAAAAAAAACTCCTGATGATTCAAAAAAAAATTTCAGCTTACAGAAATAATGAAAATTATGAACAAAAAACAATGTTTACATTTTTGCACCGTTAAATCAATGGAAATTGAACGTAGCCAAAAACAAGTTATGACTAGATTTTTTTTTTTTTAATTCTATTAAAAATAAATTAATGTTTCTATTTTCACGAAAATTTCTATAATTGCTTAACTTTTGATGAAAATATGTCTGAAATATTTTTTCCTAAAATATATTAGGGGAAATATATTGTTACGAGGTCTACCGCCCTCTACTTTATTTTATAAAATATGAAAAAATAAACCGATAAAGAAACGAGTTTTACTTTTTTTCTATAAAGATAAGAGTCTGAATAATTATATCAAAAGATGTTTATAAGTTTCAATGCGAGAGCATTTTAGTAAAATAACCATAAATACAGAATTCTGCTAAAAAATATCAATAAAGAAATTGACCCTGTTGTAAAAAAACCCGGACTGTTTTACTTATTCTTCAAGATAACGGTGAGTAATTTTTCCCCAATCGGATAATTTGATCTTTCAATTAACTGTTTTTCTTTGTAGCAACTCTCTATTTTCGTTATTTCTTTTTTGCGAGATTTTAAAATAAAAAAATTAAAAAATATATTCGTTTCTCCCTTCAATATGGCCTAAACTGATCACGTGACCTATTTTGATGGTACCTAAAGTATTGTCATTGTAGTATCAAGAAATTTAAGAGGAAAGATAGCTTAAAAGGTAATATTTTATACTTGTCACTTTTTTTATGCAAGGGTGATGGAAGTTGTTAGTAAATAAAGAATAAATAGGCAACAGACAAATAAAAACATGAATGAATGTAAGTATGCGATTTCTCTATGAAAAGACGAGGATGCCTGAACACGTAGCCATATTGTCACGTGGTCTTTAGTCGTGGTCCAAACACTGGCTATCAACGGGTAATCGAGAGGAGGCTTTCTTGTTAGAGCATAATTACAAATGAGGATCTTTGTTTAAATAAGTGGATTAGTAACATTCTACTCTGTTATATCTATCTATCTATCTATCTATCTATCTATCTATTATCTATATATCTATCTATCTATCTCATGTTCATATCTATCTATCTATCTATTATCTATCTATCCCATCTATCTATCTATCTATCTATCTATCTATCTATCTATCTATCTATCTATCTATCTATCTATCTATCTATCGCACCCGTTCCTATCTATCTATCGCATCCCGTTCTTATCTATCTATCTATCTATCTATCTATCGCATCCGTTCCTATCAATCTATCTATCCATCTATCTAACTATCTATCGATCTTTCGCATCTATCTATCTATCTATCGCATCCCATTCCTGTCTATCTATCTATCTATCTATCTATCTATCTATCTATCTCATCCGTTCCTATCTATTATCTATCTATCTATCTATCTATTCATCCCGTTCCTATCTATCTATCTATCTATCTACCTATATATATATATATTATATATATATATATATATATATATATATATATATATATATATATATATATATATATCTCAGCCTGTTCATAGACATAAAATTACCCGACGGGTTGAAATGCACTTTGAATGAATGAATGAATCTATCTATCTATCTATCTATCTATCTATCAATAATTTATTTGTCTCTTCACATGTATGTATATATGTATGTATGGGGACTAAACCGGTTACCTCGCCAAGCTTATCTAATGAGGAGGGTGGCTAGACACCCAGCCGGACGAAAAACAAATCCTGTCAAAGGGCGGAGGAAGCCTTTCGCTCAACGGCCATCTAGCACATAACACACTTCCCATTCATGGGTAAATGACGTAAGCGGACAGAAGAGGCTAGGTAAGTCGAAGTGAAGGCAACTCATCTAGGAGAAGGAAATCTCTGATATAAAAACCATACAGCGGATGACCATTCCCCACATCCTGTTGGTCTGCAGTTTGAATTGTTGCCAGCTATTTTGCTTCCCTGTATGTCTGTACAGATACTCCTTCAGATAATAACATTAGGCGTATGTATTTATGTATGTATGTATCCATCTATGAAAAATAGATGGAAATTAATCCGACAGTATGAAATTTAACATTATGAAAAAACATATGATGTTTTGTTATGTAATTGCTGACAGTACTGTTTCGACCAAATCGATAAGTTGGTCTTCATCAAAGAGCGACATAGATGGGAAGAGAAGATATCCGTTAAAAAAAGACTGTTTACAGAAACGAACGCTGAGTTCAAACGCTGAAATTTAAAAAAAATGCATATTCTGTTTTAAAAATAAAATAAATTTTATTTTTAATTTTCAAAAAATCAGAAGCATTATAGTGTATAGAAAAACTCAAAAGAGTTTGTTGTAAAAGTTTATATAAAAATGTAAAGTGGGTATCAAAATAGTATAGTATATATTTTTCAGCTGTTAAAAAATATACAAGTCCACATGGTAATTTGAAAAAAAGATGTTAGAGTTCCAAAATTTACTTGTGGCGTTGATAAGTCCGTAGTTATAGATGAAATGCTTCTGATTTTTTAAAAATTAAAAATAAAATTTATTTTATTTTTAAAACAGAATATGCATTTTTCAAAAATTTCAGCGTTTGAACTCAGCGTTCGTTTCTGTAAACAGTCTTTTTTTAACGGATATCTTCTCTTCCCATCTATGTCGCTCTTTGATGAAGACCAACTTATCGATTTGGTCGAAACAGTACTGTCAGCAATTACATAACAAACATCATATGTTTTTTCATAATGTTAAATTTCGTATCCATCTATCTATCTATGTCAGTCTCTTTTCATTTATCTATCACAATCTGTTCATATCTACCTTATTTAATTAAGAAATAATGTGTATCATATAAGCCAGCCTCATAGAATATTTGAATGTGTTATTGTTAGCTTGTCTTCACATGATGTCCCATGTATCTATATCAGCCTGTTCATATCTATCTATCTATCTATCTATCTATCTATCTATCTTAGTCTGTTCATCTCTCTCCCTCTCTCCCAATCTTCTCTTCTCTCTCTCTCTCTCTCTCTCTATATATATATATATATATATATATATATATATATAGTCCCCAAAAAGTCGTATATAAATAAGTTCAAAACGAACGAAGAATCTGGGATAGGCCAGCTAGTGTAGTGGTTAGAATCCCCGCCTGTCAGCTTGGCAGTCGAGGTTTCGAGTCACACACGGAGCAGTCTCCCATGTCTATAATCTTGCTGATGAGACCTAATAGGTCGAAATTACATACAAGGATTGACATTTTCTCGATATGTTTAGCCTTACATTTGAACATATATGCCCACCTGAATTCATTAATTATTAACTAATTAATTTTCAAAATTAGGTATGACTTCAATTAAGCACTTATCCTCCAAAAATTGTCGGCTAAAAAGCCATATCAAATAAACACATTGTTTGTTTACTTACTCTCGTATATATATATAACCCTCAGACAAGAGTCAAATGGTTGAGATTTTAAAAACCATAAGTTTTTTTAGCGTTTATATAAACGTGAAGCGTGTTCACGCGATGGAATGTTATAAAGCTCATTTAAAAAAGAATTAGCGTTATAACATTCCATCGCGTGAACACGCTTCACGTTTATATAATGCTACTGTTTAAAAAAAAATTATTGAATGTAAATCTGCTCTGCTATATTAGAATTGATCACCTTCATATGCCAATACTTTTCTCATTCATTCTCTATTCATTCTATATTGCATATTATCTCTCTCTCTCTCTCTCTCTCTCTCTCTCTCTTTCTCTCTCACTCTCTCTCTCTCCACACACACACACACACACACACACACACACACACACACACACACAGCCTCCACATTAATATAATTAAAAAAAAAAAGGAACACATTACCCCTGATATGGCACTTCGAAGTGCCGAAAGTACTCGGGACCTGAACTTTGGTGGACTTATCCACGAATTTCACCCAAATATTAAAAAGTTGGCCAGAAAACTCGAAAAGATCAAAAATAAAATTGTTAAACAGGAGATGTGTCTTTTGTTTAATTCTACATGTATATATATATATATATATATATATATATATATATATATATATATTATATATATATATATATATATATATATATCATTCTCTTATATATATCTACCACAGTCTGTTCATATCTATTTAATTTAATTAAGATACTATATGTATCATATTTTATATGCGTGTGTGTATGAGGTTACAACGATGAGACGGAGGAGGAGGAGGGGGAGAAGGAGGGGTAGGAGGGAGGAAGATGAGAATGAAATGAGGAGACGATATAGTTTTGAAATTGGGAATATTACGATTAGATTTCACAAGGTCCCATAAATAATGAACGCGTTGAAGAATGTTTAATATGTCATTGACAAAGACAAAAGACGAGGAACATTAAATGAGTAATAAAACTCGTTCTGCCACAATCTCAAGGAGATGACAGTTTAGTCGAAAAGATAGAAGATTTCATCCAAGACTCCATAAAACAAATCTAAGAGCGCATAAAATCACTGCATAAAAAAAAACTCGGTGACACTTCGTTATATCTTAGCGTAATACTATCTGCCTACAAATATGCAAGTGTTGGCGAAAATAAGTATCTAACATTTACAATAGAGGGTAAGATTCGAAATATTCACAAAAACACCTAGCTGGGATTCAGATGATGAATAGACAATTACCCCCTTTAGTACTTAGTAATAGCCACATAAAAACGCCCTCGGGGCGGTACAAAAATTATTTTTTGAAAGATATTGCCTGAGGGGTGGGAGTTTAAAATTCAGTGTCATCAAATTTATTAAAGGAGTAAAAATAAAAAAATAAATAAATAAAAAACAATTTGAAATGGAAACTTAGTTTCTAAAATAAGTATCTAACATTTACAATAGCGGGTAAGATTCTAAATATTCACAAAAACACCTAGCTGGGATTCAGATGATGAATTAAGATCAGGCACATCGACAATTACCCCCTTTAGTACTTAGTAATAGCCACATAAAACGCCCTCGGGGCGGTATAAAAATTATTTTTTGAAAGATATTGCCTGAGGGGTGGGAGTTTAAAATTCAGTGTCAGAGGCAAGTAAGTAAGCAAAATCGTCAAATTTATTAAAGGAGTAAATAAATAAATAAAAAACAATTTGAAATGGAAACTTAGTATCTAAAATAAGTATCTAACATTTTCAATAGAGGGTAAGATTCTAAATATTCACAAAACACCTAGCTGGGATTCAGATGATGAATTAAGATCGGGCACATCGACAATTACCCCTTTAGTACTTACTAGCAAAAAAAAAAAAAATAATAAATAAAAAAATAAAAAACGCCCCCCCCCGGCGGTATAAATTAATTTTTGAAAGATATTGCCTGAGGGGCTGGGCGTTTGAATTCAGTGTCTTGAGCGTTTGTATCGTAAGTAAGCAAAATCATCAAATTTATTAAAGGAGTAAAAAAATAATAAATAAATAAATAAATAAAAACAATTTGAAATGGAAACTTAGTATCTAAAACAAGTATCTAACATTTACAATAGCGGGTAAGATTCTAAATATTCACAAAAAACTAGCTGGATTCAGATGATGAAATTAGATCAGGCACATCGACAATTACCCCCTTTAGTACTTACTAGCAAAAAAAAAAAAAAAAAAAAAAACGCCCTCCAGGCGGTATAAAATTAATTTTTGAAAGATATTGCCTGAGGCGGGTGGGCGTTTAAAATTCTGTGTCAGAGGGTTTGTATCGTAAGTAAGCAAAATCATCAAATTTATTAAAGGAGTAAAAAAAAATAATAAAAATAAAAATAAAAACAATTTGAAATGGAAACTTAGTATCTAAATAAGTATCTAACATTTTCAATAGAGGGTAAGATCTAAATATTCACAAAAAACACTAGCAGGATTCAGATGATGAATTAAGATCAGGCATAGACAATTACCCCCTTTAGTACTTACTAGCAAAAAAAAAAAAAGTAAAAATAAAAAATAAAAAAACGCCCCCCCCCCAGGGGTATAAAATTAATTTTTGAAAGATATTGCCTGAGGGGGCTGGGCGTTTGAAATTCAGTGTCTGAGCGTTTGTATCGTAAGTAAGCAAAATCATCAAATTTATTAAAGGAGTAAAAAAATAAATAAATAAATAAATAAAAAACAATTTTAAATGGAAACTTAGTATCTAAAATAAGTATCTAACATTTACAATAGAGGGTAAGATTCTAAATATTCACAAAACACCTAGCTGGGATTCAGATGCTGAATTAAGATCAGGCACATCGACAATTACCCTGTAGCGTTTGTTTGTATTCGCCTGGTGGAGTTGTCTGCCCCTTTTAGTTTGATGATGCCCGCTAGGGCACCAGTATTTAAGCGCCGGTTTCAAACACCTTCGCCCTCTTTATAGTTTCAGCAACTACAGCCAATGGGGTAGATTCTATCTAAACCCTCTCGTGGGGTCGCCCTTACATTACTGTAAGTCTCACAGCATGGACTATTCCTAGTCTCATGTCTGTGCCTTTTATTGTATTCTGTATCATTCTGAATGTGTCTATCTTATTTGTGTACCTCTTTTTATATGTACTCTTTACTATGAACGTTGTACTAACTGTTATCCATGTGCTGTGTTATTAAATGTTTATCTATTAACCTTCGTCGGAGTTATTTGTATCCAAAGTATGTATAACTTTACACCAACGTTACACCCCCTTTAGTACTTACTAGCAAAAAAACAAAAACAAAAAAAAACCGCCCTCCAGGCGGTATAAAAATTAATTTTTGAAAGATATTGCCTGAGGGGTTGGGAGTTTAAAATTCAGTGTCTGAGCGTTTGTATCGTAAGTAAGCAAAATCATCAAATTTATTAAAGGAGTAAAAAAAACAAAACAAAACAAAAACAAAACAAAACAAAATACGCTACTCAAATTTTGAGTGTGCATAACACAGGGTTGTTCTTTATTCTACGTATTAACGATTTTGACAATAAATCCAATACTCATTAATAGACTTACGCAATCATTGAGAATAGTGTGACGTAAGCTGTGACGTAATTTTGGTTACAGACAGAAATACACCCAATTTCCCTTATCAATAGATATGTTTAAAAGAATCAAAATGTTTTGTTAAACGATTTCAGTTAACGTAATGGCTATTGGCACAGAAAATAGAAGCGGTGAGCCGTGATTAAATTTCCCCAGTTAAGGCACAAATCTATCTCTTCTCTTCAGCTATGGGTAATAGGACAGACTAGGTTCCTTGGTATTAGTTAGGCACCCAGTCTAGGAGAAGGACAAGTAGTTATTTACTAAGCTTGGCTTAGATGTGGCACAAGGCTAGAAGTATGAGGCACCCAGTGGGAATCAAACTCACTAACAAAGAACTTTTCAGTAAGAGATTTATGAAATAAATATTGAAAGAGTTATTCAAAATATTTTTGTATACACTAAAGTAAATTTTGCTTATGGATTTTGCTTATGTTTTCAATATTCCTAACGAGAAGAGAGGAGAGAGAGAGAGAGAGAGAGAGAGAAGAGAGAGAGAGAGAGGAGCAAGAGAGAGAAGAGGAAGAGTATTAAGTGTGTGTGTGTGTGTGTGTTTGTGTATGTTGTAAGAGTTTGTCTTTCATAACTCAATTTGTAGAACAGCTTGTATGCATAACTCGATTTCAAAAGCCAAAAGAGATAAAAAGTAAAAGTTTCGTCTGAACCTTATTCTTAAAATTATTAATCTGCACTGTTTACGAAAAGTATAGACAGAGGTCGTGACGGTTTTGATGAAAAACAACTAAAATCAAAATGAGAGAAACGCTAGCTAAAAGTTAACAATGGCGCATTTAGGGTAACGGTTAGCGTTGTGGAACATGGAATCGGTGAGCTGATGTAAAACTCTAAAACTTACCGTATGGGGAAAGAAAGAAAACTAAAGCGGTTGTTGTTTCTCTGGATTTTTTAAAAGATTAGGCTTGATAATTAGTATTATTTGTATTATTCGGACTATTGTCCTCATCTTCATTGTTATCTGTACAACGTTTCAGTCGATGTGCCCTCTGGCCTTCTTTAGGTATTTCTTGTAGGAATCGGGAAGCTTCTCGGATTTGGGCACCATCTCGAACTCGGGAACCTTCTTTTCGAATCCGAACCTTATTGTCGTAATTGGGAACCTTCCTGTCGTAATCGGGAGCCATCACGGAACTTTGAACCTAAGCCTTTATTGTTGGATTTTGTTGATATAAGGCATGAGGTAAATGGTCACTCCTAAATATAGACTCGTTGACTACCACGTGACCTGGGGTAGATTTCTATTGTCCAATCACTGGCACTGCTGCTGCTGCTTCTGCTGTATTAATAGAGACCCCAATCTGAGCTTATTTCATTGACATTTGGATTCTCTTGGACGACGGACTTACAAGGAATACGTTAACACCGGATTCTTATTGGCTTGCTTACTTATTCATTACATCTGCCAGATACTTAACATTTATTTGTTCCAATTAATTTGGACAATGATGTATCTCTCTTTCTATCTCTCTCTGTCATTGTATTTATCTCTCTCTCCCCTCTCTCTTCCTTTCTCTCTCTCTCTCTCTCCCTCTCTCTCTCTCTCTCTCTCTCTCTGTCACACACATACACATATATACACAGTTGCACTCACACACGCACACCTGCAGTTGTGTATTGCAATGGCGTCGTCCATCTGCTGGTGACAGTTTCTCTTTTCCAACTGTCGAGAACAACACCGCCTCATAAGCAAATAATTTATACATTTACAGTTGTTGTGTATTTTGCGTCTTTACTCAACAGATGTACACGGGTGAGCACATGGCTGCTCCAGATCTGGAAAAGAAAAAAAAAAAGAAAAAGAAAGAAAGAAAGAGACGCCAGCGAACCAGTATGAACGCGCGCGAACGTCTTATTCTCTTACATAAAGAGTCGAGAAGTGGGGAGAATAGTGACCAATTCGGTTTGTCTCCTCCATTCAAGAAACAGATAAATGTTAATAGGTTGACGCCTCGCCTCCATTTCTTATAGCCCCAGTTGTTAAAGTCTTCAAAGCGATCGTATCAACAATTTTTGGTGCGTCTGGCATTTTCTGTTAATTAACAAAATGAACAAAAAAAAAAAGACAAAAAAAAACAAAAGAAAAAAAGAAAAAGAAAAAAAGAAAGCAATCCGAATAACGATCTGGCAAGCTGTGTGCACAGATCCGACCATATGTTTCTAAAACGTTATAAGATTTCCAGATTGCACACGCGCGTGCACACACATACATGCACACACCACACACACACACACACACATGCAACACACACATGCACGCATGCACACGCATTCACAAAAACGCGCACGTAGAGTCCGTTCCTTATGTAAATATAGGCATAATACATTCTTACAAACATTAAAATGTAAAGTGCGTCTTAATCACAACCACTTAAAAACGTTTTGACGTTCAGGGACACAAATGATTATCTATCGACCTGAGTTCTGGAGTCTATCTATCTATCTAAAAATCTATCTATCTATCTATCTGTTATCTATCTATCTATCTATCTATCTAATCTATCTATCTATCTATCTATCTATCTAACCTGTCATATCATCTATCTCTATCAAGCTGTATCTATCTATCTACTCTATCTATCTATCTATCTATCTATCTATCCTGTTCATATCTATCTATCTTATCTATCTTCTACTGTTCATTATATATCTACTTCTGTTCATATCTATCTCTATCTATCTATCTATCTATCTCAATCTATGTTCATATCATATCTATCTATATCTATCTCTATATATCTATCGATCTATCTATCATCATCTATCTTCATCTAACTGTTCATATCTATCTAATCTATCTATCTATCTATCTATCTATCTCTATTCAATGATTATCTATAATATATCTATCTATCTATCTATCTATCTATCTATATCTATCTATCTGTCTATCTATCTATCTATCTATCTATATCTGTTCATTATCAATCTACTCTATCCTACCTCTCTCTCTATCTATCTATATATCTTATCTATCTCTAACCTGTTCATATCTATTATCTATCTATCTATCTATCTATCTCAATCTGTTCATATCTAATCTAATTCTATCTATCTATCTATCTCAAGCTGTTCATATCTATCTATCTTCAAACTGTTTCAATATCTATCTATCTATCCATCTATCTATCTCAACTTGTTCATATCTATCTATCTATCTATCTATCTATCTATCTATATATCTATATATATTATATATATTATATATATAATATATATATATCTGTTCATATTTCTATCTATCTATCTAACCTGTTCATATCAATCTATTCTATCTCAAAGTGTTCTTATCTATCTATAATCTATCTATCTCAACTGTTCATATCTATCTATCTATCTAATCTTCAAAAACCTGTTCATATTTTATTCTATTCTAATCTATCTATCTATCCAATCTATTCTATCTCAACCCTGTTTTTTAAATATCTATCTATCTATCCTATCTATCTATTTCAACCTATTTATAATCTATCTATCTATTCTTATCTAAATCTATTTAATTTGTATTTATTTTATTGGAATTTAGGAAAAAATCTAGAAAAATTTCGGCCTTTGGGCTTTCACCGCAAAAAGAATTTTGCAATCTCTCTA
>CM042142.1:122634890-122647390 GCA_023376005.1 Doryteuthis pealeii
AAACTAACAAAAGGATTCTACCAAACACTAAGGACACCAAGGGGTAACAACAAAAGGATCTACCCAACACAAGGTTACACCGAGAACAACAAAAGATTCTTCCTTTAAGGATCAGGCCTCTGCTTAACAGAAAGGATCTCCAATGTATAAATGCTTTCGCACTTGAAGCCTAAAAATGGCCACAAAAAATGCCGTCGTAAATATAACAAAAAAAACCCTCCGATTTGATTCGAAGTATCAGGTTTGAGAGGAGAAAATAACTAAATAGGAAAAAGAAATGGCCTAGTCGGTGTTTTTTCGTGGAAGTTAAAGCCGCCGTCCCTCCCACACTCACCCGGGTGCTAGAGCCGAAAAAACCATTTCTCTGCCTTAACTCTTTTCCACAGCCGTTTTTTTTTTAATCATTTAATAATCTACTTTAGTGTGCATGTGGGGGTGAATTTAGATCCCCAAGAGAGACGAGGCGGCGACAGTTTGTCTCCAAAAAACGTCACTCAAGCATTTAATCTCGTTCTCCTTGCCACCCCCCCGTTCTCCTCTATTATCTCTTCCTCTTACTCTGTCCTCCCCACCCCCCCCACCCATCCTCTCTCTCTCTCTCTCTCTCTCTCTCTCTCTTATTATATATATATATATAATAATATTTATTATATAAAGTAATTCCTAATGAGTCAGATATATTATAATATTTTAACTTAGGTGCTCATCAGGCCAAAATCTGACTCAGATTCTTGCCCTGATGCGCTTACCAAAGCGAAATTTATTAGTTAGGTATAATCTGGACTCATTAGGATAACTTTACTATGCTCTACTTAGGCATCGAGCCACTTTTACATTTTTTTAGCTTTAGAACAATACCAGCGGTTTATATATATATATATATATATAATATATATATATATATATATAATTAAACTATATATATATATATAAATTATATATCTTTTGGCCAAAGTGCTATATGTTAATCGATTAATTTTTCGGTTGGTGCGACCCTCTTGGTCTTTCAATTTTCTTTTCCTTTTTTTCCCAGGTGAAGTGGTAGTATATATTATTACTAACAAATTATTTGCTGTTTTTTTTTTTCTTAACGCAAGGGTTTACTAATAGGATTATATATAATATATATATATATAATATATATATATATATATATATATATATATATATTATATGTATTTTGAGTGTTGTGTGTGTGTGACTATAGTGTGTGTGTATGTGGAGGAAAAAAAACGTTTAATATATGTATGGTATATACTTGTTTCTCCACATACATTACATACATACATACATACATACACATCTCTCGCCTCTTTTCGCGCCCTTCACATTGAAGTTTTCTGACGTACTGGAACTTTTCTAACATACCTCGTAGAAGGGAAAAAGAAGGAAGAGACAAATAGCAAGAAAGAAAGAAAGAAAGAAGCACGATAAATAAGTTGAAGAAAAAAAATAAGAGAAAAAAAAGAAAGAAAAGAAAAAAGAATGAAATTGAATTTCACAAAAATAAGTTGAAAGAAAGAAAAGAAAGAAAAGAGAAAGAAAGAGAAAAAGAGAAAGGAAAGAATTGGAATGAATCACGATTATTAAGTTGAAGAAAGAAAGAGAAAGAAAGGAAAAGAAGAAGAAATCACGATTATAAGTTTGGAAAAAAGAAAGAAAGGAAAGAATGAATGAATCACGAATATAATTTGAAAGAAAGAAAAGAAAGAAAGAAATGAATGAAATCACGATTTATAAGTTGAAAAGAAAGGAAAGAAAGGAAGAATAAAAAAGAATGAATGAAAAGAATCACGTTATAAGTTGTTGAAAAGAAAGAAAGAAAGAAAGAAAATGAAATGAATCACGATAATAAGTTGAAAGAAAGAAAAGAAAAGAAGAGAAAGAAAGATAGATCACATTGATAGTTGAAAAGAAAGAAAGAAAGAAAGAATGAATCACGATTATAAGTGGAAAGGAAAAAAGAAGGAAGAATGAATATGATCACGTAATAAGTGAAAGGAAAGAAAGAAAGAAAAAGAATGAATCACGATTATTAAGTTGAAGAAAGAAGAAAAGAAAGAATGAAGATCACGATTATATAAGTTGAAAGAAAGAAAGAAAGAAAGAAAGAAAGAATGAATCACGATATAAGTTGAAAGAAAGAAAGAAAAAAGAAAGGAAGAATGAATCACGATTATAAGTTGAAGAAAGAAAGAAAGAAAAAAATGAATCCACGATTATAAGTTTGAAAGAAAGGAAAGAAAGGAAGAATAAGAATCACGATAATAAGTGAAAGAAAGAAAAGAAAGAAAGAATTGAATCACGATTATAAGTTGAAAGAAAGAAAAAAAGAGGAAGAATGAACATATGAATCACGATTATAAGTTGAAGAATAAGTTGAAAGAAAGAAAGAAAAAAAGAAAGAATGAATCACGATTATAAGTTTTGAAAAGAAAAAGAAAGATAAGAATGAATGGAATCACGATTATAATAAAGAAAGAAAGAAAGGAAGAATGAATGAAATCACGATTATAAGTTGAAAGAAAGAAAGAAAGAAAAGAATGAAGAATTCAGATTATAAGTTTGAAAAGAAAGAAAGAAAGCAAAAAGATGAAATGAATCACCGATACAGTTGAAAGAAAAGGAAAGAAAGAAAAGATGAATAATCCACGATTATAAGTGAAAGAAAGAAAGAAAGGAAGAATGAAATGAATCACGATTATAAGTTGAAAGAAAGAAAGAAAGGAAGAATGAATGAATCACGATTAATAAGTTGAAAGGAAAGAAAGAAAGAAAAAAGAATGAATTCACGTTATTAAGTTCAAAGAAAAAGAAAGAAAGAAAAGATGAATGAATCACGATAATAAGTTGAAAGAAAGAAAAGAAAGAAAGAAAAGAAGAATCACGATTATAAGTTGAAGAAAGAAAGAAAGGAAGATGAATGCAATCACGATTATAAGTTGAAAGGAAATGAAATGAATCACGATTATAAGTTGAAAGGAAAGAAAGAAAGAGAATGAAACAGATTATAAGTTATGAATGAATCACGATAATAAGTTGAAAGAAAGAAAATAAATTTTAAAAAATCGTTTTGTCACATTCTTAACCCTTTCACTGCATAATTAAATTTCATAGTCATTCCCGTAATGATGTTAATTATCCATGAAAAATAAAATCAATACCGGTTGGTTAGTTCACTGCTGGTTGTTTGGGTTTTACGGCATGTCAACTCTTGTTGGGTTATTTTATGCCAAAGACGTTTTTATTTATTCAATCTTGTTGGATATTCATTAAAAAATTAACACACATTCTTTTAAAACTCATTTTTGATCCATTACCTCATAGATAGGACAAAATAATATAGTAGGAATTACCTCCCTTACTTGCCACTGTTCCCTTATTTGACGCTAGGAGACATGAAAGGTAATTACCTCCCATGTCTGACACGAGGTGGCGTGGTCATTATTGTATAAAAAGAGACACGCCAAATGTCAGACCCTCTCTTAGCGGTTTCTGCCTCGACAAGCCAACCAAACCGAACCATAACGAAACTTTACAACAAAACAAAATTGCAATACCTCCGTAACCTAAAATCAAATAAGTGCACTAAATGTATCCCCTGCAGAGGGGGTGACCCTTCCCCCACCAAAAAAATATTGTGTTGATATATCAAGTATTTAAAAGGGTTAAAACGGTTTTCTTGTTCATCCCAATATTTTCAATGCTTTTTTTTTAGTATTATTTGTCGGCTTAATGTCGGTATTAGCCATGCAGCGAGGGAGTCTATCCCCTTTTCACTAGCGCTAGACCAAGGAGATTATTTTAGCGTCTGAGGTGGAGCGCCACACCTACCATCAGCTCCTTACTTTACCGCAAAGATCCCTGTGCTACTCATACGCTCAATTGGCGAGGGTGGGTATCGAACTAGAAACCATGTGGTTTCTTGCGAACGCTCTACACGGCCCCCCCGGGCGATGTAAAAATAGATTTTTGAAACATATTGCCTGAGGGTTGGGGGTAAAAAATTCAATGTCAGCGAGTTTGTACCCTAAGTAATTAAAATCATCAAATTCATTAAAGGATTAAAAAATAAAACAATTTCAAATGTAAACTTTAAATATGTATTAAAAATAAAACAAACTATATATAGATATATTAATACCAGTCATGTATTTTATTAAAACTTGTTAAAAAAACAATGAGGACTGTCTAATGTTGCAATGTTCAAATTTTGAGTGTATTTATTCTATGTTATAACGATTTTGGGTAATGTGATGTAAGCAGAGACGTAATTTTTGTTACAGACAAAAACCGGAAGCGAATCTCCATTATTAAAGATTTCATTCACAATATGATGAACAAACTTCGAACTACAATAATATGTAATAGAATCAAATATATTATTTAAGATAGGTAAATGAAAATAGGCATTTTAAGCTGAAACTCACTCAATGCATTGCTCATATAAATGTAAATTTATCCAGAAAGTTTTACCGACATCGTTTGCATAATAACATTTTATTGTAAAAATATTGACGATCATAAGAAAATCATAAATTCATTAATTATTATCTAATTAATTTTCAAAATTAGGTATGACTTCAACTAAGCACATATCCTCCAAAAATTGTTGGCTTAAAACCATATAAAAATAAACACATTTGTTTGTTTACTTAACCTCATACTGTCGTGTAGCAAGTCAATAAAAAGTGGAATATAAATAAGTTTCAAAACAAACGAAGAATGTAGGAATGGCAAGCTAGTGTAACGGTTAGAGACTTCGCCTGTCAGTTTGACAGTCGAGGTTTCGAATCACACACGGATCAGTCTCCCATGTCTATAACCTTGCTGATGAGACCTAATAGTTCGAAATGTACATTCAGGGATTGACATTTTCTCGATTTGTTTAGCCTTGCATTTGAACATATATGCCCGCCTAAATTCATTAATTATTAACTAATTAATTTTCAAAATTAGGTATGACTTCAATTAAGCACATACCCTCCAAAAATATATATATAAGTAAAATATAACAAAAGAGTTTTGATTGATCAGATGATTTGGGAGAGTTAGACACTTTGTCTAAGCTTCCTGAAATAGACTATGATGCAAAAAATTCTTAACTCTTTTGTTATTTGTTTACTTATAAATTTGCTCTGTGACTCTAACAACAAGAGCACACATTGAACTCTGCAAACTGCGACAGGTTTAAAAAAAAACTCCTATGTCGTAAGGAAGATTTCTTCTCTGGACTTTTGGATTATATATATATATATATATATATATATATATATATATATACATATATAAGTGCTTAATTGGAGTCGTACCCTAATTTTTGAAAATTAATTAATTAATAATGAATTAGGCGGGAATACCTATTAAATGTATGCTAACAAATCGAGAAAAATCAATCTCTGTAATGTACATTTCGGCCTATTAGGCCTCATCGCAGAGAGCTATAGATTCGGAAAAACCGCCCTGTGCGTATTTGAAACCGACTGCCAAGCTGACAGGCCGATCCCATAACCCCTACACTAAACGGACTTCTTAGATTTAACGATTTGTTTTAGGAGTAGCGTAAATATTCCTTCTTTCTTAGTGACTTTTTACAGACGATATGATAAGTGTAAACACGTTTGTTTGGAATGGCTTTTACCATACATTTAATAGGTTATTCCCGCCTAATCATTATTAATTAATTAATTTTTCAAAAATTAGGTACGACTCCAATTAAGCACTTATTCTCCCAAAAATTATCGCAAAAAGCCATTTCCAAACAAAACCGTGTTTACAACATATATATATAATATATATATATATATATATATATATAATGTGTGTGTAATATATATATATATAATATATATATACGTTTAAAATCGAATGGTTTAAAATTACCGACAATAGTTTCTCGTTAGTAGCGCGAATCTTAAGGGAATTTTTCGTCTACCATCGGCCTGTCTTTTAACTAGGTTGCACCCATTTTCAATACAGTGGCTATTCTACATACCCTCCGTTACCCCCTATGTGATACCGGAACTTACTAGTAGGAGCCTCTGCTTTATTTATAAATACAGGCAAATATAATATTATATATATATATATATATATATATATATATATATATATTATATATAAACAAGCACTCACCCACACACAGAAGAACTAGACAGAACAAATGAAACAGCACTAGCAACAATTCAGGTTCTAGTAAATCTTCTGTAGAAGGGATTTTTATCCCGAAAATTAAGATTTAATCACAGGTTAACCAACAACACCACAGTTACCTTCTTTTTTTCTTTACACTCGCATTTGTGATAGCCTTCAAAAAAACCAACCAACAAACCAATATAAAACACAATGCTTAAGGCATATTACAAAACTCTTTTATATATATATTTATATATATATATATATATATATATATATATATATATATATATATATGAATTTTGATATATTGCAAAAAACAAAAGATGTTTACAAATGCAGGGATCATCAGGAGAGAATGTGCAAACCTTTTCGGGGCATTTCTCTCAACGGTTTTAAAAAGCAACATCGTCCCCCCCCACCACTCACTGATGTGAGTCCTAGGAATATCTGTATCGACCGCATGTGGATCGGTCTCAACAAAAATAAAAATTAGACGGGATGAAATGACCGTTAGAAGAAAAAATGTGCAACAGAATATGCTGCTAGTCAAAAGTTGGAATATTTAAAAAAAAATGCGCTGTCTTGTATTAAAAAATAAAATGAATTTTTATTTAAAATAAAATGAATTTTATTTTTAAAAAAAATCAGAAGCATTAAAGTTTATAAACATGCATTTGTAAACATCTTTTGTTTTTTCAATATATCAAATTCACACTGTCGGATTAAGTTCCATTTTATTCATATATATATATAAATATATATATATATATATATAATATATGTGTGTGTGTGTGTGTGTGTGTGGTGTGTGTGTGTGTGTTTGTAAGGTAGCCAAAACTCGTAGTAAGGGATGATTCTACTTGGGATCTTCAAAATCTCACTGTATAATTATATTGCATGTTTTAGTAGGTGCAAATACATATTCATACTAGGATTTTTATAAATCCCTAGAGAGAGCTCAATGCATAATAATCAATAATTTAGATTAAATACAGAGCAATATTTACCTTTGAAAGGAAGGAAAAACTCAATAAACCATCATTCTGTAATAAATTTATATATATTATATATATATATATATATATATTTATATATGCAGAGAGAGAAAGAGAGATGAAGAGAGAGATAGTTTATACTCTCTCTCTCTCTCTCTCTCTCTCTCCTTCTATATATATATATAATATATATATATATATATATATAATATAGAGAGAGAGAGAGAGAGAGAGAGAAATGGATAAAATAAATGAGCAAAACGCTTGATAAATACATATATATATATATATATATATATATATATATATATATATATATATATATATATAAGATTGTTTTTTTGATGTTTGTTCATTTTTTTAGAAGCATTGCTGGAATAAAGTATATATATTAAATATATTTTTTATATTTTTGCTTGAAGGCAATTACAATGCGAATATCGCATAAATTCGATAATTATAGAAGATAACAATGACAAGTGAATTTCGCAAAGAATTTCTCAGTGTGTAGAATATCGTACAGTTGAAACAGTCTGTACGATATTCTACACACCGAGTAATTCTTTGCGAAATTCACTTGTCATTATTATCTTCTATAATTATCGAATTTATGCGATATTCGCATTGTAATTGCCTTCAAGAAAAAATATAAAAAAATATTTAATATATATATATGCATTTATTTGGTGTGTGTGTGTGTGTGTGTGTGTGTGTGTGAGAGAGAGAGAAGAGAGAGAGAGAAAGAAGAGAGAGAGAGAGTGTGTGTGTGTGTATGTGTGTAAATGTGTGCGTTTGTATGCGTATGTGTGTGTGTGTAAATAGAGTGTTATACATAGAAAGAGGTAGAAAAGCCAGAGAATAGGATTAGAAAAAAAAAATTTAACAGAAAAAAGAAAGTAAAAAAAAAAAAAAAAAACTTGTGAGAAAAAGCGCCAAAAAAAAAATTATGTAATAAAAAAGAAAAAAGAAAAAGAAAAAAGAAAAAGAAAAAGAAAAAAAAGAAAAAGAAAAAAAGGTTACGTTAAAGTGATCGCCAGACTTTTCGGGTTGTCAAAGCCTCTTGCAAAATTGGTAAAACAATACCCGACTCCAACACCGCGTAACCCTAACCTTAACTACCCCCCCGCCACCTCCAGCAGAAAAACAACATCATCATCAACAACAACAACAACAACAAGCTTCTACCTTTCCTTTCCTTTTCCGTAATAATAATAATAATAATAATAATAATCTTCTTGGCTTTACGCCACCTTCTTCTTCTTCTTCTTCTTCTTCTTCTTCTTCTTCTTCTTCTTTCTTCTCTTTTTCAACCCACGTCTTCTTGTACTTGTTCGTGTTCTTGTTCTTGTTCTTCACAACCCACGTCTTCTTCTTCTTCTTCTTCTTCTTCTTCTTCTTCTTCTTCTTCTTCTTCTTCTTCCACGCCTTCTTCTTCTTCTTCTTTCTTCTTCTTCTTCTTCTTCTTCTTCTTCTTCTTCTTCTTCTTCTTCTTAACAATCCACGTCTTCTTCTTCTTCTTCTTCTTTCTTCTTCTTCTTCTTCACCTTTTCTTCTTCTTCTTCTTCTTCTTCTTCTTCTTCTCTTCTTCTTCTTCTTCTTCTTCTTCTTCAGAAACCCATGTCTTCTTCTTCTTCTTCTTCTTAAGAACCCATGTCTTCTTCTTCTTCTTCTTCTTCTTTCTTCTTCTTCTTTCTTCTTCTTCTTCTTCTTCTTCTTCTTCTTCTTCTTCTTTCTCTTTAGAACCCATGTCTTCTTCTTCTTCTTCTTTCTTCTTCTTCTTCTCTTCCTTTCCATCATGGTCTTCTTCTTCTTCTTCTTCTTCTTCTTCTTCTTCTTCTTTACAACCCACGTCTTCTTCTTCTTCTTCTTTCTTTCTTTCTTTCTTTCTTTCTTCTTCTCTTCTTCTTCTTCTTCTTCTTCTTCTTCTTCTTCTTCTTCTTCCCAGATTTTCTCCTCTTCAAGGCCCAACCCTCTTTAAGGATTTCTGCCTTTGTCGGTTGCACGCGCCACACCACGCCCGGGCACCAACGGGTTCCCTCTACGACATAGGCACGATCGCGAGCACCCCCGCTCCTGTTGCACGAGCGCAGACCTCCAATGCACGTGCGATGAACAGGGAGGGGGGTATGTGTGGAGGAGGGGGGCTTGGGGGGTTAGTGGGGAGAGTGGGGGGAGTTGGTTGTAGAGAAGGAAACCCCGCCCCATATCTTGTCGTCATTGTTTGGCCGAAGCGGCATGTGGTGTCGGCGCGAATAAAAGTGAGGTACGAAGCTGAAGACAATGGCGCACTTTTGGCTTTCGGAGGAACGTAAGCATGCAAAGATGTCGTTAAAGAGGGTGATGGTGGTGGTGGTGGTGGTGAGGCCGGGCAGGGCACAGTGGGAGTGGGGGGGGTGAGAGAAATGGCAATTGTGGGAGGGAAGCAGAGAGAAGGTACAGGAGTTATAGAGAAACGTAGGAATATAGATAGGTAGGTATACATGCATACGCACACACACATAAACACACACACACACACACAGAGGGAGAGAGAGAGAGAGTGTGTGTGTGTGTGTGTGGTGAGAGAGAGAGAGACAGAGAGGAGAGAGAGAGAGAGAGAGAGAGAGAGAGGAGAGAGAGAGAGAGAGAGTGTGTGTGTGTGTGTCTTGAGAGAGAGAGAGAGAGAGAGATGAGCAGACACAGACACATGTGAACAGTCTATGATAGCCACATATTAACAGATCGATAGCTCCATATAGGAACAGAAATACATAATTATAGTCTCTCTCTCTCGCACACACACACACACACAATATATATATATATATGTATATATATATATTACATATATATATATATATAGAGAGAGAGGGAGTGCAAATGAAACTGAGAGAGAGAAAGAGAGTGAATGAGAGAGAGAGAGAGAAGAGAGAGAGAGAGAGAGAGAGAGAGAGGAGAGAGAGAGAGAGAGAGAGAGAGAGTTGTGAACAGACTATGCTAGCGAGATATGAACAGATAGAGAGGACTATATCTGAAAAAGATGATAGATGGGTAGACAAAACACACACACACACACACACACACACACAACACACATTATATATATATATATATATGTCATCACCACACACACATATATATATATATATATATATTTATTTATATATATTTGTCATCCACAGACGTTTACGTCTCATCACTGCGACTTTTAACAGGTACTTCTCTCTACTTACACACACACACACACACACACACACCACACACACACACACACATATTATAATAATATATATATATATATAATATTTATATGGGTTCTATATATCTGTCAATCTGTCCTTATTATACTCTATTCCCATGTGTCTATCCTTTCTCATTCTCTCTTCTCTCTCTCTCTCTCTCTCTCTCTATATATATTATATATATATATATATATATATATAGAGAGAGAGAGAGAGAGAGAGAGGGGGAGAGAGAGAGAGAGGTCTATTGACTGTGACAGACAAACTGACAGACAGATAGCTATGTAGATAGGAACAAATATAGATATTAACCGATTTAGATAGATAAGTATGAACAGAGTGAGATAGATTAGGAACATATTGTAATAGACAGACACATATATGTGGGTGTGGCTTTTCTTTTAACCTCATTTGAACGGGTAGGGCAGGCTTAAGCCAAACCGCCCACGACAGCGCACATGTTCAAATTCAAGCAGCATTGCAACATACGCGCACACAAAGACACGCACACATTGAATCAAACACATACACTTTTCTTTTAAGTAAGTCACTGACCACATACACACATACACATACATACACGCGTGCGCACACACATACAAGGTGTGTCAAAAAAGTATCGAGATTTTTTTAACTTTTTGACACACCTCGTATTCTGAAAAAAAAAAACCCTTCCATTCATTGTTCATTTCTATCATGGTAAATACTTCAAAATCGGCACTTTTTTGACACACTTTTTATTCAGAAAAAAAAAAAAAATAACGACTTATTCATCGTTCATTTCTATCTTGGTAAATACAGTTTCAAGTCTGATACTTTTTTATACATCTTGTATTCTGAAAAAAAATTAATGTTCCATTCATTGTTCATTTCTGTCTTGGTAAATACAGCTTCAAATTCGGCATTTTTATGACACACCTTTATTCTGAAAAGAAATTAACGTTCGATTCATTGTTCATTTCTATCTTGGTAAATAAAACTTCAATCTCGATACTTTTTTGACACACCTTGTATTCTGAAAAAAAAAATACCGTTCCATTCATTGTTCATTTCTATCTTGGTAAATACAACTTCAAATTCGGCACCTTCATGACACACCTTGTATTCTGAAAAAAAATGACGATTTATTCATCGTCCATTTCTATCTTGGTAAATACAGTTTCAAGTTTGATACTTTTTTATACACCTTGTATTCTGAAAGAAATGAATGTTCCATTCATTGTTCATTTCTGTCTTGGTAAATACAGTTTTTAACTCAGCATTTTTATGACACACCTTGTATTCTGAAAAGAAATTAACGTTCCATTCATTGTTCATTTCTATCTTGATAAATACAACTTCAATCTCTGCACTTATGACACACCTTGTATTCTAAAAAAAATTAACGTTCCATTCATTGTTCATTCATATCTTGGTAAATACAGTTTCAAACTCGGCACCTTTATGGCTCCCCTTGTATTCTGAAAAAAAAAGAAAAAAAGAAGAAGAAGAACGATTCATTCATTGTTCATTTCTATTTTGGTAAATACAGCTTCAATCTCGATAGTTTTTTGATACACCTTGTATTCTGAAAAAAAAAATAACGTTCCATTCATTGTTCATTTCTATCTTAGTAAATACAGCTTCAAACCCGGCAAATTTATGACACACCTTGTATTCGGAAAAAAAAATTAACGTTCCATTCATTTCTCATTTCAATCTTGGTAAATACAGCTTCAATCTCGATAATTTTACCTTGTATCTGCACCCACATACATACACACAGGGAGGCCCACGTACACATCCACATGCATTCATATACATACGCACACAGCAAATTACTTTATTCTTAACAGAATGGCCAGGTCACAAGGGTACAAGTAATACATAAGACATATACATTACAGCAGTTGGCGCTGCATAATCTCCTTATTTTAAAATTTACCTGTTATCCATCTACTGGAGAATGTTATGAAATCTTTCAAAAATCTTTAAGTGATCGCATAGGCGAGAAATTAATTGTTACCAAGCGCCATTGACCCAATGTCTACGCTTTCCCAACTTGTGCTCTATCACTGATACTGAGCACTCTTAATTTATAAATAATAATAATAATAATAATAATAATAATAATAAGACCCAACAAAATAGTAAATGTTAACATCAA
>CM042142.1:122654890-122662390 GCA_023376005.1 Doryteuthis pealeii
ATTTGGGAGTTCTCTGCAAGTAATCTTGAACCTGATCTCGGTCTGCCTAAATTGATTTCACGGGCTTTTTTATTATTGTCCAACTCACGGGGTCACGCCTCTTTGATTTTTCTGTAGACACACCTCCTCGCCCAGGCAACCTGTTTTCATTGGTTATGGACTACGCCTACAGATTTTATGTGCCTACACGTGTCGAATGTACAGCTGCATCTCTAGAGGCAAAAGGTCAGTTTCAATGCCATATCCTGTTTTTGTTTCCAGACTCACACTTCACACCGCGCACTTCCTGCGTGCAGCCCGGGCTCCAGGTGTAAACCGATTGACCAGGCAATATATTACACTCTTTCCAAGTTTTTCCTTCGTAACTACGTCCAGGTAACCGCATACCCAATGTCTTTAGTTTGTCGCTTAAAGCATCCACATAGTCAAGAGATGCTGCTAAGTACGCGACCTGCGTCTCTGACACATAAAATATAAAAGGACGCAGTAGAATCGTATCCATCCGTCCGACTGTTTTTCTTTTTTCGTCTCACCATTTCAAGTTAACTGTAAATACATTTCAATAGTTTCTTAGAAATAAATTACACAGGATAGGTTACAAGGTAGGAGTTAGATGGCTTTAGTTGGGACCCATCAAATGTCCAAGAGCGATCGCTGATATTGAAGGGTGGCAGACTGTAAGAAACTGAAAGTCTTATCTTATCCAGGAGACCAGACATAGCATTGATTATATATATATATATATATATATATATAAATGTTCACTCTGATGAAGGTCGATTCTTCTATGTGTGCGAAATATTTTCACACACATAAACTGACCGAAACACATGTGTAAGTGATATCGATTAATGTGATATCGATTAAATTCATTTTATCCATCTACCTTACTTTTCTTTACTCATTTTTCCTCATATATATATATATATATATATATATATATATATTATATATATATATATATATATAAAATAAAATAAATAAATAAAATAAAAGAGAGAACACAAAAAGATAGACAAATACCTGAACCTTCCCAGAGAATTGAAAAAGCTCTGGAATATAAGGATGAAAGTGATACCAATTGTAATTGGTGCACTTGGAACGGTCTCAAAAAAGAGAGGGAGATAGATAGATAGATAGATAGATAGGGTTATTTTATGCATTTGGCATAAAATTACCCTATCTATCTATCTATCTATCTATCTATCTATCTCTTTTTATTTTGTTTTATTCATTCTTGTTGGGTATTCAATTCTTTTAAAACTACATTTTAAAACTACATAAAAAAACAGTTTTGATGTATTCAACGTATAGATGGGACCCTAACATATACTACCATTCCTGGTCAGAGTGGAACTGGGAGTAATGCCGATGAGAATTAGAACTTCACAACTAGAAGTAGCTTAACGTCATAACCAGGAAACGTGACCACTTTGAAAAAAAAACTAATGTCGGTATCAGTCAGACAGCGAGGGAGTCTATTCCCTTTTCAATAGCGCTAGACCAAGGAGATTATTTTAGCATCTGAGGAGGAGCGCCACACCTACTATCAGCTCCTTACTTTACCGCACAGATCCATGTGCTACTCATACGCCGAGTTGGCGAGGACCGGTATCGAACTAGGAACCTTATGGTTTCTAGCCGAACGCTCTACCGACTGAGCTAACCTGTGCCACAAATATCATTCTGAGAGTGATAAATATAAAAAACGTGTTACACCTATCTTTAACCTTGACAGAGGCCAATATAATATATATATATATATATATATATAGAGAGAGAGAGAGAGAGAGAGTGAGAGTGATTTAAAGGAATCCGTGCTGTCAGCATGTCATGATGTTGTTGAGGATGAAGCATGATTGGAATGAAAACAAGTACACCGATAGACATTTTGAGAATTCGAAAAAGATATGGGCTATGTCCGAAAAGTATCCACTCATTTTGAACGGTGTTCAAATCTGGGACAACTACGCATCTCGTCCCCCACGTCTGTCAGCTCCTCAGTTTCTCTACAATTCAAATTGCAACATTTCGTTTTTCTCAAAGATAGAATCAAGTACGTTAAGGAGTACGCCGCGAGTACGTTAAGGAGTACGTTAAGAAGTACGCCGCAAGTACGTTAAGGAGTACGCCTGGGTTTAAAAAAATCAGCCTTAAAAACAAGCGAAAATCTAACTTTACTCAGACACACATTATACAGAGGTATAGATCCACAGACATACTTGCCCATTATACAGAGGTATAGATCCACAGACATACATGCACATTATACAGAGGTATAGATCCACAGACATACATGCACATTATACAGAGGTATTGATCCACAGACATACATGCACATTATACAGAGGTATTAGATCCACAGACATACATGCACATTATACAGAGGTATAGATCCACCAGACATACACATTATACAGAGGTATAGATCCACAGACATACATGCACATTATACAGAGGTATAGATCCACAGACATACATGCACATTATACAGAGGTATAGATCCACAGACATACATGCACATTATACAGAGGTATAGATCCACAGACATACATGCACATTATACAGAGGTATAGATCCACAGACGTACATGCACATTATACAGAGTATAGATCCACAGACATACAGGCACATTATACAGAGGTATAGATCCACAGACATACATGCACATTATACAGAGGTATTTATCCACCTACACACATTATACCGTGGTATTCATACACATATACACACATTATACCGACGTATACATACACACATTTTACAAAGGTATACATTTATATACATGCACATACACATTATACAGAGGTATACATCCATATACGCACACGCATTATATAGAGTTAATCATCCACATACACATTATACAGGGGTATAAATCCACATACATACACACACATAATACAGAGGTATACATCCACGTACATACATATACACATCGGGTTAGCTCAGTCGGTAGAGTGTTGGGCTAGAAACCGCAAGGTTCCTAGTTCGATACCGGCCCTGGCCAACTCAGCGTATGAGTAGCACAGGGATCTGTGCGGTAAAGTAAGGAGCTGATGGTAGGTGTGGCGCTTCACCTCAGACGCAAATACAATCTCCTTGGTATAGCGCTAGTGAAAAGGGGATAGACTCCCTCGCTGATTGGCTGATACTGACAATAGACCGCCCCGATGACCTTACATACATATACACATTATACAGAGATATACATTTACATATTATCTAAATAAGGACATACGCACGCCCTTATTTTCTCGCACAGATTTTTTTGGCTAAAATAATAAAAATAATCTTTTAAAATCTCAATTGTGTTTTGTTTCCCGTTTTTAAGAGAATATATTTTTGTTACAACATAACATAGATCCGGTTTAGCTCAGTCGGTAGAGCGTCCGACATTTTGGTTCCTGGTTCGATACCAGCCCTCGCCAATTCAGCATGAGTATCACAAGGATCTGTACCCTAAAGTAAGGAGCTGATGGTAGGTGTGGCATTCTACCCCAGACGCAAAAACAATTTCCTTTGTTTAGCGCTAGTGAAAAGAGGATAGACTCCCTCGCTGTCTGGCTGATACCGATTTTAGGCCACCTCGACGACGACGATCTTTTTCAAACATAACAGCTAAATTTTGACTGAATATTTTTTAATTGATTTTTTTTAATAATAATTAATTCTAAATAAGTTTTGATTTAATATGAGGGTAATTTGTGTGAGCGCGCATGTGTGTGTGTGTGTGTGTGTGTGTGTGTGTGTGTGTGTGTGTCGGCAATTTGTTCCGTTGATCCAGACATTAAAGGGTTAAGATCAAAGATTTTAGTGGTGACTGAGAGAAGTGCCTCACCTAGGTCAAATACATTTGTTTTGAAAAAAAAACAACAAAAAACAAGAGATAGAGATAAAATATTGTTTTGTTTTTTGTAGAATGGTTTGTTGTCAAGTATCTGCTGTGTAAGTCTGTACAGGAACGAATATTTGATGAATTGTAATAAAAAAAAACAACAACAAAAAACAAGACAAAACGTGACCCATTAGGTCATCCATTGAGCTCTGGATAAATAATTGAGATTAGGAAAAGTGAGTTTGTGAAGCGAATTAAATTTTAAAAAAATACGTCCGTACAAAACATTAAAATCATTTGGTAAGATTTCTAAGAAAGAGAAGCTTTGACCAAATTTAAGCTACGGGTTGCTGCTTATGAAATTTAACATGTAAATACATTTAAAATTCTCCCATCTATCTCTTTCTCTACTCTTCCAGAGAAACAAGCATATATATCGAGGAGGTAATCAAGAGCTATACAGAGAGGGTTAAAGTAATAGGCAGAATGTAAAGTAAAGGACGGGTATATTTTAAATAGATTGAACAGTTTTAAAAAAAATTCTAAATCACGTTTGCCAAGCTCGTTAGGTAAATTTAAAAAAACAATAAATCACCAGCGTTAATTATCTTCACCTTAGCGACCCCCCCCCAATAATAGTTTAGACAATTATTAAACAGTATCGGTCATGATAGTTTAGACAAATAATAAATTGTCTTGATAATGGTTCAGGAAAGAACCGAAAGTACTTGGTTTAAAATGATAACTCTTTCTGAAAAATCATTAACGCCTTTCAATATAACATAAAAATAATCGTTAGAAAACTTGAAAGAAAATAATTTAAAAAAATCAAAAGCAATAAGGATGCCGTTATAAATAAATATATATACAGGATATGAGTTAAGAGTAAGGAAATGAATCCGACAGTATATGTATAGATAAAAGGGTATGAAAACACACAATGTTGTTAAAATTAATATATTTTAGATTATAATATTTTATATTATGAATATATTTCATATTATATTTGTTCAATAGTAGCTATGAAAATGATATAATATATATACATTTTAACAATATTGTGTGTTTTCATACCCTTTTATCTATCTATCTATCTATCTATCTATCTATCTATCCATCTCTCTCTCTCTTCTCTCTCCTCTCTCTCTCTCTCTCTCTCTCTATATATATATATATATATATATATATATATATATATATTATGAACTCTCCCGTCGATTTTCGACGTATGAGGGTTCATACACACAATGAACACCCACACAGTGATTTGTTTATAGTGGTGAAGGCTTGTGTTGGACCATCCACACTTTTTGGCACAGTCGATAGGAAAGAATTGGTGCATCAAGGGTTGCCACAAACCCCATCAACGACCGACCTCAGGAATTTTGAATTCAGAGTTATCCCTCTCCTAGACTGGTTACCTACCCAAGGCTGAAGGGCCCAGTCTGCCCTACTATTAACCCATAGCTGGAGGGAGAATATATGGATTTATACCTTTCCCAAGGTATATCAAGCGATATGTGAAATGCCAACAGCTTCGTCTAGGAATTGAACTCGAATCGACGAGTCCATTTTCCACGACTCTAACAAGTATATATATATATATATATATATATATATATATATATACAAGTTCGATTCCTACTGAACGCCACATCATTTCCGTCTAGCAATCTATTCATCCTATTTTCCTATAAACTTTATCGGTCGTCAAGATACGGTTCCAAGTTATTCCCCTTTAAAATATCTTTCAGAACAATCTCTTGTAGTGGGCATTTCTGACAGAAATCTACAATAAATATCAGTATGTGCAAATAGTTATTGTGAAGACGATCCTCACTGAGTATTCAACAGTTGTGGTCTTTCGCTGTATTAATCTAACGAATGCAAGCACACACACACACACACACACACACACACAGATATATATATATATATATATATATATACATATATATATATATATAATACATATATATAAAGTAATCCACAGACACTGTTTCGAGTATCACCTCTCATCAGTGTGGTTATACCGTTTTAACAGCTACCTCTGGCCGGGTTCGAGACCCGAATAAACTTTCGTTCGCCAATCCTCTTACCCGTACAGCCATAGGCAGCTGTCAAATATAGGAAAATATTTAATCCCTACATTTCTAAGCGGAAATGAATTCACTAGAGGCCTCAAACATATGTAAACAAAGCGAGGCTTAGCTGTGCACCAAATACGGTGAATTTTGCAATTAAATCCCTTCTAATTAAAGTGTTCGACCAAATTGGGAGCATATATAATAAAGTAATCCACAGACACGTGTTTCGGAGTATCACTCTTCATTAGTGTGGTTATACCGTTTAAAGCTACCTCTGGCCGGGTATATATATATAATATATTATAATTATATATATATATATATAATTTCATTAACGAAAGATGTTTAATAAGCATACGTTGTAGTGTTCGGTCTTTTTTTTAACAAACCTCCATCAGGGCTTTCGTTGGTTTCAGGAAAAAAAATGAATATTAATGAAAACATAAAGTCTGCGAGCCTCTGCTTTTGATGTTGGCTGCTTTTGATGATCTTCAAATGTGAAATCATATTTGTCGGATTTACTTCCACTTTCTCCTCATATACTATTATATATTATTAAATAATGTATACATTATTAAATATATATATATATATATATACATATATATTATATATAATATGAGATAGGAGGGTTGGAGTAAAATCCCGACAGTATGAGGTAAGGTAAAAGGAAAAGTGGACAAAAAATAATGACTCAAACAAGTTAGAAGTAGGAGGTCAAACTCCCTGAAATGACTATAACGCAAAATCTCTAAGTCTTTTGTTATTTCTTTACTTATAAATTTGCTCTGTGACTCTAACATTAAGAGCGCACATTGAGCTCACAAACTGTGACAGGTTTTTTAAATAAAACTCTTGTGTCGTAAGGAAATTTTTAGCTCAGTCGTAGAGTGTCCGACCTTTTGGTTCCTGGTTCGATACCGCCCTCGCCAATTCAGCGCATGAGTATCACAATGATCTGTGCCCTAAAGTAAGGAGCTGATGGTAGGTGTGTTGTTCTACCTCAGACGCAAAAACAATTTCCTTTGTTTAGCGGTAGTGAAAAGGGGATAGATTCCCTCACTGTCTGGCTGATACCGATTTTAAGCACCCCGACGACGACGACTTTTTTCAACATAACAGCTAAATTTTGACTGAATATTTTTAATTGATTTTTTAAAATAATAATTAAATCTAAATAAGTTTTTATTTAATATAAGGGTAATTTGTGTGTGTGTGTGCGCGCGCGCGTGCGTGTGTGTTTGTGTGTGTGTGTGTCGGCAATTTGTTCCGTTGATCCAGACATTAAAGGGTTAAGATCAAAGATTTTAGTGGTGACTGAGAGAAGTGCCTCACCTAGGTCAAATACATTTGTTTTGAAAAAAATAAAAAAGAAGAAAATACAAGAGATAGAGATAAAATATTGTTTTGGTTTTTGTAGAATGGTCTGTTGTCAAGTATCTGCTGCGTAAGTCTGTACAGGAACAAATATTTGATGAATTATAATTTAAAAAAAAAACAACAACAAAAAACAAGACAAAACGTGACCCATTAGGTCATCCATTGAGCTCTGGATAAATAATTGAGATTAGGAAA
>CM042142.1:122669890-122724890 GCA_023376005.1 Doryteuthis pealeii
AACAGTTAGAGATCAATAATACTAAGCACATATTTATTAAATTCGATTTTTTAATATTAATATGCAAATTAGCCTTCCCGTTCACACTGTAAACCGCTATTTTGTTGTATATATAAATATAATTGCATGTTGTCAGTATGTAGACATAGTTAACAATATTAATAATGTAAGACAATTTTATTAATAATTGAGGTTTAGATAAAAATAAAATCATGGAGAATGTGATGTCAATAACTAAGGGAATTGTGACTTGAGTAGGAATATAGTTTCGGTTACAGACAGAAAAATACACAATCTCCATTATAATAAGAATATATATATATATATATATATATATATATATATATATATCACCACTGCTTTGTTCAAACTACTACCATTCCAAAAACCTCCGACTACCAATTGATATTACCTCCCACTAATTCCTTGCTTCTACTCGTTCTCGTTAAAAACGAGACATGAAAACTATTCCATCGTTTCCCACCTGAGGATGGCAAAGTGTATTGCCGAAAGCGCTAGTGTTGAAACCTTCGGTGGACTGTTATACCAGTTCCACCCTGACACCAGAAGGATGGCCCGAAGATTAGAACGGATCATTGAAAGACTTGTCAGACAGGAATTGTCTGTTCAATTCAACGAAACCTGTATAAAAGAAAAAATGCTGCCTAAATACACTTATATATATATATATATATATATATATATATATATATATATGTGTGTGTGTGTGTGTGTGTGTATGTATTACTCATCCACTGTTTCAACGTTTCCATATCAGCGTGGCTCGACTTCTAGCCGGGAGCGAAACCCTACTGGATTTTCGTCTGTCCATCTCCTTACCCTGTCGGTCTACGGCAACTGTCAGTAAGAGGCGAACAATTAATTGTTACATACTTACGTAGATGTATGTTTACAATCACCAGAGAACTCAAATCTGTAAACAACAGACGAGTAAATATATATATATATATATATATATATACTCGTCTGTTGCAATGATCGTTTCCCCGGAAATTTGATCTCTCAGTGACCGTAAAATACATAAACAAACCTATGCACTTAATAGTTTAAAAACAGCAGTACCCGCTACAGCTGTCAGTGGGCGAGAGGATAAGATATCGGGCTACCATACGGTCAGTCTGAGTTCGACCCTAGCCAAAGATAGTTGTGTCTAGCCACACTGAAGAGGCGGGAAACGCCGAAACACGTGTCTGTGGATGACTTATTAATATATATATATATATATGTGTGTGTGTGCAGCCTATCTTCTTATTCTATTCGCTTTCAGGATTCCAGGGTTGATCGCCAAAGTTATTATTATTATTATTATTATTATTCGAGTTTTTCTCACCAGGGTATTTTTCTGAGTATTCTAACTGATTTCAACAATGCTGCTCTCAGAGTGGTCTCAATTCTTCCTCTGATTTTCTGTTCATTTAATCTCTATTCTATGGTTTGGAGACCGTTTCAAGTGCCCCAACTACAATTGTTATCACTTTCACCCACATATTCTACAGTTTTTTCAATTCTCTAGCAAGATCCAGATATTCGCCTATCTATTCGTTTTCTTTCATCTTCACCCTGTGATCTGATGGAATTGACAGTTTCTTTTTTTCTTGTTAATCAATACTAGGTATGGTCTTCTGCCTGAGATAAGGCGACCCGCCTTTATCTCAAAGTCCCACGGAATTTTATGTGCTTCATTCTCAAAAGCAGATTCTGGTTTATGCATATACCAGTTTGTTGTATGGTTAAAAATTAATTTTTGCACAATTCCCAATGTTACATAATCATTAGATACCTAATAATTATGACAATAGTGTAGAAATCATTATGGCGATCAGTACAGCTGATGGCCTTGAGAGTGAGTGACAATGCTTGACCTCACTCTGACCTTGCCTTGCGGGATAAACCGTGAGAACCGGGAATCCCGATAGAAGGCCCTTCCGGTTAATGAGTAAGCAACTCAGTTAGTTAGAGTTAGAAGTTAGAAGCCGAGCTAGCAAGATGTAAGGATCCGCGCGCATTGTCTGGTCTGGGGGTTTATGAATAAAGTAACATCAAAAGTAAATCGAAGTCTTGTGTTTATTACTAAAAACTAACAATGACACAGGGCTTCTGATAAGGAGTGATCCCCAACAGAAACCAGACACGGAATCCTCAATAGAAGACCAGACGAGACCTTAGAAGATATACCAGACCAAGATAGAAGATAGACGATAGAAGAAGCAAAGCCGACCAGAAGAATACGACCAGAGTAAGAAGTAAGAGAAGTATATGACATATAGATATTTAGTGCCAGTAAAGAAGGGCTATGCAACACCAGTGGATCACCTTTCCAAGCCAGTTGTGTCTTGCCTTGTATTCTCGTTGTGCTAGTTTGCTGCATAATTTGCATCATGATTTTAACAAAACTGGTTTTAATAAATAATTATTTGCTGTTACTGATTTCTAATACTATCATGTTCTCAAACGTATTAAAAATAATCCTATATATAATTTTATATAGAAATCAATTAAAATAACATTAAAATAAGTATATTTTTATATTCATTCTTATTTAGTTTTGTTAGTCTTTCTAATTTAATACATTTTATCACATCAAAACTTATATTCTTGCACCCAGCGGGTGCATACTTTTACTAGTTTACATAAAAATTGTTTTACTTAATAATATAAACATAAACTACTTAATAATATAAATATGTAGATAATAATATTTTATACACATTCAATATTTATAGGATTTACACTTAATCAAGTCACAAATGATCTGTTTGTTTTCTTTTCCTTTTCCTTTTAATCAAGTACTTATAGTATTGATTAAACACTACTCATAGACCTAACACAAGTCTTATGCTCTTGCACATAAAACACTGCTAAAGTCTCTTTATAGTTTGGCATCTTATAACCTGCAGAGTTCACTTTGTGGGGGCAAACATGACACCTTTAAGGAAATATGTGTATTGTCTCATCTCTGTCTCCACACACTCTACATTTGCTATTCTGTTGTGTCTTATCTATTTTTGCTTTGATATGATAGTTTCTTATGGCATTATTTTGTGAAGCATTATTAGTGACTCGATTTCTCTTTTGAGTTTTCTCTTTTTAACCATGTCCTGTTCTATTCATGTGCTATCTTCCCAATTTGTCCTTTGAAGTATTCATAACAATTGTTTTTCTTCCCATTTCTGTGATTTTATTTTTATTGTTTTCCTACAGGTCCATATGTTGCAACTGCTGTTATTGGCTGCCATAATTAATATTTCCTTGCTTTTTTGTGTATCTTTTTATTTTTTGAAGTTATTATTATTATTATTATTATCATTATTATATTATAATTATTATTATTATTATTAGTATTACAAACATATACAAATGAGAAGGTAAACCGCGAAGTCGGTCGATCAGCTGTCCGAGCAGACTGTTGGAATATTGGCTCTCGCAGTACTTGCTGCTATTTATAGTTGATGAAGTAACGCTGAACTTCAGCTTAACACAGCAACTCCTGTGACACTGCCATTGCCAAACTGCATTGGTTTCTTACCTTTCCTTTGGATCACAGCGGCAGTGTGGAGAGGGGGGATATGCTTCATGGGCAACAGCTCATCCTCCATATCAAACTGCACAGGCTATGTAATTAAAAAAAAAGAAGAAAAATTGAACTCTCCTCCATCGTCTTTTGTAGACGGAAGGATGCCAACAACAACAACAATATATATATATATATATATATATATATATTGCAATATAGGTAAAGAGATAACCTACTCGAGTTTCACCGTAAGGATCTTCAGGGTTAAATCCACTGAATTAATCAAGATATTGATTAATTGCAGTCGATTACACGTGTGTGTCTTTCGCGATAAACAGTTCGTTATGAAGAACGCTTGTTTCAAATTCAATAGTATTAAAAGCGGAAGTTGTGTTTCCGTAAGATTTGCAATAAATTTGCTCTACTAACGTATTGAGCACTTTTCATTTATTACATCGTTGTCTTACCTTTCTGAATTTTGCATCAACTAACCATTGTGACCATATTCACCGGTAAGTCACCTTTTTCATTATATATATATATATATATATATATATATATAATTTAATATACCAAACTTGTTGGTAAATCCTCGCGGTGAGAAAAAACCCAGCAGATAGTTTGATTGTAAAAATATACTACCAAACATCAACCGGGAAGAAAAAAAAATTTGTAAAAAAGAAAAGACCAAGATAATCGTACCTACAAAAAATAATCTATTGGTACAATATTTTGGCCAAAAGAAAAAACACTTTATATGTATATATATATATATATATATATATATATATATATATATAAGATATATATATATTCATACAAAACCGCCAGGAGACTAAAGCTAATAAGTAAAAAGTGCTCAATACCTAAGTAGAGCAAATAATAAAGATAAATCTAATGAGTCAGACGAACCTACTAAAAGTTTCGCTTAATGCTCTTCAGGGCTAAGATCTGACTCTAAGAGTCAGATCTTAACCCTGAGCATTAAGCGAAACTTTTAGTAGGTTCGTCTGACTCATTGGATTTATCTTTATATATATATATATTTAGATATGAAATTGCTCAAAAATCTTATTATTTCAAACCAGAAATTTATTCTTCTCAAATAAAATTAATAATTTATTATCAAAAGTAGCATTTAAATTGAAATCATAAACGCCACCCCACCCCAACAGCTCAGATAAGCTCCAGTTACCTCATCAATTAAGATACGTCAGTAAAATCATTGCAAGATATTGTAATACACTTATTTTTTTCTGTTATCAATGGAACAAAAGCAAACAAGTATGAATTCTGCTGAAAACAAATTAAGGTATGATAATTTTAATATGAGCTACCATTGTAATTTGGACATTCATCTTAAAATATATTTTACAATAGGATTTTGGGAAGCTTCATATTAGATTTTTAAAACTAAATGCTCAAAAATTGGTGCAAGTTAGAAATCTACTTTTTGGTGTCAGTATTTATCATACCAATACCCAACTTTCCTCGGGTGAATCTTTTTGATATTCAAAACAAGTTGAAAATCGAGCTACCCTAACGATCAAGCACTGTCCCAGAGGCTTACTCGGGTGGTTTTGAGATTTCTCTGATTGATTGGTGTACTGTGTGACATTCGCATAAACGACTGAGTGATTAAATTCTTCACGTCAAGTGAAAGCTTTTCTTTGGGGGTGGGGAAACATCGTATTGTCATTCAGCTATGGTAGACCTCTCCCATCCGCACAGTTTCTTACCGGTTTCAGATTGGGTTCCATGCAACTTCTGACTTTTCTCAAAGATAACATTCCCCATTGAAACCACATGGTCGAGATGAAGGAGAACGTGACAAGGCAGATGACAGAGATTCCAAATGAGGAGTATTCAGACTATTTCGAAAAATGGAGGGAATTCTTGGCTAATTTTGCTGAGGTCCCAAAGAAAGTACCTTGATCGAGTCTAAAAATAGCAGTTTCCTATGCACATTTTTAACAAACCTCCCGCTGGAGTAGGATGTGACACAAGGTCAATTTCTTAAGCAGTGTTAAACAATTTTGAATTCAGAGTTTTTCTTATCGTAGACTGGTTGCTTAACCAAGGTTGAATAGCACAGTCTGACCAACTATTTACTGTTAGAATAATTTTGACATATAAGATGTGCTGAGGACCACCACTTAAACTTATAGAAATTTCAAGATCGGTTATTAAATAGTTAACTAACCACGTATTCGAGCAGTTGATTGACTGGATTTAATCCACGTGCCCACACAGAGTCTATAAGCTTAAGTGGTGGACTTTAGCACACCTTAGGAAGCGCGTGGTGTAATGGTTAAAGTCAGGGGAAATGGACTCGTCGCCCGAGTTCAAATCCTGGATGTGGTAATTGCATTTCACCTTGCGCGAATACCCTTGGGAAAGGTATGAATCCTACTCTCCCTTCAACCATGGATAAATAGTAGGGCAGACTGAGCTCTTTAACCTTGGTTAGGAAACCGGTCTAGGAGAATGAAAACTCTGAATTCAAACCTGTTGAACTCCGCTTGAGAAATTGACCTTGTGTCACATCCTGCTCGTGCGGAGGGTTTGGTAAATATATATATACTCTCAGAAACGTTAAAGAGTTCCACAAAGGAAAGGTAATAATAAAACAGGGGAAGTAACTCTCAATTACTTATTACAATACTATAAACAACATAGAGTACTTTGTTTATCAAAATATCTGTAAATATCAAAATATATGTAAAAATGTTCCAACACTACAGTTGCCCAGTTTATCGGTCGGGGCTTCTCTGATCGCACACAGAGAGGCCTGGATGGCTGCAGGCGGGACCCACCGCATGTGGCTTGGCACGAGATACCGATAGACGCCGAAACAATCGACACCAGAAAACGCTGGATGCCGGGCAGACACAGTTTTAGATTTCTGAGCATTGAAACGACTATAGCACCGAACACTCGCTTTTCCCACCTATCTTCTTTAGGTGTTGACCAGTGCTGTCATGGGGACGCATCGATGGGAATCTGCACAGTGGAGGTGGAGGGGGTTGCACGTGCTGTAGTGGGGGCATTTTGTAGGTCTGCGGGAGCCCATCCCCAACTGCTCGACGCTGGTTGTGCCGCACCTTGAACACCATACGGTATGCATGTTGGATAATAGTAAGCTAAATTTGATCACGCTCTCTACAGGAATTTTTAATGCACGAGGTTAATCCCAAAAGTAAGTTCTCCAAAATATTTAGAAATCACAGAAACGTTTATTGTTTATTGTCAATGATATTTATATCATTTTAAAGTTTCAACACGTAATAATTTTTCTACATAATGGCCATTTTGGTCAAGGCATTTTTGTAGGCGATGTGTCAGTTTTTGTATGCCCATGTCAATCCAGCTTGTCGCCATGTCGTTGAGGAAGCGTTGGATCTCATCGTCGTTGCAACTCCCAACATCACTTGCGGACATTTTTGACATCTATGTACGACTTGCCATACAATTCCGTTTATTGGCGATGGATTTTGATTGGTTTATTGCCTTCTGTGTTGAAAAACCGAATAACTGCGCCAACTTTACACTTGGCGGTTGCGTCAGTGGGGAGCTCCATCAGAAACGTCTCCCAAGCCAAGACTCAGCGTTGCACAGACGTGCATACAGGCACTGACACAGGCACATGAACAGGTGCACAAGACACAACACTGTTGTCAATAGCCAAACGAACAGTTTCATTGCATTCCCTTGTAGACCTTAGTTCTGGGATTACCCATGTATACCTTGCTGTTTTTGTCTGTTTAAAATATCATGACTGGCGCTAGGACTTATGCCTTTTAAATTCCAGTTGATAATGTATACTATATATGAGGGTTAGCTGTCGGTAGAGAGTTCGGCTAGAAACCGCAAGGTTCTTAGTTCGATACTGGTTCTCGCCAACTCAGCGTATGAGTAGCACAGGGATCTGTGCGGTAAAATAGGGAGCTGATGGTAGGTGTGGCGCTCCACCTCAGACGCAAAAGCAATCTCCTTGGTCTAGCGTTAGTGAAAAGGGGATAGACTCCCTCGCTGATTGGCTGATACTGACATTAGGCCGCCCCGACAACTTTACTTACTTTATATGTACTAGCAAATATATGCACCCTCCGGGTGCAAGTATTTAAGTTTTAATATAATGAAATATCATATTAAATTAGAAAGCCTAATGAAACTGAATAAGAATGCAAATAAAAAAATTTGGAACTGAGGGGGTATTATCGAAAAATAGAACAGCTTTGAAACTAACCCTTCCATCATTTTCCATTACTCCACTCTTTCATTGGTAAATTTTCCTAATTTAACTATTTAGTTAAAATAGAAAGTAAAGGATAATATTACAGTTATTTCTTCTTGTAAATAAATTTCTTTTAAGATTTTTGTTTATATTTCTTAAGATAAAACCAAACAATTAGAAATCAATAATACCAAGCACATATTTATTAAAATAAAATTTTAAATATCAATATGCAAATTAGCCTTCTCGTTCAAACTGTAAACCGCTTTTTTGTTGTATATATAAATACAATTGCATGTTATTAGTACGTAGATATGGTCAACAGTATTAATAATATAAAACAATTTTATTAATAACTGAAGGTTAAAAGAATGAAATCATGGAGAATTTGACGTAAATAATTAAGGGAATTGTGACTTGAGTAGTAATATAGTTTCGGTTACAGACAGAAAAACACACAATCTCCATTATAATAAGATACGTATATTCTGGTGGCTGAGCAGTCCATGACATGCAAATTTACTTTAGCCTTAGGGAGTGTAGAGTACCCCTTTATCGCCATTACTCCCAGGTCCACTTTGCCACTGACTGATAGTACCTGTTAGGGTCCTATCTATGTTTTAAATAGAAAAAAATGAGTTTGAAAATCGTCTTTAAAAAATTGAATATACATTTTTTCTGAATACCCATCAAGAATGAATGAAACAAAATGTCTTCGACATACGTAAGTCGTCGAGGTGGCCTAAAATCGGTATCAGTCAGACAGCGAGGGAGTCTATCCCTTTTCATTAGCGCTAGACCAAGGAGATTATTCTAGCATCTGAGGTAGACCGGCACACTACCACCAGCTTCTTACTTTACCGCACAGATCCCTCAACGTTGAGCTTAGTTGGTGAGGGCCGGTATCAAACCCGGAATTTAAGAGTTGCTTTTGGCTATACCTCTCATACGTGATTTAAAAGCAAATAAAATTATTACCTATGACCAGTTAACATTTAGTGTTTTAAAATAACCATTTTTATCCTTTGTTACTGCTCCATCTGATACTGAAGCCAGAGAAGAAACTGACTAAAAAGATGTAACACACCTATCTGTCCAAACTAGAATTCTTTTTACATAGAAAACTTTCCTTAATAATAAAAATAAATATATACATACATCATCCTTGTGGGGATGCTCGTAGGACAATAGTTATCATCAGAAAAATTGACATGGCAATCTGAGCTAAACCGGCCCTTGGCTTTGGCATAAAATAACCCAAAAAGGGTTGACATGCCGTAAAATCCAACCAACCAACAGAAGAGAGACAAATATATGCGACAGCCTCGGGTATACTCAACAAGAACTAATAAAACAAAATGTATTTAGCATAAAATAACCCAACAAAGGTTGACATGCCGTAAAATCCAACCAACCAACCAACCAACAGAAGAGATACAAATATGTGCGACAGCCTCGGGTATACTCAACAAGAATGAATAAAACAAAATGTCTTTGCATAAAATAACCCCAAGGGTTGACATGCCTTAAAATCCAACCAATCAACCAACCAAGAATCAATAAAACAAAATGTCTTTGGCATAAAATAACCCAACAAGGGTTGACATGCCGTAAAATTCAAACCAACCAACCAACCAACCAACCAGCCAACGCAAACTATGACAGAGTCTTCCAGTGAAATACCCTAGCTGTTAAGCTGTCTCTAGGAAGGACACAGATACGTACCGGCGCCCATAAGTATATTTATTTATCGCTAGGGAACATGAAGAAATGCGCATACCAGTTGTTGGGCGCACTTCCCAATTCAGCGCGCCAGTTGTTGTTCTACGTAACTTTGCTTCGGTGAACAAATTCGTTTTCCTAACATTTTAATTGTGTTTTCTCAACTTTGCCTCGAAATATCAGCCGCGTGACACGCACCTTACACGCTAGAAATTAGAAGAGACAAACAAATAAATGGCCAATAATGTCGGCCGACAAACAAAACAAGATGAATGTCGTTCGAAGTGTCAAAGAACGAAGCGGAATGGAGGAATTGAAAGAGATAGAAAGAAAGATAGATAGAAAGAAAGATAGACAGAAAGAAAGAAAACAGAAAGAAAAAAGAAAGAAAGAAAAACAGAAAGAAAGAAAGAAAGAAAGAAAGAAAGAGAAAAAGAATATGTGCAAGCGTAATGATTTCATTTTAGGTTGAAAATCACGGTTCAAGTCTTTGGAAAGGTCGTAGTCTTCTTCTATACTGAGTTATACACGAAACAATGATTTTACACACGCACACACACACACACACGCGCGCGCACACACAATCACGCACACACACACACACACACATACGCACACACAAAAACACACGTACGCACACACTTGCATACAAGCACATTTTTACACTCGTACACACACACACATCTGCACACGTACACACACACTAGCACACGCACTCGCACACACACACTCGCACACACACACACACGCGCGTGCGCACACACACAAACACACTTACGCACACACACACACACGCACATAGACAAACACTAGCACACACACATACACACACTTACACATTTGTACACTCGTACACACACACACACACACTCACATACACACACACACTTGCACATACACACACACTCGCACACGCACTCGCACTCAGACACACACGCATACACACACTCGCATTCACGCGCGCACACACACACACACGCACGAAAAAACACATACACTGGCACACATACAGGCACACACATACTCGCACACACACACAAACACACACACACACACACGCGCATACACACACACACACTCGCACGAAAAACACATACACACTGGCACACACACACTGGCACACACAGACACACACACTAGCACACACATACACACACACCCACTTGCACACGCACACTCGCACATACACACACAAACACACACACACACACACACGCGCACGCGCGCACGCACACACACTCGCATACACAAGGATTATGAGTATTCTAGCATGAGACTGTGTGTTGTATATATATTTACCAACCCCTCCGCTGCACGATATGTCAGACATCCTATCCCCAGTTTCTTTACGGCTCCAGATTTGGTTCCATACAACTTCTGATTTTTCTCAAAGATAAAATACCCTTTGAAAGCACATGATCGAGATGAAGGAGAACGTGACAAGGCAGATGACAGAGATTCCAAAAGCGAAGTTTTCAGACTGTTTGGAAAAATGGTGGACATGTTGGGCTAAGTTTCTGAGGCCCCAAAGAAAGTACCTTATTGAAGTATAAAGTAGCATTTCCCGACGTACTTAATTACCAACCCCTCCTTTTAGGAGTCCGTCACGGACGACGATTACGTCACTCCATATCGTTCAACAGTTGTGGACCCTCTCGTGGCTAGTTAGTCCGATTCTGGACTTGCAGATGCGGTCACACATATTGCAAGGGAAATTCCCATCTGCATTTGGTGGTTAATAACGACGAAGATATCACCAGTCTGCAGCCCTGTTAATCTCGATATTGAGCCGTCCAGCTCCTGTGTGGCACGTGTCAATTTCTAAAGCAGGTTTGAACAGGTTTGAAATCAGAGTTTCCTATTTCTAGACTGGTTGCCTAATTAAACTTAAACAACCCAGTCTGTCCTACTATGTACCCAAAGAAGGGGAAATAGTTGAATGCATACCTTTCCCAAGGGTATTATCGCTAGCGAGATGAAAAAAGTCTGATCCAGGATTAGAACTCGTCTCGCCGTGTCCATTTTCCGTGACGATAACCATTACACAACACAGCTCCATACTATATAGAATACAAATATAAAAATAAATATAAATATTATATCACATTGGTGCTGATAGCTTTTTGATTTAGTGCTTCCTGTGACGCATATATTTGCTTTGAATGAGTCCCCGAGGAAATTTATGGTTCCCAAATAAGGTTTCTTAATAAATTGTAGGGTTTTTATTAATGATCTCTGGAAACAAATAAAGCCGTCTAACTCTTACCATGTAACCTATCCTGTGTAATTCGTTTCTAAGAAACTATTGAAATGTATTTACTATTAGCTTGAAATGGTGAAGGAAGAAAAAAGAAAAACACTGGGACACATGGATACGATTTTACTGCGTCCTTTTAGATTTTTGTGCTTCAGGGACGCAGGACGCAGGACGCATGCCTATCAGCATCTCTGTATCATTTATTTTTTCAATTTCAATAAAGAAGAAAGAAAACAAAAAGAGATTACTGGAGATTCGAATTTGTGATTTGGTTCCTTTCTTTAGTGGCATATCAACCTTTGTGGATTATTTAATGCGAAAGGCATCCTTGTAGAAGAACAGTAGTGGTAAGGGGATCACACCTATCACTCTCACCTAATGTCTCTGAGTACAATTTCTAATTCAGTTTTTCAAATTCTACACTACTCTCAAAATAATAGATACTGCTAAATTATTATATAAGATATCCATCAAATTACAGCCAAGTTCTCAAATTGATCTCAGGGTCAGGGTCACCACCTATCACTCTCACCTGTTTCCCATGGGTATTAGTCCGAAAGTGAATGTATAAGCGCGACTGGAGTTCGAATTTATTTACTACTATGTTGCAGTTCAGCACGTTAGCCCTTACGCAACGGGAACACTCCACTCGAATTTATGGGATCTCTTCAAAGTAGAATTTATAGAAAACTACTTTCCTGACCGTAAAATTCTATACTAACATAAATTTGAAAACAGCTGCTTCAAAACTTGTCACTAATACAGACATAATAATTAGAAAAGTGACAAATCTAACATCTCTGTCGTCTAAAACTGTCAGGACTATAGTTCTAAATAACAAACCATTCTGGAAGATCGTAGAAAGTTATAACCGTCACCCACGAAAAAAAGCAAAAAACCCCAAAACAACAAAAAACGACCCCAAAAAAACAAAAACAACCTACCCCCCCAAAAAAAAAATAAATAAATAAAAGAATAAAAAGACCTACACTGATCTAAAAAATCACTATCTCACTCAACAATACTGAAATCATATCTCTTCAACTACCCCCCCAAAAAAAAATCGTTGGATATTATGACCCAAGAGACATTTACGGGCACCGTACAGATTTGCGAATCTGGTACCTTCACATCTCAAATTCCAACCCCTATCTACCAATTATCAGAGAACAGTTAACCACATCATGGTACCATGTGTAGATATTGGATAGTCCTCTACTACCTTCTTCGGAGGAACATGATGATTACTTCAACTTCCATTGTTTTGATGACTCATCTCAATTCTTTCATTGTGGACCCCGTTGTTTTATTGTGAGAAATAAAAACGAATAGATCTTTTGTTGGGAAGAATAACCACTCTTTTATGTGCAAACTTCTTTTAATTATTCCTTATCTTAGACTAGAAGTGGCTACCCGGCATTGCCTTAGTAAAGGGAGGACAAAAGGTTAGTCTTGCAGGTTTATTATTATTGAATCCTGAGTTGGATCCTCGCAGGATGCCCCATTAAGATCCCTTCGTAAAATAGACCTTGAGTTGATTCGACCTGGTGGGGCGTCAGAAAAAAAAAGTACACAGTTATTCTGAAAAGAAAAAATTGTGTCTCCTATTTAAAATATTAAATGCAAAAAAAAAAAAAAATCCATGCTGTACCTATATAAACTTAATGTTTTAATTATCTTCATGAATATAAATCAAAACTTCATTATTTTTGCTCAGAAAGCAAGATCTGGTGATAGTGAATGTGTATTATATATTTATTTTGCCTTTATTATTTTATTTTTGTAGTTTCATCCAGACATACATACATACATACACACAACTGCCCTTTATATATATATATATATATATATATATATATATATATAGAGAGAGAGAGAGAGAGAGATGTATTTTCCTTACATATAACCCGACTATATTCAGGGAGTTGGCGCCACATAAGGTATATGTTTGGAACAATATCTACATCCCATATCTCGCACCTGTGTGCGCCTCAACTTCTCGGAACCAACTGATGATATGAATATTTTTTAGAGTTTCTATAACTTTTGGTCACATTGCTAAGAATATCAAACACAGCAAAGTTCTCAAATTGATCCCAGGTCATCACCTATCACTCTCATCTCTTTAACCTAATCTCTAGGTAAAATTTCTCATTTTTAAAAAAAGTTCTACACTACTCTCAAAATAATAGATACTGCTTAATTATTATATAAAATATCCACCAAATATCAAATCACAGCCAAGTTCTCAAGTTGATCTCAGGGCCATCACCCATCACTCTCACCTGTTTGACCTAATGTATCTAGGTACAATTTCTAATTCATTTTTTTCAAATTCTACACTACTCTCAAAATAATAGATGCTGCTAAATTATTATATAAGATACCCACCAAATAAAGCATTGAATCTACACATTCAAATATTGAACTCTGAAGAAGCTGATTAGGGTAGTTTACTTTTGTTAGATAATGTATTTACTAATTATAGTGGAAAGAATTATAGACATCATCTTGCAATATACGAGCAATATACAAGTATGTCTGAAAAGTTCCAGTATGTCAGAACACTTCAATGTGAGTGAAGAATAATCAAACTAAGTTCCAATTACCGTCGAATTGGTAAGACACGACAACAAGCGATTGTAACTTAATACAAACCGTCTTTTTGCAATTCTACCGCAGAATGACAGGGCATTTATAAAACTCCACGATATCATTGAAACCAAGCAGCCAATCAGAACTCAAGGAATGGAATCACCCAAATGCATGAATGGATAATTCTTGATTTCTATAAATACCAACTGTCTTGGACACTGCTTGAGTTGTGCTTAGCTACTTGCTGTTATTCAAACCAACAGTAGACTAACTGACTTCAATATGGCGCTGCAAACAGGATTCGAACCTGTGAGGGAATAACACATTGGATTTAGAATCGTTCACTGCGAGTTCTTGTCACAGGGCCAGACGATCAATCAGCAAGTCTACAAAGAGATAATGTGGCTTTTGCTTCGTTCAGTGCGCAAGAAGATATAGCAGAACAACTCATGGGTGATTCACCATGACAACGCACCTGCCCATACTGTCCTAAGTATCCGAGAGTTCATATATACACCACTAAAAAATTGACATTAAATAACCCCCAATGATTGATACGTTCTAAAACCAAACAACCAGACCAAATCTAATTTTGTCATCATTAACAATTGTGGCTCTCAGAAGCCTCCATAAATAAAACGACCATCGTTTAGAAATTCTCTTGATTTTTTTGGGGTGGGGGTTTTGGTGGACAGTGCCTCCTTATGATACAAAATCATCAGATTGATATATTGGTCTAACTCCTACTACACATGTTACGATTTTTGTGGCCATTTTTAGGCATCAAGTGAGGGCACTTTACAGTGGAGATCCCTTGTGTTAAGCAGAGGCTGATCCTTAGTGAAGAAACATTTTGTTGTTCCTCGTGTTGCTTAGTGTTGGGTAGAATCCTTGTGTTGGGTAGAATCCTTTGGTTGTTCCTCGGTGTTGCTTAGTGTTGGGTAGAATCCTTTGAGTGTTGGTAGAATCCTTTGGTTGTTCCCGGTGTTCCTTAGTGTTGGGTAGAATCCTTCCTCGGTGTTGCTTAGTGTTGGGTAGAAATCCTTTGGTTGTTCTTAGTGTTGGGTAGAATCCTTTGGTTGTTCCTCGTGTTGCTTAGTGTTGGGTAGAATCCTTTGGTTGTTCCTCGGTGTTCCTTAGTGTTGGGTAGAATCCTTTGGTTGTTCCTCGGTGTTGCTTAGTGTTGGGTAGAATCCTTTGGTTGTTCCTCGGTGTTGCTTAGTGTTGGGTAGAATCCTTTGGTTGTTCCCTCGGTGTTGCTTAGTGTTGGGTAGAATCCTTTGGTTGTTCCTCGGTGTTGCTTAGTGTTGGTAGAATCCTTTGGTTGTTCCTCGGTGTTGCTTAGTGTTGGGTAGAATCCTTTGGTTGTTCCTCGGTGTTGCTTAGTGTTGGGTAGAATCCTTTGGTTGTTCCTCGGTGTTCCTTAGTGTTGGGTAGAATCCTTTGGTTGTTCCTCGGTGTTGCTTAGTGTTGGGTAGAATCCTTTGGTTGTTCCTCGGTGTTGCTTAGTGTTGGGTAGAATCCTTTGGTTGTTCCTCGGTGTTGCTTAGTGTTGGGTAGAATCCTTTGGTTGTTCCTCGGTGTTGCTTAGTGTTGGGTAGAATCCTCTTTGGTTGTTCCTCGGTGTTGCTTAGTGTTGGTAGAATCCTTTGGTTGTTCCTCGGTGTTGCTTAGTGTTGGGTAGAATCCTTTGGTTGTTCCTCGGTGTTCCTTAGTGTTGGGTAGAATCCTTTGGTTGTTCCTCGGTGTTTTAGTGTTGGGTAGAATCCTTTGGTTGTTCCTCGTGTTGCTTAGTGTTGGGTAGAATCCTTTGGTTGTTCCTCGGTGTTGCTTAGTGTTGGGTAGAATCCTTTGGTTGTTCCTCGGTGTTGCTTAGTGTTGGGTAGAATCCTTTGGTTGTTCCTCGGTGTTGCTTAGTGTTGGGTAGAATCCTTTGGTTGTTCCTCGGTGTTGCTTAGTGTTGGGTAGAATCCTTTGGTTGTTCCTCGGTGTTGCTTAGTGTTGGGTAGAATCCTTTGGTTGTTCCTCGGTGTTCCTTAGTGTTGGGTAGAATCCTTTGGTTGTTCCTCGGTGTTGCTTAGTGTTGGGTAGAATCCTTTGGTTGTTCCTCGGTGTTGCTTAGTGTTGGGTAGAATCCTTTGGTTGTTCCTCGGTGTTGCTTAGTGTTGGGTAGAATCCTTTGGTGTTCCTCGGTGTTGCTTAGTGTTGGGTAGAATCCTTTGGTTGTTCCTCGGTGTTCCTTAGTGTTGGGTAGAATCCTTTGGTTGTTCCTCGGTGTTGCTTAGTGTTGGGTAGAATCCTTTGGTTGTTCCTCGGTGTTGCTTAGTGTTGGGTAGAATCCTTTGGTTGTTCCTCGGTGTTGCTTAGTGTTGGGTAGAATCCTTTGGTTGTTCCTCGGTGTTGCTTAGTGTTGGGTAGAATCCTTTGGTTGTTCCTCGGTGTTGCTTAGTGTTGGGTAGAATCCTTTGGTTGTTCCTCGGTGTTCCTTAGTGTTGGGTAGAATCCTTTGGTTGTTCCTCGGTGTTGCTTAGTGTTGGGTAGAATCCTTTGGTTGTTCCTCGGTGTTCCTTAGTGTTGGGTAGAATCTTTTGGTTGTTGGTGTTGCTTAGTGTTGGGTAGAATCCTTTGGTTGTTCCTCGTGTTGCTTAGTGTTGGGTAGAATCCTTTGGTTGTTCCTCGGTGTTGCTTTAGTGTTGGGTAGAATCCTTTGGTTGTTCCTCGGTGTTGCTTAGTGTTGGGTAGAATCCTTTGGTTGTTCCTCGGTGTTGCTTAGTGTTGGGTAGAATCCTTTGGTTGTTCCTCGGTGTTGCTTAGTGTTGGGTAGAATCCTTTGGTTGTTCCTCGGTGTTCCTTAGTGTTGGGTAGAATCCTTTGGTTGTTCCTCGGTGTTGCTTAGTGTTGGGTAGAATCCTTTGGTTGTTCCTCGGTGTTGCTTAGTGTTGGGTAGAATCCTTTGGTTGTTCCTCGGTGTTCCTTAGTGTTGGGTAGAATCCTTTGGTTGTTCCTCGGTGTTGCTTAGTGTTGGGTAGAATCCTAGTGTTGGGTAGAATCCTTTGGTTGTTCCTCGGTGTTGCTTAGTGTTGGGTAGAATCCTTTGGTTGTTCCTCGGTGTTGCTTAGTGTTGGGTAGAATCCTTTGGTTGTTCTCGGTGTTGCTTGTGTTGGGTAGAATCCTTTGGTTGTTCCTCGGTGTTGCTTAGTGTTGGGTAGAATCCTTTGGTTGTTCCTCGGTGTTCTTAGTGTTGGGTAGAATCCTTTGGTTGTTCCTCGGTGTTGCTTAGTGTTGGGTAGAATCCTTTGGTTGTTCCTCGGTGTTGCTTAGTGTTGGGTAGAATCCTTTGGTTGTTCCTCGGTGTTCTTAGTGTTGGGTAGAATCCTTTGGTTGTTCCTCGGTGTTGCTTAGTGTTGGGTAGAATCCTTTGGTTGTTCCTCGGTTTCCTTAGTGTGGGTAGAATCCTTTGGTTGTTCCTCGGTGTTGCTTAGTGTTGGGTAGAATCCTTTGGTTGTTCCTCGGTGTTCCTTAGTGTTGGGTAGAATCCTTTGGTTGTTCCTCGGTGTTCCTTAGTGTTGGGTAAAATCTTTTGGCTCTTCCTTGGTATCCCTTAGTGTTGGGTAAAATCCTTACACTGTGCAAAGTCCGTGGTTGCAGGTCCGTTCAGCAATGGGGAATACATGCAAATGAACGGCTTTCCAGATTGGTGATTAAATAGTTAACTAACCACGTATTCGAGTTGTTGATTGGCTGGGGTTAATCCACGTGTCCACGCCGAGTCTATAAGTTTAGGTGGTGGATTCCAGCACACCTTATATCACCCAAAATATTCCAACAACACACTTCCGTACCGGAGCCTCATATAGTGTGATGATTCTCTGCAGAGAGATAAGACCCCTCCAATGGGGCCACCTGTTGGTCGGGGGTGGTGACCCGTGATGCTTATGACGGAGCTGAGCAGTCCATGACATGCAACACTCCACTTTCGCCCTTACTTAGCCTAGACAAGCGATCGGAGACGCCCCCCCGATTAATCGGCTGGTCACGTCAAGCTCTAGCAGCTACATGATTGTCCCAACCTTATTGTCATTATAGCAAGCCCCAACAATTCTTATCATATATGTGCTAGAAGGTGGTGGCTGAGGGTCTTCAAGTCCTTGGAATGACATTAAACTCTATCAGATGGTGAGGTTCCATTTCTAGAGGTCTGGGGAATGTAGATCACTCCTTTATCACTATTGCTCCCATGTGTCCTCTGACCCGATGTGGTAGTACCTGTTAGGGTCCCTTCTATGGGTTAAATAGAGAAATGTGTTTAAATCAATTTGTTTTAAACGATGCTTAAGGACGAAATCTTGGTGGCCGGGCAGTCCATCTATGGGTTAAATAGAAAAATACGTTTCAAACAATTTGTTTTAAACGATGCTTAAGGACGGAATCTTCGTGGCCGAGCAGTCCATCTATGGGTTAAATAGAAAAATACGTTTCAAACCATTTGTTTTAAACGATACTTAAGGACGGAATCTTAGTGGCCGCACAGTCCATGACTTGCAAACTCCCCTTTGGCCCTTATTTGGGCTAGTCGGTGGTAGGAGAGGTTTTCTTCCAATCAGTCGGTTGGTCATATCAAGCCCTAGCACCCATATGATTGTCATGACCTTATTACTCTTATGGCAAACCCCGAAATCTTTTTATCATATATTCATGGATAAGTGGCGTAAGATGCACAAAAATTTAACCAACAAATTTATTTTGAAAACATTATTAAAGAACCCAACATTCAAATACCGTCGGCGGGCCTGATAAAAATGCCTTCTCGGGCCGTAGTTTGGTGACCCTGCCATATACGGATGTCCTTGCGCGTTACGATCAAATAAAACCATTAAAGAAAAACAAAAGAAGATCTACATAAAAATCAATAGTTTGGTTTGGTTTGTTTTGTTTTACGGCATATCAACCTCAGTGGGTCATTTAATGCCGATAAAGTTTTGAAATAAATCAATTCTTAATGGATAATACATTTTTTTTATAAATACATTTTTCTATTTAACCCATAGATGGGACCCTAACAGGTACTACCACTCCGGGTCAAAGTGGACCAGGGGGCAATGGTGATGAAGGGCTGATCCACATTCCCCAAACCCCCCAAACTGGAACCTCACCATCAGATAGAGTTTAACGTCATTCCCAGGACATGTAGACCCTCAGACACCGCCTTCTAGCACCCATATGATAAAGAGGGGTTGGGGCTTGCCATAAGGGCAATAGGGTTGGGAAAATCATATATGTGCTTGGGCTTGACGTGACCAGCCGATTGATCGGAGGGGGCCTCTCCGACCGCTCGTCTAGCCTAAGATAGGGCCAAAGTGGAGTATTGCAAGTCATGAACTGTTCATCCACCTGGGCTCCATCCTTAAGCATCACGGGTCGCCACCCACGGCCAACAGGCGGCCCCATTGGGGGAGTCTTACCCCTCTGCAGAGGTGCAGTCGATGCATTCTAACGCCGCAGCCGACAGGGCGGAAAATCGATAGTTACAAATGTGATTCTGTTCAGCATATTATCAAAATGCCATCTGAATCATTTGCGCTTATAAACTTTTCCGCACGAGTTGTATGCGACATAAGGTTCATTTCTTAACTGAAGTTTAATGTGCTTGAAGTTACATTTTATTTTTTAATTCTTGCATAAATATCATTTCTTATATTCATTTAGCTAAAAAAAATTGTTTTATCAAATTTAGCTTTAAAATCACCCTTAACAAAAAGTATCTAATTCTAAAATTAAGGAAAAAAAGGTGTTTTGAAAATATGTTTTTTTTAAACATTGGCAACAACAAAGATTAATAATGGAGATTCGCTTCCGGTTTTTGTCTGTAACAAAAACTACGTCACTGCTTACGTCACATTACCCAAAATCGTCATAACATAGAATGAATACACTGAAAAATTGAACATGCCGCATTAGACAGTCCTCATTGTTTTTTAAAACAAGTTTTAATAAATACATGACTGGTATTATATATCTATATATAGTTTGTTTTATTTTAATACATATTTAAAGTTTACATTTCAAATTGTTTTATTTTTTAATCCTTTAATAAATCTGATAATTTTACTTACTTAGGGTACAAACTCGCTGACATTGAATTTTTAACTCCCACCCCTCAGGCAATATGTTTCGAAAAATCTATTTTTACATCGCCCTGAGGGCGTTTTTTATTTTTCTAGTTAAAAAAATAAATTTAAAGGCGATGTGAATAAATAAGAGTACTCATCAAGAATAACAAAAACAAATACTTCGGCATAAAATGACCCAAATTGGTTGACATGCCGTAAAACCCAACCAACCAACTACTCCACGTTCCCGCTGTCTAATCTGACACCTGTCAGATCAAAGTTCCATTTTCGCTCACATCAACGAACGTGGTGTAACAGGAAATGACATTTATACCGGCAATACGTCTAATACTCGTAAATAATACGTGTATACAATACAACATTAATTGCCCCCAAACGGCTCGAGATTCTAAAAGCTCTTACCATAAACTAAAAAAGAAACTTAGAAATAAATAAGATATCCCTCACTCAATGATTAGACCAGCCCAGAAATTCGCCTGTCATCCCGTGGGTGATGTCAACAGAAACTACAAATGGTACATAGACGCTTTAAATTTATAACGTTTAATGGTGTTTTTTCAAAGAACCAACACAATAGTAGCCATAGTTTGTTTTTCGTGATCCTGATAATGGCCAGAATGATTGATAGCACTTGATTACAAACGTTTATACAATATCTGTCTTCAATGAATCCACAACACATATATTCGCTTGTAGATAAGGAAATAATACCTGAAAAAAAAAAGAAATTAGTGTCTATCGTCTTTGACGGACGAAGCGCAATATATATATATATATATATATATATATATGTATATATACACACACACACACACACACACACACACACATATATATATATTATATATATAATATTATATATAATAAAGATAAATCTAATGAGTCAGACGAACCTACTAAAAGTTTCGCTTAATGCTCTTCAGGGCTAAGATCTAAGAGTCAGATCTTAGCCCTGAAGTGCATCAAGCGAAACTTTTAGTAGGTTCGTCTGACTCATTAGATTTATCTTTATTATTTGCTCTACTTAGGTATTGAGCACTTTTTACTTATTAGCTTTAGTCTCCTGGCGGTTTTGTATGAATATATATATATCTTATATATACTAGCAAATATATGCACCCTCTGGGTGCAAGTATTTAAGTTTAAATGTAATAAAATATTAGATTAAATCAGAAAGGCTAATGAAACTAATTAAGAATTCAGATAAAAAGATTTGAAACGGAGGGGGTATAATAGGAAAATAGAACAACTGAAACTTACTCTTTCATCACTTCCGTTTTTCAATGCTAAATTTTCCTAATTTAACTATTTATTTAAAATAGGAAGTAAAGAATAAAATTACAGTTATTTCTTCTTGTTAATGAATTTCTTTTAGGATTTATTGAAGAGATTTTTACTCATATTCATTAAGATAAAACCAAACAATTAGAAATCAATAATACCAAGCACATTTTTATTAAAATCAGTTTTTTTAATATCAATATGCAAATTAGCTTTACGTTTACACTGAAAACTGTTATTTTGTTGTATATATAAATACAATTGCATGTTATTAGTATTTAGGTAAGGCCAACAGTATTAATAATGTCAAACAGTTTTATTATTAATTGAGGTTTAAATAGAAATAGAATCATGGAGAATGTGACGTAAATAACTAAGGGAATTGTGACTTGAGTAGTAATCTAGTTTCGGTTACAGACAGAAAAGCACACAATCTACATTATAATAAGATATAAGACCCCCAAAAAGTAAAATGTAAAGAAATGTAAAAATTTTAATTAAAATTAATTGAATACTAAATAAAATTCACTCACATACACACATTTATCAACGTACTTTAAAATAATGGGGGATGCCGTTATTTCAATTAAATAGGGTATATATTTTTTCTATTAATTATAATTTAATGTAATACACACTCATGCTTGCACACACACACACACACACACAGATACACACTTCACCTAGCGTAATCGAATGAGCAGTTTCAGGCGTTTTTTTTAAATCTACGAACGAAAAAATCTATTCACAATTCTGAATAGATTTTAACATCGATCATAAAGAAAGAGAGGCTCGCAGACTTCTTATTTTAAGTAATAATTTATTTTTCCTCAAACTAACGAAAGCCCTGATGAAGATCTATCGAAACACAGTGAAACACTGCAGCGTAGGCGAAATAAACATTATTGTTAACTTTGGGATTAAATTTGGGATGACCCTCGTATATATGGCGACTATCAGTTTCTATCGTTTCGGGGCATTCCTCTCAACGGTTTTAACTGCACAGCGGCCTCCCCCTCACTGTTGTGAGGTCCCTCGGAATATTTGTATCAATACAGATATTCCGAGGGACCTCACAACAGTGAGTGTGGCCGCTATGCAGTTAAAACCGTTGAGAGGAAGGCCCTGAAACGGTGCACATTTCTCTCCTGATGATCCCAAGCATTTGTAAACATCATTTGTTTTTTCAATATATCAATTCACACTGTCGGATTAATTTCCTTTTATTTTATATATATATATATATATATATATATATATATATATATATATATATATATATATATATGAGGTGTGTGATTTTACTTGTGTTTACAAAGTTTCAATGTTGTGCAGTTTGGTAATAAATAATACTTGATAATTCGTTTTGATTGTATAATTTTCCACTAGCAGTAATACAAACCTGGCATCTTTGGTTTAGAAGATGCCTTTTTCATAAAAACACTGGTAGGGGGTGTACTTACGGGTGATACTATATATATAATATATATATATATATATATATATATATATATGTGTGTGTGTGTGTGTGTGTTGGGTGTTTGTGTGTGGGTGGGTGAATGTTTGTGTATGAGCATGTTTGTCCTATATATTTTTGCTGGAGGATGTACGTGAATTTATGCGCCGATATGATCACACACACACACACACACACACACACACACGACTGACAGACAGACATGTCTATGCTTGGTTTCTAGTTCTGTGTTCCATTAAGATGAATGAGAGGAATGGAGCTGAACTGAGGATGATAAATCCGTCAGATGTGCTCTAAAATGCCATGGTTGGATGCTGCTGAAAATCTTACCGAACATTGTCACCGTCCGGTTCTACTCGGGCTCCGTCATCTGGTCCCCAGCCGAGGCAGAGGCACCATCTGAATCTCCTCTACGCACCCTAAAAAGAAGCAAAGAACTGTTTCCCTAAACCTTGCATTTTTGTGGGGTCAAGTAAAAGATAAAGTCAGGTGTAGACGACAAAGCATAAAAAAAGTTATGAAAAATAGAAAAAACAAAATGTCGGTGATTTTGGCAAGTGCTAGACATCACAGGTGTAGCCTTCTAAATTTGAATTGACTGAGTAAGATCAGTGGGGATCAAGGAGTAGCAGGGGTGAGGAGATATCATTGCTGTCAGTGGTCATACACGGCTGCCACCCGCGTATCACGTATACCCGACTCTGCACATGGTCGTCGACGTAATTTTAATTATACTAGCAAATATATGCATCCTCCGTAGGGTGAAAGTATTAAGTTTTAATATAAAATATTATATTAAATTAGACTTATTTATTAGCTAATGAAATAGGAATGCTAAGTTGCATATTGATATTAAAATTTTGATTTTAATAAATATGTGCTTAGTATTATTTATTTTAATGAATGTGAGCAAAGATCTCGGGGATAAATCTTAAAAGAAATCCATTAACAAAAAGAAATAACTGTAATTTTATTCTCTAATTCCTATTTTAACTAAATAGTTAAATTGGGAAAATTAAGCAATGAAAGACGGGAATGATGGAAGAGTAAGTTTCAGTTATTCTATTTTTTGATTATACTCCCCTCTCTGTTTCAAATCTTTTTATCTGCATTCTTATTTAGTTTCATTAGCCTTTCTAATTTAATATAATATTCTATTACATTAAAACTTAAATACTTGCATCCGGAGGGTGCATATATTTGCAAGTATTATATAATTCCTTTTCCCTTTTTTTTCTTTCTTTCTTTCTTTCTTTTATGCATCGATATTATTTTCTTTCTTGTCTCTATCAGCATTTCTTTTGTTCTTTTTGTTTGTTTGTTTGTTTGTTTCTTCTACCTTCTTTCTTTATTCTTTCTTTTATCAATATTTCTTTCTATTTTATAACTTTGTTTCTTTTTATTTTTTCTTTCAAATTACATAATTCACTTTTTTCTTTTTCTTTCGTTCTTGCATTCTTTCTTTCATCAAAATATTTTCATTCATCTTTCGTTCTTTTAATCTTATCAAGAATTCTTTCTTTCAAATTACATAATGCATTTTTCTATTTTTTCTTCCTTTCTTTCTTCACGATTTCTTTGATTTTTGTTTTTCTTTCTTTTGTTTTTCTTTCTTTCTTCTTAATTACATTATTCCTTTTTTTCTTTTTTCTTTTTTTCTTCTATCGATATTTCTGTCTATTTTTTCTTTTTTTCTTTTTTCTTTTCTTCTTTCTTTTTTCTTTTTTCTTTCTTCCTTTCTTTCTTCACGATTTCTTTCATTTTTGTTTTTCTTTCTTGTTTTTCTTTTTTTTCTTGTTAATTACATTATTCCATTGTCTTTCTTTTTTTCTTTCTTTTTCTTATAGCGATATTTTTGTCTGTTTTCTTTCTTCCTTCCTTTCTTTCTTCTTTCTTTCTTTCTTTCTTTCTTTCTTTCTGTCCTTCATTTTTTCTGATACTCTTTCCTTCTAACTCAATACTTACTTCCTTCTTTCCTTCCTTCCTTCCTCCCTTCCTTCCTTTCTCTTTGACGTATTTATTTTCTTTCTTTCTTGTTAATTACATTTTCCTTCTTTTTTCTTTTTTCTTTCTTTTCTTCTATCGATATTCCTGTCTGTTTTTTTTCTTTCTTTCTTTCTTTTCTTCTTTCTTTTTTTCTATTGATATTTTCTGTTTTTTTCTTTCTTTTTCTTTCTTTCTTTCTTTCTTTCTTTCTTTCTTTCAGCTACTCTTTCCTTCTAACTCAAAACTTTTCTTCTTTCTTTCTTTCTTTCTTCTTTTTATAATCTTTCCTTCTAACTCAAAACTTTCTTTCTTCTTTCTTCTTTCTTTCTTTCTTTCTTTCTTTCTTTCTTTCTGATAATCTTTCCTTCAAACTCAAAACTTTCTTTCTTTCTTTCTTTCTTTCTTTCTTTCTTTCTTTCTTTCAGCTACTCTTTCCTTCAAACTCAAAACTTTCTTTCTTCCTTCCTTTCTCTTTGACGTATTTATTTTCTTTCTTTCTTGTTAATTACATTTTCCTTCTTTTTTCTTTTTTCTTTCTTTTCTTCTATCGATATTCCTGTCTGTTTTTTTTTCTTTCTTTCTTTCTTTCTTTTCTTCTTTCTTTTTTCTATTGATATTTCTCTGTTTTCTTTCTTTCTTTCTTTCTTCTTTTAGATAATCTTTCCTTCTAACTCAAACTTTCTTTCTTTCTTTCTTTCTTCTTTTTTTTTCTTTTTACTCTTTCCTTCAAACTCAAAACTTTCTTTCTTCTTTCTTCTTTCTTTCTTTCTTTTAGATAACTTTCCTTTAACTCAAAACTTTCTTTCTTTCTTTCTTTCTTTCTTTCTTTCTTTTAGATAATCTTTCCTTCTAACTCAAAACTTTCTTTCTTTCTTTCTTTCTTTCTTTCTTTCAGCTACTCTTTCCTTCTAACTCAAAACTTTCTTTCTTTCTTTCTTTCTTTCTTTCTTTCTTTCAGCTACTCTTTCCTTCAAACTCAAGACTTTCTTTCTTCCTTCTTTTCTCTTTGACGTATTTATTTGGCTTGACAGCTGAAGCGAAACCAAAGTCAAAGGCTAATGGGACAGGAAGTCGAACCACTTCACGCATGCGCGCTATCCAAAGCATCTAAAACTATTTACTTTTGTTCTCATTAAATTCTCATTATATCTTCCCATTATTCTTGTCAATAACGGAGATTCTCAAAGTCTTAATGTACTGCGACTAAGTCCTTACCATATCGCACAAGCAATTAAACACATTTCGTTCCAGTCTTATGAACGGCCCGTAAAAAACGATTCTAAAGAATTTTTTTGACGAAACAATTCATGCAGTTCTGTCTGAAGTTTTGAGATGAAACATTTACGCTTTTTGTTTTACAATTATTCTTCAGACATTTCGGACTAGTGCCGTAAGCCGGAGTAAAATTGAAATTTGGAACTAGAACTACGACAACATTCATATATATATATATATATATATATATATATATATATATATATATATAATATATATATATAAATATTTATTATATTATTATTTATTCATATTAACTAATAAAATGAAAAATGAAAAAAAGACTTTTTCATTTGTATTAGTTAATATGAATAAATAATAAATACAGCTCTTACAGAAGTAATTGAGCCTCTATAATCATTTCTCCAATAATAATACAAATTTAACCTATATAATATATATAAATATATATATATATACGAAAATTTTAAACAAAGTGGATATTTTCCTATTTCACTTATATATTGTAGTGTGGTGCATTGTGGGAAGGGGTGACTCACTTTTGATTGGGTTTGTTTTGCATGCTGGGTTATTTAATATCAAAGCCATCCTTGAAGAAGAAGTAGTGGTTTCAATAATTAAATTGGTGAACACTATTTAAGATACTTGTAATATTAAACGAACACACACGGTTAGGCTTAAGAAATCTTTATTTTACTTAGAATAATGTTACAGTTCGCTGAGAGCTTATATACTCTCAGAAACGTCAAAGAGTTCCACAAAGGGGAGGTAATAATAAAACAGGGGAAGTAACTCTCAAATACTTATTACAATACTGTAAACAACATAGAGGCTTTTGTTTATCAAAATATCCTGATTCGGCATTAAATAACCCGAACGAGGGTTTGATATGCCGTAAAACAACCAAACCAGTAGTGGTACTATTTAACTCATAACTCGGGGATGAAATGGTTCATACCTTTCCCGATGATATTAGATTCAAAGTGAAAGTAACAGCGTGAATGGAGTTTGAATTCGCTCACTACAATGTCCCTGTTACGATTTTATGGGTCATCCTTTAGGCTCCAAGCAAGATCGCTTGTCCAGCGAAAATCCTTGGTAAATAATCCTTTGATTGTTCCTTGGTGCTCCTCAGTATTGCAAGTTCTTTGTGAATGATTGTAAATGGACATCTCTCAGTATCAGTGATTAAGTAGTCAAACAGCCACTCATTAAGGCTGAGGTTTAAACCACATAATCTCGCCTAGTCTATAAATTTAAGTGGTGTATTGTAGCACACCTTATATACAGAATAATCCAACAGTCACAATCTTGCATGTTAGCCATTACGCCCCAGAGAACCCATCTAATGACTTTTAAATATAGATTCAGAAAATTGTGTTTTTGTATTTATATTTGTAATACGAGCAATGGCCACTATCAATTTGTGTCCGTTAACTCTTTGCCTATCACGTGGCTTTCTCATCAAAGTACAAAAAATGATGGTTAGTTCATAATAATTGAGTAGAAAGACTCAGCTTACAATAATAATAGGACTTTGTTTGAATAGAATCAGTTTTGATGTGAATAGATAGCAAACTTCGAAATATCCTATCATACAGGTAAAAATACCAAGATAATTTGATACAGCCATGTGTCTTAACTCTTTGTATACTTTAAACCGCTCACAGCGGCTCTCTGTTTATACGCATGCCACACACAAGCAAAGTACAAAAACTGATGGTCAGTTCATTATAATTGAGCAGAAAGACTCCGATTACAATAATAATAGGACTTTATTTGAAAAGAATGAGTTCTGAGGTGAATAGAGAGTGAACTTTAAAATATCCCGTCATACAGGTAAGAAAATACCAAGAAAATTTGGTATAGCCTGAGGGGAAATTTGGTAGGCAGAGAGTTAAGAGCCCACAAAGATTACAACCACAGAGAACCCATTAACTCATATTTATTGAAGTCAATCATAAGCTAACAAGTGTAGATCTGTTACATAATTCATGGATAGTCAATGAATTATGTATGTACCTGTAGTAAGATATTTTTGAATCGAGTTCATTAGATTAAAAAATAACGTGTGCGCAGCAGAAAATGACCTCGACGGTTATTGGCAGGTAGTGACCCCGACTTTACCTTTCCGAAAAGAGCGCTATTAGAGGCGTGAGAATTAGTAGGAGTTTAGTTAGATGCGACTAGATTTTGATCGAAAGCGAACGCTGTCGTCGGCTCTCGAGATGTCGCACTCGATCCGCGTCGAATAATTCTGGGGCTGGGTTGTTTTGAATAAAAGACTAAGAAAAAAACAAAAAAAAACAACAGCAAGTCTTGTTAATTGATTAAATCAAACAAGAAATCACCAGCCCGAGAAAGAAGAAGAAAGCAACCAGAGAAAACAGTCTAACAAGAGAATATGGCGGCTGAATTAGCAACAGACAGTAAGCGACCGAGTAAGAGCCCTCATCCCATCACTACTCTGTCTGTTTATTCCTCTCCTCCATTATATATACGCGATGTGTTATAAGGGGTATATAACAGAGCATCCAGTAAGGATTGAACTCAATATAGTACCAATGTCCTTTTTATTCTTTGCTCTACGGCAAGGAACCACTTTTGTTATTGTTATATCAACGCACATGAATCGGGCACCTCAAGTTATTTACCACGTACCCCACGTGTACAGGTTAGGCACAAGGCCCTATTAACGTGGGACCACCCACAAGCCGAGACTCATGGGCGGCGGGTTCAAAAATGCATTGATCCCGTCGGCATTCCCCCTCAAGGAGGGCGCCTCAGGGTCCGGGCAATAAACCAGCCCCGCCCCTTTAAATCGAGGGGGCAGGTGCTGCCTGGGGAGATGGCCTTCTGAGATCAGCGCTATTAATTAATACTCTGGCAGGTCCAGCGGCCGAAGCTCACTGGACCCCCGGCGTTAACCGATGCCAGGAAAGTATGAATCGGGCACCTCAGTGTCGATTGTAAAATCTGAATCATATGTGTCAACATTGAAAAATTTAAGAAAAAAAAAAGACTATTCATTTTGAGCTGCGCATGCGCAGACAGTACTCTTTGGGATTCAGTGAATAATTTTTTTAAATAAGTCGCTTGTTTGGCAGGCAGCTGGAAATGATAAGCAAACAACGTTTAGGTCGTTCCAAATGCTACACACAACGCACAAGGGATTTGCCAATCTTATTGTTACTCGTTGAATAAATACTACGATACGCGGCCAGTAACATGTGCTCCCAATCAGCCCAGTGATAGCCGCTAAAACAGTATACTCAGTAGACTTCTCTGAAAGGGCTTTCTTCTTCTTCTCTTCTTCTTCTTCTTCTTCTTCTTCTTCTTCTTCTTGCCTGTGGGGCTTTGAACACGTTGACTGTATCACTAAAGGGAGTCCTGGGTATAGCAGTAAACTGCATCAGATGGTGAGGCTCCGGTTCTGAAGATCTGGGGGGAGTGAAGAATATCCCTTCATTGCCATTACTATTTGGTCCAATCTGACGCCGAATGGTAATACATGTTCGGGTTTCATCTATGGACCAAACAGATGTTTAAAAAAGAAAATTCGTATTCGTACGATACAACTATAGAAAAATATAAATACGAACGCGATTCCCAAACCTCTGGACATAAAATAACTTTAGGAAGGTTGACATGCCGTTAAAATCAATCAATTAACTAATCAATCTTTTTCTTTCTTCTCTTTCTTCACATTTTTTCTCTCTCTCTCTTTCTCTTTCTCTTTCTCTTCCCCTCTCTCCCCCTCTCTTTTTCTTTCTTGCTGTCTTTTTGCCTTCATCATCGTGAGATTGTGTGAGGTTCCGATTCTGAAGCTCTGGGTAGTGTGGAGTACCATTTAATCTCCATTACTCCCAATCCCACTGACTCAGAGTGTTAGAACCTGTTAGGCTCCCATCTATGGGTTAAATAGATAAAAAAATGAGTTAAAAAAGCTGAATACCCAATAATAATGAATGAAAGAAAACATTTTCAGTATAAAATAACCCAAGGGTTGATATGCAGTAAAACTCCAACCAACCAACCAACCAACCAACCAACCAAGCTGGACGTATGAAATAAAAGACAAAAATACATGTAAAACATTTTATGACCGTTGAAGTGAGTTAGCGTACTGTTGGTTTGAGCAACAAGCTAAGCACAACTGAACCAGTGTCAAGACAACTGGTACTTATAAGAATCCAGAATAGTCCACTCATGTATTTGGGTGATTCCATTCCTTGAGTCTTGATTGGCTGCTTGGTTTCTATGATGTTATGAGGCTTCATAAATAACTTTGCATTTTGCAGTATTATTTGCAGCAAGACAGATTCGTATTAAGTTACGACTGCTTCCTACCTTGTCTTGCCAATTCGACGGTAATTGGAACTAGCATGATTATTCTACAATGACAACAAATACAATTTATCTATTGCATACTTATACATAAATACATACACCAATATACACATACACATATATATACACATACGTACACATACATACACACACATATATGGACATATATGGGGTTGTCTTAATCGCGTACCCACACATCTTCTTATTTATATAATCACACACACTTAAACCTGCATATTGCATATCACAACATGTGCATTCACGCGTTGTTTCATACCAGTAGAAGGAAAATGTATAAAAGTTAAAAATCCTTTTTATTTTTACATGATTTCGTCATTAATAATCTTTTATGGAATTTAAAAATTAAATTGTTCCTTAAAAATATCAGAAGGCTCCCTTCACTTTTCTTAGAATTGTAAATAAGATACTTCATATAGTTAAATCGAACTTAACGGACCTAAATTCCATCATCGTATGTCACCCAGCCGAAAGAAAAAAAACCCCAAAAAATCAGGGATTTAACCGAATTTAATGAAATTTTCAGTGTTGATATATTAATGAATAAAATATATATAATGCACCAGTTATTTTATTTAAAAACTTTTACATTTTTCAGTTCAGTTAACTTTGAATCACGTATCTTTGAGGCGTAACATATTCTCTCTCTCTCTCTCTCTCTCTCTCTCTCTCTCTATATATATATATAATATATATATATATATATATATATCTTTCTCACTCTCTCTCTCCTTCCTTTCTCTTTCTCTCTCACCTTCCTTTCTCTTTCTCTCTCTCTTTCTTTCTCTCTCTCTCTCTCCTTCCGTTCTCTCTCTCCCCCTCTCTCTCCTTCCTTCTTCTCTCCTCCTTTCTCTCTCCTTCTCTCTCCTCTCCCCTTCCTTTCCTTCTCTCATTCAGAGAGGTCCCCCCGCCCCCGATCAATCGGCTAGTCACGTTAAGCCCTAGCACCAGAGATTGTCCCAACCTTATTATTAAAAAAGGAATATCCGTTTAGAATAAATTTATTTCAAAACTTTGTCGGCATTAAATGAACCACTGAGGTTGATATGCCGTAAAACAAAACAAACCAAACTTCTAAATGAACGAATAGGGGTTAAATCGAACTTAATGGACCTAAATTCCACCATCGTATGTCACCCCGCCGAAAGAAAAAAAATACAAAAAAAATCAGAGAATTAACCGAATTTAATGATATTTTTCTGTGTTGATATATTATTGAATAAAAGATATAATGCACAAGTTATTTTATTTTAAAACTTGTACATTTTTTCAGGTCAGTTAACTTTGAACCACGTATCTTTGAGAATATGTTACGCCTCAAAGATACGTGATTCAAAGCTAACTGAACTGAAAAATGTAAGAGTTTTTAAATAAAATAACTGGTGTATTATATCTTTTATCCATTAATATATCAACATTGAACATTTTATTAAATTCGGTTAATTCCCTGATTTTTGGTATTTTTTCATTTTGACATACGATGGTGGAATTTAGGTCCATTAAGTTCGATTTACCCCTTCATATTGTAGATTTTTGCTTTCTACATTTTCTTAGAATTTTTTTAGATAAAAGTAAAGTTCAACAATATTTAGTAATCATTATTTATTATTCTCAAAATAATAAAGATAACTACCCAAGATTTTTGTCCAATTAATTTCCCTTGATTACTACCATTCTTCACTAGAAGATTATTTTCATTCATTTTTATCATTGATGTTGCCAATAAAACATTTAGTATTATTTGTATTATTCGGACTATTGTCCTCATCTTCATTGTTATCTGTACAACGTTTCGGCCAATGTAACTCCGGCCTTCTTCGGGTATTTCTTCTCGGATTCGGAAACCTTCATGGATTCGGGAACCTTCTTGTCGTAATCGGGAGCCATCACAGAATTTTGAACCTAAGTCTTTATTCAGTCCACGGAGGTATCCTGTTCTGATTCCGTTAACCATAGCTGGGTACATAGAATAATAATTAACACAGCTTAACGCCACTACCCCAGCTATGGTTAGCGGAATGGGAACAGGATACCCCCATGGACTGAATAATGGGTTGAGTTCCCATGTCCGAGAAGGTTCCCGAGTCAGACAAAAAATACCCGAAGAAGACCAGAGAGCACATCGGCCAAAATTTTGTAAAGATAACAATGAAGATGAGGACAATAGGCCGATTAATACTAATTATCAAGCCCATCTAAAAAATTCAGAAAAATAAGCAAAATTTAGTAAATATTCATTGGTATGCCACCAATTAATATTTACTAAATTTTGCTTATTTTTCTGAATTTTTAGATGAGGCTTGATAATTAGTATTAATCGGCCTATTGTCCTCATCTTCATTGTTATCCATACAAAGTTTTGGCCGATTGACAAGTGTCCCAAATTACGAGTGCTCTAACTTACGAATTTTCCGTGTTACGAGATATCACGCGGTAGATTTCTTTGCTTTGTATTGAGAGCTAAAAATTTGAAGTGCGAGCGAGCTTCAGATAAGCTTATGTTAATAAGTTCACAAAAATCTGTTAAGTTTCCAAATTTATTACGCCAAAGAAAAATATTTTATAAAAAAATAAACATTAAAACAATTTTCAGTACGGTTTAGTTCAGTCGGTAGAGTGTCCGCCTTGGAACTAAAAGTTCGATACACTGCACCCCACTGATGGTAGGTGTGGCTCTTCACCCCAGACGCAAAACAATCTCGCTTGTCTTTTGCGCTTGCGAAAAGGGGAAATACACCTTTGCTGTTAGGCTAATACCGACAATAGGGCACTCCACATATTTTATTACTTTTTACTTCCCATAATTCATTAGATTCTATTTTAGTACTATTGGGATTATTCGGACTATTGTTCCCATCTTCCGTGATGGCTCCCGATTACGACAAGAAGGTTCCGGAGTTCGAGAAGCCTCCCGAGTCCGACAAGAAATGCCTGAAAAAGGCCGGAGGGCACATCGACCAAAACTTTGTATGGATAACAATGAAGATGAGGACAACAGTCCGAATAATTCAAATAATACTAATTATCAAACTTCATCTAAAAAATTCAGAGAAATAGTGAAGATAACAATAAAGATGAGGACAATAGTCTGAATAATTCAAATAATACTAATTATCAAGCCTCATCTAAATAAATTCAGAGAAATAGTGCAGATAACAATAAAGATGAGGAAAATAGTCTGAATAATCCAAATAATACTAATTATCAAGCCTCATCTAAAAAATTCAGAGACATAGTGAAGATAACAATAAAGATGAGGAAAATAGTCTGAATAATCCAAATAATACTAATTATCAAGCCTCATCTCAAAAATTCAGAGAAATAGTGCAGAGATAATAAAGATGAGGACAATAGTCTGAATAATCCAAATAATACTAATTATCAAGCCTCATCTCAAAAATTCAGAGAAATAGTGCAGATAATAAAGATGAGGACAATAGTCTGAATAATCCAAATAATATTAATTATCAAAAATATTATACAATACACTGCTATTTTTCTTATTTACAAAAATATAAATAAAAAATTAGGGTGCTTTTGATTGGGGAGCTGGAACGGATTAATGGCATTTCAGTCTGTTTCAACGGGGAAAATTGATTTGATATACGAGGAAATTGATTTACAAGCGGAACGAATTGAACTCGTAAGTCAAGGTGCTATTGTATATCTTTTTATTATTTTTCTTCGTTTCTCTTCTTTTTTTCTTCTAGACTTGACGAATATCCATTGCTTAACGTTTCGTGCAAGTTTACGTTCCAATCTGGTGTTTTGGGTGGTCGCTTATCAAACCATGTGAAATACATATGCTTTTATTAAATGTCACCTAAATCGAAAACGAGGCTGTCACGAAGTTTTTCAAGTTTATCGCTCAGCTCTGCACATCCACACCACCTCCCCAATCTCTCTCATTCATGTGTATATTACCCCTATGACACTTCTCTTCATCTTTTTTCTTTATTTGCTTTTCAAATTTTATCAGATTTTCTTAATTCTATCCACCATATTTGTTTTTTAAAAAATGTTTTAAATTTTTGTTTCTTGTTTTTTCTTTTTGAAATTTCTTTTTCACTTAGTGCCATTCATTTATTCATAATTCTACATTATTTTCTAGAAGCTATTTTTTAAGTTTCTTCTTCTTCTTCTTCTCTTCTTCTTCTTCTTCTTCTTCTTCTTCTTCTTCTTCTTCTTTCTTCACAACCCACGTATTCTTCTTCTTCTTCTTCTTCTTCTTCTTCTTCTTCTTCTTCTTCACAACCCACGTCTTCTTCTTCTTCTTCTTCTTCTTCTTCTTCTTCTTCTTCTTCTTCTTCTTCTTCTTCTTCTTCCTTCACAACCCACGTCTTCTTCTTCTTCTTCTTCTTCTTCTTCTTCTTCTTCTCTTTCTTCTTCTTCTTCTTTCTTCTTCTTCTTTCTTCTTCTTCTTCTTCTTCTTCTTCTTCTTCTTCTTCTTCTTCTTCTTCTTCTCACAACCCACGTCTTCTTCCTTCTTCTTCTTCTTCTTCTTCTTCTTCTTCATATTATTATTATTATTATTATTATTATTATATTATTATTATTCACTCCTTTTGAGTTTTCACATCATCATTAGCTGATGGTATTTCACTGGAGTCTGAGTGACAACAAGTCTCCTCAGGTCTCCAGGACTCTTCTGAGTATTCTGGCAGATTGCAGCAGTGCAGTATTCTGAATGGTTTCAATCCTTCCTCTGATTTCCAAACATTCCAGACCCCTTTCCAATCCTTTTGGGACCGTTCCAAGTGCACCAACTACAATTGATATCACTTTGACTTACATATTCCATAACTTTTTCAGTTCTCTGGCAAGGTCCAGATATTTGTCCATTTTTTCGTTTTCTTTTAGCTTCACCCTGTGATTTGCAGTGCCATTATTATTATTATTATTATTATTATTATTATTATTATTATTATTATTATTATTATTATTATTATTATTATTATTTTTTAAAGTTTCATTGTTTTTGTTCTTCAGTTTTATTTCTTTAAAAAATGTCATTCCTAATTTTTATTTCTTCTTCTTCTTCTTCTTCTTCTTCTTCTTCTTCTTCTTCTTCTTCTTCTTCTTCTTCTTCTTCTCAGATTGCACAATGAGATAACAGTTCGGCCTTCATGCTAGGTGCTGTGGAGTATTTTAAGTTAGAAGCAAATCCTCCAAAGAGAGAGAGAGAGAGAGAGAGAGAGAGAGAGAGAGAAGAGAGAGAGAGAGAGAGAGAGAGAGAGAGTTTTAAAGTGCTAGTCAACGTAACGGTTATCGTCCCGAAAAAGAAAACAAAGTTCAAATATGACTTGAGACGGTTTATGTTCAGTTTTGTTTATGCTCTTAGGGGCAAATCACTTCACCTCAGCGCTTAACCCCATCATAAGATATCTTTTTTGAAAAAGAGGAAAAAAAAAAAAAAAGAAAAGAAAAATGAAAAAAAAGTCTTCTTTCTGATATGCTTCAATAGTTACAGAAGAAGAGAGTGGGATTAGTTGGCACTTGGATTAATTGGATTTTATGGCATGTCAACCCTTGTTGGGTTATTTTATGCCGAAAAAACCATTTGTTTTATTCATTTTTGTTGGGTATTCAATTTTTAAAAACTACATTTTTAAAACTACATTAAAAACAGTTTTGATCTATTCAATCTATATATGGGACCCTAACATATACTACCATACCTGGTCAGAGTGGATCTTGGAGTAATGGTGATAAAGTGGTACTCCACACCCCAGAGTTCCAGAATTGGAACTTCATTACTAGATGTAGCTTAACGTCATAACCAGGACACGTGACCACTTTGGAAAACCACTGTGCCACAACTATCATTCCGAGAGTGATAAATATATTTTTAAAGGTTGTTACACCTATTTTTTAACCTTGACAGAGGCCAATATCCCAGAGAGAGAGAGAGAGAGAGAGAGAGAGAGAGAGAGAGAGAGAGAGAGAGAGAGATATGCTGTGCGCAAGACTTGCCTGGAGCGATGACGGAAAGGGACGTGTGCGAAAGAGTGAGAGAGAGAGAGAGAGAGAGAGAGAGAGAGAGAGAGAGAGAGAGAGGAGAGAGAGAGAGAGAGAGAGAGAGAGAGAGAGAGAGAGAGAGAGAGAGAGAGAGAGAGCGTGCGCAAGACTTGCCTGGAGCGATGACGGAAAGGGACAGTGTGCGAAAGAGAGAGAGAGAGAGAGAGAGAGAGAGAGAGAGAGAGAGAGAGAGAGAGAGAGAGAGAGAGAGAGAGAGAGGCCATATTTATATACCTATAAATATGTCGGTGTCATCTTTGTGTCAGTCGGGATGAAAGAAGATGAAAAAGCGACCCTCCCGCTTCGTATTTTGGGAAAAGAATGTTGATGATAGTTTCGCAGCAATGAAATCCAGATGTGGTCGAGTACCAAGTCACTTATGACGAGGTAAAAACTTATGGATATTTTTTGTTGTCTCCCACAGCTGTGAAATGGCCTTCACCCCCTTAAAAATCCTTTCACTAAAGCCCGCGTTTTTTTTCTCTCGTTGTTGTTAGATCCTTAGTGTTTGCTGACGGAACAGCCACTTCAGGTGGGTACAGCCGGTACAGGCCAAAGGACATTCTGTTTTTTATTGGTATTACAAATTGACGCCGTTACACGCTGGGAGTCTGGAATTGGGAAAATCGTGTTTGAAGGAAATTGACTACTTGTAGAACAATAAAAAGAAATATGTATCTTATTTTATTTATTAAAAAAAAATGAATAGTTTATCACATTGTTGTTTTGAAATCTGTTAACGATAGAGTTGAATGGTTGGTTGGATTTTACGGCGTGTCAACTCTTGTTGGGTTATTTTATGATGAAGACATTTAAAGAAAAAATGAGTATTTTAAAAAACATTTTCAAAAATATTGTTTTAAACACTTTTTTAAACACAATTTTTTCTATTTAACCCATAGAAGGGAGCCTAAAAGCTACTACTAAAGTGAAACTGGGAGTAATAGCGATAAAGCTCCTCAAAGTTAGAACTGTTGTCACTCACTATAATACTGATGATTTGTTTTATTCATTCTTAACAAAATCGTGTTAGAAGGAAATTGGTTATTTGTAGAACATTAAAAAGAAATATGTATCTTATTTTATTTAAAAAAATGAATAGTCTATCACATTATTTCTCTGAATGTTTGAGATGAGGCTTGATGATTAGTATTATTTGTATTATTCAGACTATTATCCTCATCTTCATTGTTATCTGTACAACGTTTCATCCGATATGCACTCCGGCCTTCTTCAGGTATTTCTTGTCGGACTCGAAAACCTTCTCGGACTCGGGAACCTTCTTTTCGAACTCGGTAAACTTCTTGTAATCGGGAGCCATTACGGAACTTTGAACCTAACCCTTTATTCAGTTCACGGGGGTATCCTGTTCTCATTCCGCTAACCATAGCTGGGGTAGAAGTGTCAAGCTGTCTTAATTATTATTCTGTGTTACTGCTGCCGCTGACCAGGATTAAACCTGCAGTCTAGAGATAACTGTCACTTAGAACTGTCTTAATCTAATTCCTTTATCCACTACGCTATGTGTTCAATTGTACAGATAACAATGAAGATGAGGACAATATTCCGAATAATACAAATAATACCAGTTTATCACATTGTTGTTTTGAAACGTCTGTCAACGACAGAGTTGATTGGTTGGTTGGATTTTACGCCATGTCAACCCTTGTTGCGTTATTTTATACCGAAAACGTTTTGTTTTATTCATTCTTATGTGAATATTTGCATTTGTTGAACGGTTAACGCTGTCAATTTCGCGGTAAGCATATCAGATGAAAGCCGAGGGATAACAAGTTGACCCGAGTTCAAATTCTTGGCAAGGCTGCTTGCATTTTATTTCACGCTAATACCCTTAACTATTACTGATTTAAGCCCCTCACAGCGGTTCTCCCACCACTGTGATCCCACCAGAAGCCGCTGATAGCTGGTTTATTATAATTGAGCCGTGGGACTCAGGTTACAATAATAATAGGACTTTATTTGAATAGAATCAGTTCTGGGGTGAGTAAATAGTGAACTTTGAAATATCCTATCATACAGGTAAAAATACGAAGAGAATTTGATACAGTCATGTGTCTTAACACTTTGTGTACTTTACACCGCTCACAGCGGCTCTCTGTTTATATGCATACCACACACAAGTAAAGTACAAAAGCTGATGGTCAGTTCATTATAATTTAGCAGAAGGACTCAGATTACAATGATAATAAGATTTTATTTGAATAGAATGAGTTCTGAGTTAAGTAGATAATGAACATTGAAATATCCCATCATACAGGTAAAAGATACCAAGAAAATTTGGACAAAGTAACCAATAAGCACCCCAAATCATTAACCTAATGAAAGGTTCATAATATACCATCATATAAGTAATAAATACCATGAAAATTTGTTACAGTTGTCGGGGAAATTTGGTAGGCAGAGAATTAAAAGCACACAAAAATTACGACCACAGTGTGATAAATAATTGAGAGTTACTTCCCCTGTTTTATTATTACCTCCCCTTTGTGGAACTCTTTGATGTTTCTGAGAGTGTAAAAACTCAGTAAACTGTAACAGTGTTCTAAATAGGATAAAGCTTTCTTAAGCCTAACCGCGTGTGTTCGTTTATTATTACACTCAGAGAACCCTTAACTCATATTTATTAAAGTCAGGCATGAGGTCTTAAGTATGGAGCATCCAGTAAGGATTGAAAGCTATAGTACTAATTTCCATTCTATTCTTAAGTAAGGAGAATCCAGTAAGGATTGAACGCTATAGTACTAATGTCCTTTCTATTCTTAAGTAAGGAGAATCCAGTAAGGATTGAACGCTATAGTACTAATGTCCTTTCTATTCTTAAGTAAGGAGAATCCAGTAAGGAAACGCTATAGTACTAATGTCCTTAAGTAAGGAGCATCCAGTAAGGATTGAACGCTATAGTGTTAATGTCCTTTCTATTCTTATGTAAGGAGCATCCAGTAAGGATTGAAAGCTATAGTACTAATGTCCTTTTATTTCTTTGGTCTACAGGTAAAAAATACCAAGAAAATTTGGTACAACCGTGGGGTAATTCGGTAGGCAAAGAGTTAAAAAAAAAGCCTCACAGGGTTGAGATGTCATTAAATAAACTAAAACCAAACCAACCAAAAAAACAAAATGGATGCTTTCAATGCGAAGTTCCATACGCGCGCAAATAATTATTTCGTCATGGATTAAATCTGTTTGTCAATTCAGCCTTTTTTTTGTTGTTGTTTTCTCTGGTTGTAGTCTAACCTGTTTACGTTAAAGGTTAGGCCCCCCCTTTTTTTTTAGTTTGATTTTGAGTTTTTATTTGAGGTTCTCAGACGCTATTTAATTGTAATGCTGAGTTTGCTAATAGGATCAGCCATCCAAAAAAATGCAAAAGAAAAAAAAAAAAAAAAGGTAAAAAAAAGAAGAAAAAGAAAGAAAAAAGGAACTATTTGTTGCCTACAGCACCGAGCGGAACAGATATGCAGTGACCCAGACACAGAGAAGCAGTAGATGTTTAGCATAAAAGACACCCTCCCAAGAGACAACTAACCAGCTAAACTGATAGCAGCAAAAAAACAACAACAAAGGAAAACCGAAAAGAAGCCCCCCTCCACCCCTCGCAAACCCCCGTCTCCATAACAAAAACCAATTACAGTCACACCCGACCCCATACATCAGAGAGATGTCGCAAAAGACCAAGAAATTATGCATTATTTGCAATATCACAGCGGTATTCAAAATTGGCCTAACATTAGTTAATTATCTCACCAAAACGAAACTACCAGTAGAACAACAACGCTATCAAAAATTGTATTTACGTCATCTGATTCTAACTACGGCAGGCGAAAGGGGAAAACAGCCGTTCCCTGTATCCTGTGTCTGGCGTTAAACTGCATCTAATGGTGAAGTTCCAGTTTTGGAGCTATGGGGACTGTAGAGTATCCCTTTATCACCAGTAATCCCAGGTACATTTTGATCTGGAGTGGTAGTACCTGTTAGGGTCTAATCTATGGGTTAAATAGAAAAAAAAGGTGTGAGAAAATGTGTTTTTAAAAAAATTGAGTTTAGAAAAGAATTTGGACCAGATGACCTTTAGGCACCCCTTTTTTATCTCGATTCAGAAGGACATGTTTTTTATTTACACCGTCAATATCCGGTTGTTTGTTAGGGGTTAGGGTTAGGGTTTAGGGTTAGTTTTATAATTTACAAAAAATCCCTCTAAAAATCGTCTGTTAACAAACAACCGGATATTGATAGTGTAAATGAAAAGCATGTCCTTCTGAATCGAGATAAAAAAGGGGTGCCTAAAGGTCATATGGTCCAAGAATTTTTAAATAGCCATCAAGAAAGAATCAAACAAAATGTCTTTGGCATGAAATAACCCAACAAGGGTTAAAATGCCGTAAAATCAAACAAAAGTATATGCGTGGTATATATATATATATATATATATATATATATATATATTATATATGTTTTGTTGAACTGTACAGACAATTCTTGTTAGACGAGTTTTGGTTGATCCTTTCTAATTTTCGGGCCATCTTTCTGGTGTTGGGGTGGAACTGGTGTAACAGTCCGCCAAAGGTTTCGATACGAGCGCTTTCGGCAATACAGTTTGCCATCATCAGGTAGGAAACGATGGTATGGTTTCGTGTCTCGTTTTTAAGGAGAACGAGTAGTAGCAAGGAATTAGAAGTGGGGGGTAATAACAATTGGTAGTGGGAGGTTGTAGAAATGGTAGATGGCCCGAAAATTAGAAAGGATCAACCAAAAACTTGTCCGACAGGAATTGTCTGTACATTTCGATAAAACTTGTATAAAAGAAAAAATGCTGCCAAAATACACTAATCGACCCGAGTTCAAATCTCAGACAAGGCTGTTTGCATTTCACATAGCGTTAATACCCCTGGGAAAGGTATGAATCCATATATTCTCCCTCCAGCTATGGGTAAAATAGTAGGGCAGACTGGGCCCTTTAACCCTGGGTAGGTAACCAGTCTAGGAGAGGGAAAATTCTGAATTCAAAATTCCTGAGGTCAGTCGTTGATTGGGTTTGTGGCATTCTTGCACCAATTCTTTCCTATCGACTGTACCAAAAAGTGCGGATGGCCCAACATAAGCCTTCACCACTATAAACAAATCACTGTGTGGGTTGTTCATTGTATGAACCCTCATGCATCGAAATCGACCAGAGAGTCCATAATATCCAGCTAGGATCGAACTCGCTATTCAGTAGTAATGAATCTGCTGGACTTGCTTACTAACCATTATACCACAGTAGTACGCCCCTGAGAGAATAATTATCAGTGAAAGATGACGACTTCATATATCTCATTGGCTATTTGCTGATCATGAAACTGAAATTTGTTGCATAACGACCAATGGAGGCGTGTTGTGTAATGGTTATATTCAGAGAAGATGGACTCGGCGTTACGTATTCAAATCCTGAACGAGATTATTTGCATTTCATGTACTACTAATACCGTAGGGTGACTGGGCTTAGTTAGGCAACCATTCTAGGAGAAATAAAATTGAATTCAATCATCCGCTTAAAAAATTGTCCATGTGTCGCATCTTGCTCGTACGGAGAGGTTGGTATATATATATATATATATATATATATATATACCAATGTTTTGACCGTCCAGTCGTCCGAGGCGGTAGAATACACCGACTGCACCTCCACAGAAGGATAAAATCCCCTCAATGAGGCCAACTTTTATGCCGTGGGTGGTGATCTATGAGGCTTAAGGACGGAATCTTAGTGGCTGGGCAGTCCATGACAGGCAACAATCCATTTTGGCTCTTAGGCTAGACGGGCATTTGGGGAAACCCCTCCGATCAATCGGCTAGTCCTGTCTAGCCCTACCACCAATATGATTGTCGCGATCCTATGGCCCTTATGGTAAATACCCAACGCCTTTTATCATATATGTGCTAGAAGGCGGTGACTGAGGGTCTTAGTGTCCTAGGTATGACTTCAAACTGCATCTAAAGGTGAAGTTCCAATTCGAAGCTTTGAGGAGCTTTATCGCCATTATTCCCAGTTCCACTCTGGTAGTAGCTGTTAGAGTCCCTTCTAGGGGTTAAATAGAAAAAATGCATTTAAAAAAGTGTTTAAACAAATTTGTTTGGAGATGTTTTTTTAAAAATACCCATTTTAAAAAAAATGTCTTCGGCATAAAATAACCAAACAAGAGTTGACATACTGTAAAATTCAACCAACCAACCAACCAACCAACCAACCAACCTATTTTTTGGAGATACATTATTTCTTATCATCATCATCATCATCATCATCATTGATGTAGGTGACTCACCTATGACATGAACATAGACTTACCCAAAGGGTATATTTAACAGAGCAAAGCTACTCAAGTGAGAAGTAGCAGATACATGTTCTTCGTGTACGCTGTAACAAGGAAACCCTTTTCATTGTACGTTGATATATTGCTGAATACATCTGTTCTCTACATTTTATCGCCGTGTTGAGTTATTATTTATTGACCCTTAAACAGGTCATAACAATTATTATTATAGTGAGGTAACTACAGTTCCAGCAAGTTTATTACCTGTGATATTTGTTTATAGATAGTATGATTATAGTCAAAGGGACATTGTCATCTAAAAACTGGACATTTATATTGTTGATATCAGGACGGACTTACTGCTGTTATGACATATATGGGATTATAATAAAAAAATACATGATTTTTTTTTATTTTTGAAAACAAGGTGTAATACAGGGATTTTAAAAATGTGTCTGTTATAAAACTGTGTTGACATATCATACGGACAAGTGGAGAGAATGGCAGGTATTTACCCAACACATTCACCATGGGTAGGATGAAACAAGGTCGCAAGTATGGGACATCCGGCGTGGAACGAACTCGGTATTTCATAGCAATGGACCGGCAAGAAGAGTTTGCGAATCATTACACCACGATGGGTCGCCAAATTGGAGAGAATGGTATTGTTAGTCAAGTTCTGTTTTCAGAAATTCCGACCATCAAATGTGGGGCATCCTGCGAGGAACGAACTTGCTATTTCATAGCGATGGATGTGCGAGAAGATCTTGCGAATCATTACACCAAGATGTTTTCAAAAATTCCAACCATCCAATGTGCTAATATCCTTTATTTTCTTTCTCTGATTGTCTGTTAAATTCTTACTTATTTACTTGTAAAATCGGAGTTTCCATAGAAACAAATGCTTGGTTGGCTGGTTGATTTTAACGGCATATTAACCCATCTGGGCTTATGTCATGTCCAACGGTTAGGAAGTAATATATGTTGTGTATCTATATTTACACTTTTGTAGTAATTGGTTTTAACAATGTGTTAGCATCATTGGGCATATCAACCCGTGTGGGGTTATGTCATGCCTAACGGTTAGGAAGTAATATATGTTGTGTATCTATATTTACACTTTTGTAGTAATTGGTTTTAACAATGTGTTAGCATCATTGGGCATATCAAACCGTGTGAGTTATGTCATTCCTAGCGGTTAGGAAGTAAATATTGTTGTGTATCTATATTACACTTTGTAGTAATTTGGTTTTACAATGTGTTAGCATCATTGGGCATATCAAACCGTGTGAGGTTATGTCATTCCTAGCGGTTAGGAAGTAATATATGTTGTGTATCTATATTTTACACTTTTGTAGTAATTGGTTTTAACAATGTGTTAGCATCATTGGGCATATCAAACCGTGTGAGGTTATGTCATGCCTAGCGGTTAGGAAGTAATATATGTTGTGTATCTATATTTACACTTTTGTAGTAATTGGTTTTAACAATGTGTTAGCATCATTGGGCATATCAAACCGTGTGAGGTTATGTCATTCCTAGCGGTTAGGAAGTAATATATGTTGTGGTATCTATATTTACACTTTTGTAGTAATTGGTTTTAACAATGTGTTAGCATCATTGGGCATATCAAACCGTGTGAGGTTATGTCATTCCTAGCGGTTAGGAAGTAATATATGTTGTGTATCTATATGTAAACTTTTGTAGTAATTGGTTTTAACAATGTGTTAGCATCATTGGGCATATCAAACCGTGTGAGGTTATGTCATTCCTAGCGGTTAGGAAGTAATATATGTTGTGTATCTATATTTACACTTTTGTAGTAATTGGTTTTAACAATGTGTTAGCATCATTGGGGATCGTGTTGTATGGTATTGATTAGGTTCATGTTTATATTATATTGTATAATCTTATTTGTTTAAAAAAGGACAGAATGTCTTCTATGGTGACTTTTTCAAATATATCTTTCATATTGTTTGCATTAAAATAACGGTTTCTGATGTGAGAAAACCCCTGTATTCTATGAATAAGTGTTTAACAGTCAAAGGTGTTTGACATGTTTTACACTGTGGTTGTTGTTCTTGTTTGAGTATATAGGAGTGCGTTAGTCTTGTGTGACCAATTCATAATCGGGACATAATAACTTGTTCCTTTCTAGAATTTCTTAAGGCTGGTCTTCATTCTCCCAGAGTAGGTTTGATTAGGAAGAGTTATTGTGGATGTTGTTATTCCAGTATTGTTGCCATTTTGTATAAAGGAATCTATTAATTTAGGTTTCAAGTCAGTATATGAAATCCTGAGCTTGTTGGGGATCAACTCTAAAGTTTATTCAGCATTGATTCAGACTTATATGAAGTTTTAATTCAGTGTAGTTTCATGCAATATCTTTTATGTAACAACTAGAAGCGGCTATCCGGCATTGTCCAGGTGGAAGGGATAATAAAAAGTTAGTCTCGCAGATCAGTTGATTGTTTTTAGTCTTACATAACTGATTTTTTAAAATCGCGAACTCAATCAATGACTTTCCGTTCTATTACTATTTAAATCCTAATTTTTAAATATCTTCCCAGATATAGATAAAATCTTCATTATTTTTGCACAAAAAGCAAGCTCTGGTGATAGTGAATGTATACATATATTTACTTTGTCATTAATTGTTTTATTTTCGTAGTTTCAACCGGACATACACACCTAGATATATAACTAACTGTTTTTTTTTTATATATATAATAGACTCGAAGAGGGTACCCTGCGTGGCCTGGGTAGAGGGGAAATGAAATAGTTGGTTAAATCGAACTTAACAGACCTAAATTCCACCATCGTATGTCACCCTGCCGAAAGAAAAAAATCAGGGAATTAATCGAATTTAATGAAATTTTCAGTGTTGATATATTAATGAATAAAAGATATAATGCACCAGTTATTTTATTTAAAAACCTTTACATTTTTTCAGGTCAGTTAACTTGGAACCACATATCATTGAAGCGTAACACAGATTCTCAAAGATACGTGGTTCAAAGTTAGCTGAATTTTTTTCCGGGTGTGGACTATGTTAACGTTAGACAATCCTCAAAATTGAAGTGCAAAGTTTTAACAAATTTTTGCAAAATGTTGTAGCTTCGGTTCTGAGCAAAAATCTTTTTGGAATAAATAATGTTAAATATACGTGAAATAATAATAATATTTTTTTGTCATAGATGCAGTTCCACAACGGGATATTGATCTTACTATGAAAAAAACAAAAAAACAAAACAGAAATCATCAATTACTTAAAATTGGTTAACTCTAAGACTTTTTTTGGTAGCATTTTTGGATTTCTTGATAGAAAAAAGCTTTTTATAAACCAATAGGAGTGGGAAGCTGTAGAACTCAATTTACAGACAAAAATAGGTTACAAAAAGTCACCATTTTTCGCGACCCCTCAAATTTGAAGAGCTTAAAATCAACAAAATTCCCCCAATTTATGGAATTGGAAGTTCAAATTTTGGGGATTGTCTAACTTTAACATAATCCACACTTGGACAAGATTTAAGAAAAATTGAAGAGTGTGTGTGACATGGCCTGGATGATTTGACATGGAATCACCCATTAAATAAATAAACCAAACCAAATGAGTAGCTCCTCCCTTCAACTGAATAACGGCTTCGCGATGTTACATAAGAACAATGAAATGCTACAGTCATGCGTGGGTTTATCTAATCAGGGATTTTCTATAGCTGACACAGCTACACTTCTACGACTACATTACTTCTTTACCTGTTACATTTCGCATTTATCATCCAGTCCTTTTTTCTTTAAAGAAGGGAGGGCAGAATCATTCAGTATGCTGCAGTGTCTAACTTTTTGGCATTTCAATTTATATGAGCGTTAATATTTTTTTCTATTTTTTTTGTTTTGTTTTGTTTGTTGCACCACATGAGATGTTAAAAGCAAATATATAAATGATTCTTCGTCAACACCCAGCACCTCTCCAGCACCCCCCCAAAAAAAAAATAAGTGAAAAAAAAAAAAAGAACGAAAAATAAACAAGACAAAATAAAAAAAAACTTGACCTTTTCGTTCTTTCATTTGTTATGCATTTTTTTCGGCAGATTGCCAAGAAAGAATTTCTTAAAAAAAGAAAAAAAAAAAAAAAAAAAAAAAAAAAAAAAGAAGAAAAAAAAACAAAGGCAGTGTAAAAGGTATGTGTGTGTTTGTGGGGATTTACAGCAAGATTAAGATGTCGTTTCTATCTGGCTTTTATTTTTCGTTTAGTTTTTCCCCAAGTTCGTTTCTTAATTTGTTTATTCATTAACTATTAAGATTTACAAAGCGGAAAATTCTTTTTTAAAAGTTACATTTTGATTTTTTTACTTTTTTTATTCAGAGGCACAAAGGCTGTTTCAAGACGATACCTTTTACGCATTATAGAATAGTGTTCTTAAGTCAAAGATCTGTCCTATCTATCTATCTATCTATCTATCTATCTATCTATCTATCTCTGTTTCTATCTATCTATCTATCTATCTATCTATCATCTATCTATCTTATTCTGTTTCTATCTATCTATCTATCTATCTATCTATCTATCTCATCCTGTTTTAATCTATCTTCTATCTATCTATCTATCTAATCTATTTATCTATCTATCTTATTCTTTTCTATCTATCTATCTATCTATCTATCTATCTATCTATCTATATCTCTTTCTATTTATCTATCTATCTATCTATCTATCTATCTATCTATCCTATCTCATTCTGTTTCTATCTATCTATCTATCTATCTATCTATCTATCTATCTATCTATCTCATTCTGTTTTATCTATCTATCTATCTATCTATCTATCTATCTATCTATCTATCTATCTATTTCTATCTATCTATCTATCTATCTATCTATCTATCTATCTATCTATCTATCTATATCTATCTATCTGTTTTTATCTATCTATCTATCTATCTATCTATCTATCTATTATCTATCTATCTCATTCTGTTTCTATCTATCTATCTATCTATCTATCTCATTTCTGTTTCTATCTATCTATCTATCTACTCAATCTATTCTACTTCTATCTATCTATCTCATTCTGTTTCTATCTATCTGTTATATGTATATATATCTATATCTATCTAGCTATCTATCTATAGATAGATAGATGGATAGTTAGATAGAAACAAAATGAGATAGATAGATAGATACAACAATATATATATATATATATATATATATATATATATATATTTGTGTGTGTGTGTGTGTTTTCTATCTGTCTATCTAATTTTGTTTTCTATCTATCTATCTATCTATCTGTCTGTCTATCTATCTATTAGTTCCTACACACACACACACACACACACACACACACACACACACACACACACACACACACACACACACACACACACACACACACACACACACACACACACATATATATATATTAATTAGTCTAAACTTATCAATCAATTTATCTTTCTATCTTTCTATCTATTTATCTTACTTGGCCTAGCCCGGTGGTTGTAGCGGACCGATTCGATCAATTGGCTGGTCATGTCAATCCCTAGTGCCTATGTGATTAGTCTCGACTGTATTTTTCAAATTGCACTTATGGCAACTCACCCAACTCTTTTCATAATATGGGTGATAGAAGGCGGTGGCTGAGAGTCAAACATCAGTTTATCAATTCAACCAATTTATCAATACACATGAAGTTAATAAAAATTATATTTACCTATAAAATATTCGCTTAGAAATCATACATACCCCCCGCAACCCCCAAAAAAACCCCGTAAAAATTGGCATCAAATAGCCCACAAGGGTTTATATGCTACTAGAAGCGGCTATCCGGCGTTCCCTATATAGAGGGGGTTGTCTCGCAGATCCATTATTACTGAATCACCAATTTGATTCGCACTGGATACCCCATTTTGATTTTATCAATCTATCTATCTATAAGTTCATATATATATATATATATATATATATATATATATATATATATATATATATATATATATATATATATAAGTAAAAAGTAAGTCTTCGAGGCGGCCTAATGTCGGTATCAGCCAGACAGCAAGGAGTATATCCCCTTTTTACAAGCGCTAGACCAAGGAGATTATTTTAGCATCTGAGGTGGAGCGCCATACCTACCATCAGCTCCTTACATTACGGCACAGATCCCTGTGCTACTCATACGCTGAGTTGGCAGGGATCGATATCGAACTTGGAACCTTGTGGTTTCTAGCCGAACACTCTACCGACTGAGCTAAACCGTAGTCTAAACTAATCAATCAATCAATCAATCATTCAGTCTATCTATCTTTCTATCTTTCTATCTATTTATCTTACTCGAGCTAGCCCGGTGGTTGTAGCCGCCCGATCCGATCAATTGGCTGGTCATATCAATCCCTAGTGCCTATCTGATTAGTTTCGACCTAAGTAAAAAAGATCTTGTGCTGATCTGGCCGGGTGGAGCGCCAGAAAAAAAATTGGACAGACACTCTGATAAGAAGAATTAATGTTTCCTATTCAAAATATTAAATGCAAAAAAAATCCATACTGTTACTATTTAAATTTTATTTCATAATTATCTTCACGAATACAAATCAAATCATCATTATTTTTGCTCAAAAAGCAAAATCTGGTGATAGTGAATGTGCATGTATATTTACTTTGTTGTTAATTGTTTTATTTTTGTAGTTTCATCCTGACATACATACATACATACATACACACACACGACTGCCCTTTATATATGTACTAGAAGGGGCTACCCGATATCGCCTGGATAGAGGAGGGGATAAAAGAGTTAGTCTCGCAGATCCATTATTACTTATCGAGAGTTTGAATCTCGCACGATGCCCCCCCCCCCAAAAAAAAATAAATACAAATTTCCACGTAAAAAAAGATGTCAGGATTTTTTTTTGTCTGGAAAGATGTCAGGATTTTTTTGTCAGGAAAGATGTCAGATTTTTTTTCGCCTGGGTAAAGGGAATGACATCACACATAAAATATAGTAAGACATTTTAATTCAATAATTTACATATGTTTTAAAAAATAAGATATAAATGAAGGGATTCATTAAATCTATATATTTTCTAAAGAAGAACAAAAAACAATTAGATAAAAATACGCGCTAATGATTTTCCCTTCTGTTATTATACAAATCCTAATTTTTAAATATCTTCGCAAATATAAATAAAATCTTAATTATTTTTGCACAAAAATCGAGCTCTGGTGATAGTAAATGTGTATATATATTTACTTTGTCGTTAATTGTTTTATTGTCGTAGTTTCCTCCGGACATACATACATACACTCAACAGCCCTTTATATATGTATAGATAAACAAAATAACCAAATTATCTATCTATCTATCTATCTATCTATCTATCTATCAACCTCATCGTCCCTCCAGCTATGGGTTAAATAGTACCACTCCTGTTCTTCTACAAGGATGTTTTTTGGCATTAGATAACCAGCGAAGGTTGATATGCCATTAAACAAAGAAGACCAAACCAAAACTATCTTAGTCCATTCCAATCTATTATCTATCTATCTATCTATCTATCTATCTATCTATCTATGTTTCTGTCTGTCTGTCTGTCTGTCTATCTATCTACCTATATATGTGTCTGTCTGTCTATCTATCTATCTATCTATCTATCTATCTATCTATCTATCTATCTATCTATCTATCTATCTATCTATCTATCTATCTATCTATCTATCTATCTATCTATCTATCTATCTATCTATCTATCTATCTATCTATCTATCTATCTATGGGTCTATCTATCTATCTATCTATCTATCTATCTATCTATCTATGGGTCTGTCTATCTATCTATCTATCTATCTATCTATAGGTCTGTCTGTCTATCTATCTATCTATCTATCTATCTATCTATCTATCTATCTATCTATCTATGGGTCTGTCTATCTATCTATCTATCTATCTATCTATCTATCTATCTATTACTGTCATTCTATTCATTGAATCTGACTTGGTTCTTTCTATCTCGTCATCGGCCTTGCATTCAATTGAACCAGCCAGGTGTTTCCGAGAAAGCAGTTATAGCTTACAACCCCTTCCAGTTCTCTCTCTTCTCCTCTTTTGTTATTTTCTCTTTTGGCGATTTTTTTGTTTTTTAATCTCCTTTTTTTTCCCCGCAGAATGCGATCTGGAAATTTGGTACGGCGATGCCACGCATAAAAACACACACACACACACACACACACCACACACACACACACACACACACACTCTCACACACACACACACACACAAACTGATACTATATATATATATATACACAAAGATATCTACTACGTAATAGTTTACACGTACATAATATAAAGAACACATACCTAACCTCGCACGCACGCACGCACAGATACAACACACAGTCACGCACACACACTGACGCATGTACGCACATACGCATTATCACACACGTGCGCAAAAACCCTTTACGTAAAGGTTTACACATACATAAAAGAAGATATAGATCTAACCACACACACACACACACAACACATGTAAACACACGTACACACATAGATACACAGACACATGCACACGAACGCACGCACGCACTTACACACGAGCACACACTCACACATACATATACAAAAGATCCTCAACATAAAGGTTTACATGTACGTAAAAAAAGAATACAAACCCAATTAACACACATACACACTCATATACACACTTACATACACACATACTCACATTCACACTCGCATACATACACACATCACATACAAACATGTTCTCACACATACACGAAAGAGATCTCTGTGTAAGGTTTTACATGTATGTAACAAAGAATACGAACCTAATTACACACACGCACCTCACACACATACACACATGCACACATACACATACACAGACATACACATATAAACACTCACATACACACACATACTCACATGCACACTCACATATACACATACACATATACTCACATACACGCTCACTTACACACACATACTCACATACACACTCACATACACACACATGCTCGCATGTATACTCACATACACACATACGCACACACATACTCACCTGCACACTCATATACACACATACATGCATACTCATATACATACACACATACTCACATGCACATATACATACTCACCTGCACACTCATATACACACATACATGCATACTCATATACATACACACATACTCACATGAACACTTATATACACACACATACTCCATGCACACTCACATACACACACATACTCACACACTCACATACCACATACACATACTCACATACACACTCACATACACACACATATACACACATACATGCATACTCACATAATACACACATACTCACATGAACACTCAATACACACACATACTCCCATGCACACTCACGTACACACATACTCCCATGCACACTCACATACACACACATGCTCGCATGTACACTCACATGCACATACATGCACACATACGCATACACATACATACACATACTCACATACAACACATATACACGCATACATGCATACTCACATACATACACATACTCACATGGACACTCACATACACACATACTCATATGCCGACTCACATACACACACATACTCCCATGCACACTTACATACACACACATGCTCATATGCACACTCACATACTCACATATACACTCATATACACACATGCACACTCACATAGACACATACTCACATACTCACTCACATACACACACACGCTCGCATGTACACTCACATGCACACATATGCACACATACACATACACATACATACACATACTCACATACACACACATATACACACATACATGCATACTCACATACACACACATACTTATATGCACACTCACATACATACATACTCCCATGCACACTTACATACACAAACATACTCACATAAACACTCACATGCACACACATACACACATGTACACTCATATACACACACATACTCACATGCATACTCATATATACATATACTCACATACACACACATACTCGCATGTACAATCACATGCACTCACATGCACACATACGCATACACATACATACACATACTCACATACATACTCATATACACACATACATGCTTACTCACATACACACACATACTCATATGCACACTCACATACATACATACTCCCATGCACACTTACTCCCATGCACACTTACATACACACACATACTTCCATGCACACTTACATACACACACATACTCACATGAACACTCACATGCACACACATACTCACATGCACACTCACATACACACACATGCTCACATACACACTCACATACACACACACATGCCAATCACATACAACACACACTCCTATGCACCACTCACATACACACATACTCACATGCATACTAGCATCACACATACACATATGTACACTCATATAGACACACATACTCACACACTACATACACACATGTACACTCACATACACACACATACCCCATGCACACTTACATATACACACATGTACACTCACATACACACCATACTCACACGCACACTCACATACACACATGCACACTCACATACACACACATACTCACACGCACACTCACATACACACAAATACTCACATGCATACTCACATACACACACATACTCACATGAACACTCACATACACACACATTCTCACATGAACACTCACATACACACACATACTCACATGAACACTCACATACACACAAATACTCACATGCATACTCACATACACACACATACTCACATCAACACTCACATACACACACATACACACACACACACACACACATATCCCATGCAAACATGTTCTCACACAGACACAAAAGACCCTCTATGTAAAGGTTTACACGTACATAAAAATCAACACAGACCTAACCACTCACAGAAAACGCAGAAACACACATAAACAAAAATAGATTCACACAAATACATACCATATGCACACATGTGTACACACACAAACATCACACACTTACAAAAACACATATACATGCTCATTTGAGTCAATTCACAGCTGTCTTGTGTACCTTATGTAATAACGATCCTAAGAACCTGATACAACTTATCTGGTTATCTTTTTACAACAGTGCCCATACACACACGTGCATACACACTGTTGAGAACACACCTAATACGTAAGTACACACTAGGTACCACCAAAATACGTCACGTGATCAGTTTAGGCCATATTGAAGGAAGAAACGTAAATATTTTTGAACTAAAAAAAAAAAATCTCGCAAAAAAGAAATAACGAACATAAAGAGTTGTTACAAAGAAAAACAGTTAATTCAAAGATCAAGTTATCCCATTGGGGAAAAAATTCATCATCATCATCATCATGTCGCGCTGTTGGCACGGATATCCATGACAATCTCTCTCCGTCCGTCCCTATCGCTCATCATTCTCAGGAGGTCCTCTATGCAGCATCATGTATCCGTACAGAGCTGGTCAATGTACGTCTTTATTGGTTGGCCCACACTGGCGTGCCCATGTGCTAGCTTCCACAGGAGGACGTCACTTATTAGCTCGTCCTTGCTTCTCCAGCAGTGTCCCACGTGTCTTGTCCATCTTACTCGGATGGTTTGGGTGATATGTGGCAGGTGGCCGTATAGCTGTTTTCTCGTGGGGTGTTATTTCCACATCTTGTTCAGAATCACACGCAGTATTCTTGTGCAGCTCCCATCTAGTTTATTCTCTAGTCGCTTCGTTAGGGTCCAGGTGGTGCAGCCATATAACAGTATTGACACGACAGAAGAACTGTCTCTTTAACTTGTCTGTGAGATTGGATTTCCATATGATCGATAATTTATTTATAGCGGACCATACCTTTCCTATACAT
>CM042142.1:122729890-122737390 GCA_023376005.1 Doryteuthis pealeii
TTATATTATGGATCCTGGAAGGCGGTGGCTGAAGGTCTTCATGTCCTGGGAATGACGTTAAAATCTATGTAATGGTGAGGTTCCAGTTGAGGAGGTCTGGTGAATGTGGAGCTCCCCTTTATCAACATTGCTCCCAGGTCCACTCTGACCCGGAATGGTAGTACCTGTTAGGGTTCCATCTATGGGTTAAACAGAAAAATGTGTTTATGAAAAAAATTGAGTGTCCATTAACAATGAATTTATTTCAAAATTTTGTCGGCATTAAATGACCCAATGAGGTTGATATGCAGTAAAATAAACCAAACCAAACCAAATCAGTATCAAAGGCCGACGCTCGATCCCAGTCAAACAGACAATTATTAATACCGATTTTCAAGGCAAACAGCTTTTCGTCTCTAATTAACAACATACAGCCTCTCTACTCACCATCTGTTACGATTTTTGTGGCCATCCTTTAGGCTTCAAACAAGATCGCTGTCCAGCGGAGATCCTTTGTGTAGAATCCTTTGCGTGTTCCTTGGTGCTCCTCAGTCTTGCAGGTCCTTCGTCAATGATTGCAAATGGACGTCTGTCAGTATCAGCGATTAAGTAGGTGACGGCCGTATTTAAACAGCAGCCCAGTAAATTCTCTCTCTTTCCCCCGGTCCAGCAACCACATGGGTTAGGCACTTGGTGCTTCTGCCCCTTAAGAGGGGGGCTTTGGTCCCCAACCAAGTATCAGTAAGTGACATTGCTTCAGGAACTCTTTATCACTTTTTTAGGACTTAGTGCTACATCCTTAGTGTATCTTTATGTATCCGTTTCTATGTCTAAGTGTACCTTGTCATGATTATGTGTATTCCTCTTTGTGTGTCCAGACAAATAGAGTCTGTATGTGTTATCTTCTTGTTGCTTCGTTTGAACTTCATTGTGAATCTTTTCACTTACGTTTTCTAACGTATTATAAGAACAATAACATCTTATAGTGGGTTCAATTTCCACTGGGCGCTGCTCACTTCTGGTTTTGTACAATTCAGGTCAAATGTTCGAATCTCGACAGGATACGCTAATTAATTCAATATGTTTATTCCCCTGATATATATATATATATATTAATTTCATAAATAGAGGAATTACATTGATAATTGAGGATTGAATTAAATTACCATGACCAGACAACTTGGCAAACACCATGTGCGACATCCGGAGCACTGGACAGCTTTGAGACCAAAGGCGGTCGAAACAGCTGTCCAGTTGTCTGGTCATGGTAATTTAATTCAATTTATCAATTATATATATATATATAATATATATATATATATATATATATATATATATATATACCAAAACCTCCGTAGGAACAGGAAGCAACCCAAGGTCCATTTTAAAGCTGTTTTTAAGCTGATTCTAACAGTTTAGAATTCAGAGTGTTCCTTTTCAGGGGACTCCAAGTTTAAAGAGCCAAATCGTCCCTACTATTTATCAGTCGCTGTAGGGAGAATGGTTGAATTTATACATTTCACATTCAATAATTGTTGTTAATTAGAGACAAAGAGCTGTTTGCCTTGAAAATTGGTATTAATAATTGTCTGTTTGCCTGGGATCGAGCGTCGGCCTTTGATACTGGTTTGGTTTGGTTTAGTTTATTTTACTGTATTCATTCAATGTCAAATGTTAGCAGTCTCATCCAGGATTTGAACACATGTCGACGTCTCCATTTCCTACGACGATGACCATCACACTACGGGTACCCAACCAACACACACACACACACACACACACACACACACACACATATATATATATATAATATATATATATATACATACATAGAGAGAGAGAGAGAGAGAGAGAGAGAGAGAGAGAGAGAGAGAGAGAGAGAGAGAGAGGTTTAGCCTTGTTTGATATAACGTCAAATAAGTCCAGAAATTCTGTTTAGCAATTTTCCGGATGTAGTGAGTCTGCCTTGAAAAATTAGTATTGGTTATACCAGTTCATCTTCATCATTTGGGAAGTACACACGTGTGGCTAAATAAACCGGAAGTGCTACTTCTAAGTTCCGCCGGCAAATATTTCGCGACAAACTTTTAAGCATGGAAGATTTAGGATTATAATTTTTTTATCTGGGCTTGAAACCTGATCGCTCACTCTCTCCCCCTCTCTCTCTTCTGGTGGAATACAATGTATCTATCACAACCACGTTACTATATACAACAACTGTGCTTCTTCAAGTATGGCTTTGGCATTAAATAACCCACGAAGGTTGATATGCCATTAAACAAAGATACTAAACCAAACCAAAGAAGAAGTTGACGTTTACAAAGCTTTGCTTAATTTAGCATTAAAAAAACAAATATAAGAGATCCAGTGAGAATCGAACACGCTAACAATGGTCTGCTAGTCTGGCTTACTAACCATTCTAGCACATGAGGCACCGACGCTGAAGATGGTACAAGATGGTACTGTGCGAAGACGGAGATAAATAGATACAAGCAAATTAGAATGCATGGAGAGATGGGGGATGAAGATAAATTAGTATAAACAGACTCATATCTATAAATAAACACATAAATATTATCTATTTGCGTCGAAAGGCGAAAACGAGCAGATATGAAAACTTTCAAATCAGCAGAGCGATCTTAATAAACTTTTGCTTTGTTTTTCTCAAGTTCCGAAACGAAGAATTTTCATTATTTCACACATTTTTCAAACTGTTTTATTTATATATACTAGCTAACAACGATGTCGCAGTACATCCGTTAACCACTGCACCGTGGAGATTCCCCCATTCGTATTTGAAAGAAATACTTATATAGATCCGTTTAATACCTATTGCTATTCAATAGAAATACCTGATGCCATTTAACTGTAAATTATTTGTTTGGTTTGTTTGGTTTGTTTTGTTTTACGGCATATCAACCTCAGTGGGTCATTTAATGCCGATAAAGTTTGGAAATAAATTCTTAATGGATAATACAATTTTTTATAAATACATTTTCTATTTAACCCATAGATGGGACCCTAACAGTGTACTACCACTCCGGGTTAGAGTGGACCAGGAGCAATGGTGATAAAGGGTGCTCCACATTCCCCAAACCTCCAAAACTGGAACCTCACCATCAGATAGAGTTTAACGTCATTCCCAGGGCATGTAGACCCGCAGCCACCGCCTTCTAGCACCCATATGATAAAAAGGGGTTGGGGCTTGCCATTAAGGGCAATAGGGTTGGGAAAATCATATAGGTGCTAGGGCTTGACGTGACCAGCCGATTGATTGGAGGGGGCTTCTCCCGACCGCCCGTCTAGTCCAAGATAGGGCCAAAGTGGAGTATTGCATTTCATGAACTGCTCATCCACCTGGGCTCTATCCTTAAGCATCACGGGTCGCCTCCCACGGCCAACAGGTGGCCCCATTGGGGGAGTTTTATCCCTCTGCAGAGATGCAGTCGGTGCATTCTAACGCCCCAGCTGACAGGGTGGTAAATTATTTGTACTGGCAAAATAAAAATGGGTGATCACATAGGAATAATAGGTACTATGTGCTAGTCTAAATAAAGATTGGTTAATACATTAGATGTATTTATGGTATAGTCAATGAAGTTAAGCAATGAGGAGCCTGTTCAGTTGATGGGTAACCAGTAGATACTGTAAGCCACCAGAGGCTTATATGCTAATTTAAATAAATCTTTGTAACATTTTGGACTTAAAATCATTAGTTCTCACCAGATTATTGAAGTTAAGCAATACTGAACTTTTTTGTACTTAGATGGGTGACCATTTAGGCAGCAGGTTGCTTACAATACCTATCATTACAACATACTAGTCTAAATAAAGCTTGGTAAAAGGTTGTACTTAAAGTCACCAGTTCTCATCAGATCACTGAGGTTAAGCAATAATGAGCATTTTCTGTACTTGGATGGGTGACCATTTAGTAACAGTAGATACCTGAGGCCTATGTGCGAGTTTAAATAAAAAAACACCCTCCGGGCGATGTAAAAATAGATTTTCGAAAGATATTGCTTGAGGGGTGGGGGTTAAAAATTCAACGTCAGAGAGTTTGTACCATAAGTTATGGTTTGTTTTGGTTTGTTTTGTTTTACGGTATATCAACCTCAGTGGGTCATTTAATGCCGATAAAGTTTTGAAATAAATCAATTCTTAATGGATAATACAATTTTTTATAAATACATTTTTCTATTTAACCCATAGATGGGACCCTAACAGGTACTAGCACTCCGGGTCAGAGTGGACCAGGGAGCAATGGTGATGAAGGAGTGCTCCACATTCCCCAAACCTCCAGAACTGGAACCTCACCATCAGATAGAGTTTAACGTCATTCCCAGGACATGTAGACCCTCAGCCACCGCCTTCTAGCACCATAAGTTAGTAAAATCATCTAATCTAGAAAAGGAGTAAAAAAAACAAACATTTGAAATGGAAACTTAGTTCTGATAATATAAAATATATATAAAAATGAAACAAACAATGAGGATCGTCTAAGGTTGCATACTCAAATTTTGAGTGTATTTATTCTATGTTATGACGATTTTGGGTAATGTGACATAAGCAGTAACGTAGTTTTGGTTACAGACAAATAGACCTAATCTCCATTATTAATAGATTAACTCAACCCCTCTTCGCGAGTGGGATGTGACACATGGTCAATTTCTTAAGTGAATTAACAGGTTAATATTTCGTCTTTATTTCAACAAAGAAATTATATATATATATATATATATATATATATATATATATATATATATATATAATATATATACACACACACACACACACATATTATATATATATATATATATATATAATATATATATATATATATTGGTTTGTGGTTGATTTTGAAGGGTATCACAATGCAAGAGTAAAGAAAAATAAGGTAACTGTGGTGTTGTTTGTTAAATTTTAATTTATTCTTAATATTTCGAGATAAAATCTCTTCGACAGAAGATTTCTGAAACTGAAGCTGTTGTTAGTGATAGTCCATGCATCGAATGGAAAATCACTAGCAACAACTTCAGTTTCAGAAATCTTCTGTCGAAGAGATTTTTATCTCGAAATATTAAGAATAAATGAAAGCTTAACAAACAACACGATGGATTCCTTATTTTTCCTTACGCTTGCATTGTGATAGTCTTCGAAACCAACCACCAAACCAATATAAACACAATGCTTCAAGCAAATTATAAAATTCTTATGTATATAAAGTCATCCACAGACACCGTGTTTGGACGTTTCATCAGTGTGGCTAGACACAACACCTAACTCCGACCAGGAGCGAACCCCGACTGACTTTACGCCTGTCCGATGCGTTAAACTCTTGGTCATTTCCAGCTGCCGTTTAAGGAGCGCTGTTTTAACTGTTTTAAATACATACATCTGTGTATATACTTTACGATCACAAGAGAGATCAAATCTGTAAACAGATGATCATTGCGTTATTCTGGCGGTGAAAGTTTATTAAAGTCGGTCTTAAACAGCTGTACCGGGTTACACTGTCCAGTAGTCGTAGTAACTGTTAACGTCCCATATACAAGGTGTGTCAAAAAAGTAACGAGATTTTTTGTACTCTTTGACACACCTTGTATTCTGAAAAAAAAAACACGTTCCATTTATTAATTTTTATAGAATACAATGCATGTCAAAAGGGTACCAAGTTTAAAGCTGTATTTACCCAGATAGAAATGAAGAATAAATGGAGCGTTATTTTTTTTCGGAATACAAGGTGTGTCAAAAAGTACAAACAATCCCGATACTTTTTTGACAAACCTTGTATGAGTCAAATAGATTTGTTTTTAGATTATTCCTATCCAATAATACCGTGCCCCCAAAAAATCCCTAGAAGCAACTTCACGAAATAAATGTTCAATAATGGCGATTCCCTAATCTCTAGGCATAAAATAACCGTAAACGGGTTGACATGCCGTTTAAACCATTCCAATAATGAATAAATCATCTATTAATTTGAGGTGTTTTCGTGGAAATGAGGGCCCGATTCAATTGCGATAAGAAGCAACTCAAATTAAGATGAAAGAAAATACGAGTCAAATTAATGAAAATAATGCCGGGAAAATCTTTTGAGAATAAGAAACCAACCGAGCAAAAAATTAATACTACATACATATATTTTATGGTGAAAAATAACATTGGGTAACAAATTATCTATCTATCTATCTATCTATCTCAATCTGACCATATACATCCTAGAGGGCATATCTATGTATCTATCTATCTCAGCCTGGCCATATACCCCACACCTGAATACATTGGAAACAATTGCAACAGCGTATGCATCTATTTCAGTCTGACCATATCTATCCCAGTGGGCATATCTCTTTCTCTCTCTCTCTCTCTCTCTCTCTCTCTCTCTCTCTATATATATATATATATATATATATATATATATGTTTTATTGAACTCTACTGGCGATTCTTGTCGGACGAGTTTTTGTTCAATTCTTTCTAGCTGTCCGGCAATCTTTTTAATGTCAGGGTGGAACTGGTGTAGCAATCCACCAAAGGTTTCTTTACGAGTGCTTTCGGCATGTCTATCTGCCATCTTCAGGTGGAAACTATCTATCTATCTATCTATCTATCTATCTATCTATAGATGTGTACATGTAAAAATAAAACCTCGTCAAGTAAAGTGTAATTTCACTTTCATCGAATATAAAATTCTATCTGATTTTTTCACGTATACTCAGCAACAGAAACAAGTGCACAAAAGTTTCCATTCAGTGAACACTGTTCATCTTCTGAGATAAGGTTATGAATTATTCTACACATAATGAATTAAATAAGAAAAAAACACTAACTCTTTCTAAAAAAAAAACATCACGAGTGAAAATAATGAAATGGCAACTGTTATAATGTTGTATACCCTTTTCTTTACTTACTTCTATTCTTCTTCTGACGTCTTTTCTATCTTACGTCTTCTTCTAACATCTCTTCTAGCGTCTGGACTTCGTCTTGGTGGTCGGTCGCACTTAACTCATTTCTTCTTATAGATCAGTCTTGTTACCAAGACATTCATTAATCACAAAACCGTGTTATTTTCATAAGCTTTTATTTACTTAACTAAACATTTCATCTAACTAAACATAGCACGCGTATGCAGTGAGTTCCAGTTAAGGCAGGACATCTTCTCTGCCCGACGTCCAAACTGAAACTGAGGACCCAACCAGGTACCACGTGACGTCACGTATTTCGCGGGCTTTCTGTAATCTTCCATGGAAAGTCTCGCCCGTGATATGAAATACAGGGGATTGACAATAACCTTATGCAACCGCATAGATTATGTAACAATTTGACTGCGAATTTATTAAAAAGTTCATCAAATTACTGTAATGATATATCACAACAAAAGTAAATGCAACGAAGAAGAAAAAATGGACAGTTAAAACGCAAGATAAACGACTCTAAGATATGCAGATACAATTATAGTATCTGGCAATTTTACATAGTGTTCTGTGCGGTAAAGTAAGAAGCTGATGGTAGGTGTGGCTCT
>CM042142.1:122747390-122764890 GCA_023376005.1 Doryteuthis pealeii
GCTTCTTCTGGGCTAACTCCTTTCGCTATGCAATCAATTAACTACAAGACGTATTTTCTTGCACAAGATTTGTTTGCCCATAAATCATCGCGCGGAGCGAGTCCAGTCGAAGTAGGTCACGTCTGTCTTACTTCACATCTCGGCTGCAACTGACTAACTTGTTAAATCACGTGACGGGCGAGATTTCCCGTTTTACCAGTGTCTTGTATTTTTCAACGGAAACTACCGTCTACGTGCTGATTTGAAAGCTCTTTTCTACAGGTGCTTGTCAATAATCTATGCTACCACATAGATTATGCAATAATAAATCTTTGCTTAAATAAACACGGGTGAACTCATATATACTTATCTATCTATCTATCTATCTATCTATCTATCTATATATATATATATATATATATATATATATATATATATATTCAGCAACCCTTCTGCACGAGTAGGATGTGACACAAGTTCAATTTCTTCAGCGGAGTTTAACAGGTTTGAATTCAGGGTTTTCCTTCCCCTCGATTGGTTGCCAAACGAAGGTTAAAGAGTCTAGTCTGTCCATTAGTTGGAGAGAGAGTAGCAAGATTCATACCTTTCCTAAGGGTATAAGCGCTAATATAAACACCCTCGTCCAGGATTTGAACTCGTCTCGCTTGTGTCCATTTCTTACGACGGTAACCCTTACACTACAGGCCTCCCAATAGACACGCGGAGGTTTCAGTGAATTTAAACAGCATAAATAAAATAGATATCGTCAGAACTTTGTGATGCATATTTTGTGACCATTGCCATAGACATCACATTTCTGATCGTATACTTCAAAGAAAGTAGATGTTACGTCAGACAACTTTTCAGGATCAAGTTCCACAAATATCTTCAACTGTATACACACACTTAAAACTATCTATCTATCTATCTCTGTTTCGATATATCTCAGTCTTTTCCTATCTATCTATCTATCTATCTACCTATCTATCTATCTATCTATCTATCTCAGTCTTTTCCTATCTATCTATCTATCTATCTATCATTCTATCTATCTCTATTCTTATCTATCTATCTATCTATCTATCTATCTATCTCAGTCTTTTCCAATCTATCTATCTATCTATCTATCTCAGTCTTTTCCTATCTATCTATCTATCTATCTATCTATCTATCTATCTATCTATCTCAATCTTTTCCTATCTATCTATCTATCTATCTATCTATCATTCTATCTATCTCTATTCTTATCTATCTATCTAACTATCTATCTATCTATCTATCTATCTCAGTCTTTTCCAATCTATCTATCTATTTATCTATCTCAGTCTATCTATCTATCTATCTATCTATCTATCATTCTATCTATCTCTATTCTTATCTATCTATCTAACTATCTATCTATCTATCTATCTATCTCAGTCTTTTCCAATCTATCTATCTATTTATCTATCTCAGTCTTTTCCTATCTATCTATCTATCTATCTATCTATCTATCTATCTATCTATCTCAGTCTTTTCCTATGTATCTATCTATCTATCTATCTCTGTTTCGATATATCTCAGTCTTTTCCTATCTATCTATCTATCTATCTATCTATCTCAGTCTTTTCCTATCTATCTATCTATCTATCTATCTATCTATCTCAGTCTTTTCCTATCTATCTATCTATCTATCTATCTCAGTGTTTTCCTATCTATCTATCTATCTATCTATCTATCTATCTCTATTCTTATTCTATCTATCTATCTATCTATCTATCTATCTATCTATCTATCTCAGTCTTTCCAATCTATCTATCTATCTATCTATCTATCTGTCTCAGTCTTTTCCAATCTATCTATCTATTTATCTATCTCAGTCTTTTCCTATCTATCTATCTATCTATCTATCTCAGTCTATTCTTATCTATCTATCTATCTATCTATCTTAATTTTTTCATATCTATCTATCTATCTATTTTATTTTTCATATATTTCTATCTATGTATTTCATTCTGTTTTTCTCTCTCTCTCTTCCTCCTCCTCCTCCTCTCTCTCTATCTATCTATCTCAATTTTTTCATATCCCCCATTGCCCTTATGGCAAGCTCCAACCCTTTTTATCATATAGTGCTAGTAGGCAGTGGCTGTGGGTCTTCATGCTCCAAGGCCAACTCTGACGCAGAGTGGTAGTACCTGTTAAGGTCCCATCTATTGGTTAAGTAGAAAATTTGTTTACAAAAAAATGAGTTTAAAATTTTTTCTTCCAAACTATCGCTACGAATCTTTCAAAACTTTGCACGCATTATATGAGCCACCGTAGTTTATATGCCGTAAACAAACTTGTCATATCTATCTATCTCTATCTATCTATCTATCTATCTATTTTTAACCTACCTATTACGTTATATACCAATTTCTTTTCACATGATTTATAATCATTAACAAAGTTAAACCCGTTGATGGTTTGATTAAAACCGAACGCTTTAGCGTAAGTCAATCTTTGACTCATTTTTTTTCAAAAAAAAAAAAAAAAATCAAAAACAAATCTGTCATATTTATCAATTTATTTTTTTTACCTACCTACTTATTAAGTTATATACCAATTTCTTTTCACGTGATTTATAATTATTAACCGAGTTGAGACCCGTTGATGGTGTGATTAAAACCGAAACGCTTTAGCGTCGGCTTTCTGTAAGTCAATCTTTGACTCATGTTTTTTTTCAAAAAAAAAAAAAAGATCAAAAACAAACTTGTCATATTTATCATTTTTTTTACCTACCTACCTACCTACCTATTGCGTTATATACCAATTTCTTTTCACATGATTTATGATTATTAACCAAGTTACGCCCCGTTGATGGTTTTGATTAAAACCGAAACGCTTTAGCGTCGGCTTTCTGTAAGTCAATCTTCGACTCATTTAAAAAAAAACAACTTTATACTTAATTACACTGTCGGATTTTATATCCATTTTTCTTCTCCACCTACCTATAAATACTGTTTAAAATTAGCATGCAAAATTCCATATTCGTAACAATATGTATACATGTGTGGGTATAGTGTCAGATAGTCCTACTGTTACGTCATAACATATCATACGTGTATATGTGTATATAGGTTTTTTTTTATCCTCTCACATTCATCTGATCATGGTGCGTTTTACCTCTTTCTTCTCTCTTTTTTTTGTTGTTGTTATTCCTTTCTTCCTTCTCACTTCCCACCTATTCCCCCGTTTCAGATTTAGCCCTTAGAAAAAAAAACAAAAAAAAACAAAAAAAAAACAAACAAAAAACGGAAAAAATCACCCGTTTCTTACCCACCACAACTCCTTATACGATCACTTCCACTCCCCACAAATCAACCCCCCCCCACCAACACGCGCGCGCGCGTGCTACAATGTACACCTCGAGTTTTGCGCACATTGCCCCCAGATGTTCGAAAAGGTAAGAATAAAAAAAAGAAAAAAAGAAAAAAAAAGATAATAATTCACAGAAGTTAAAAAAAAAAAAAAAGATAAAAATATAAAATCATGTAGTTGCTAAAAAGAGATGTAACAGAAAAAGCATCCATTGTTTAAAAAATGAAATAAAAACTAGCAGGACCTGTGGATATTCAACAGTATCATAATTTAATTGCTACGTGTTTATTTAAGAGCTATAGCAAAATACTTCAATATGTAAAAATAGTTCAAAATGTAAAAAGTATATTAATCTAGTTTTAGGTCCCGCCTTCTCTTAAACTAGCAGGACCAGTGGATATACCACAATATGATAATTTGATTACTACTTCAATATGTAAAAGTAGTTCAATATGTTAAAATAGTTCAATATGTAAAAAGTATAATAATATAGTTTTAAGTCCGCCCTCTCTCTCTCTTAAACTATCAGGACCTGTGGATATACCACAGTATGATAATTTAATTGCTGCGTATTTATTTAAGAGCTATTGTAAAATACTTCAATATGTAAAATAGTTCAATAAGAAACCTGTGGATATACCACAATGTAATAATGTAATTGCTGCGTGTTTATTTAAGAGCTATAGCAAAATACTTCAATACGTAAAAATAGTTCAATATGTAAAAAGTATATTAATCTAGTTTTAGGTCCCCCCTCTCTGTTTCTTAAATTATCAGGACCTGTGGATATACCATAGTATGATAATCTAAATGCTACGTGTTTATTTAATTGCAAAATAGTTCAATATGTAAAAATAATTCAATATGTAAAAAGTATAATAATCTAGTTTTAGGTCTCCTCTCCTTTCTCTCTTAAACTAGCAGGACGTGTGGATATACCATAGTATGACAATTTAATTGCTACAACCTTTAAAAATCGTGAAGTTGCTAAAAGGAGATCTAATAGAACAGGTTCCGTTGTTGAATAATGATTTAAAAACTAGCAGGACCTGTGGATATGCCACACTATCATAATATAATTGCTACGTGTTTATTTAAGAGCTATTGCAATAACCTCAATATGTAAAAATAGTTCAATATGTAAAAAGTATAATAATCTAGTTTTAGGTCTCCCCCCTCTCTCCCTCTCTTAAACTAGCAGGACCTGTGGATATACCATAGTATGACAATTTAATTGCTACAACCTTTAAAAATCGTGAAGTTGCTAAAAAGAGATCTAATAGAACAGGTTCCGTTGTTTAAAAAAAGAAATAAAAACTAGCAGGACCTGTGGATATGACACAGTATCATAATCTAAGTGCTACGTGTTTATTCAAGAACAATTGCTAAATACATCAATACGTAAAAAGTATAATAATAATATTGATTTAATTCACTTTTTTCTTTCTCTCTTTCAATTCATCTTTTCAATATGTTCAATTGAAACAGATTAACGTTATCGCTTCCACGTAGTCACTCAATCTCTCTATCCCCCCACTCTCTTTCTATCCTTCTATCTTTCTTTCTGGTTATATTTTTCTGAACCGTCCATCATTTAGCTGAGGTGACGACATTCATCAGAAATAAGAATTCGGTGGATAATCAACACCAAATAATCAGGATTTATATTTTTGTATTTCATATTGGACGATTTGGACGGTTTCATTTTTAGCAGACGAAAGATTTAGGAACAAAGTCTTAAGTAAACATATCAAACGTGTAATGATTAATTTATCATACTGTGGTACACCCACAGATCCAGCTAGTAGGATTTTTAAACATCGAGTGGCTATGGACGAGTTCATCATAGTAAAGTAAGAATCAAAGTTGTTGGCATCCTTGCGTCTACGAAAGACGATGGAATAGTGTCCAATCTTTTTGGAACTACGTAGTCTGAGCGGGTTCATAGGGAGGATGAGCTGTTACCCAAGCAACAAATCCCCCCTCTCCACACTGCCGCTGTGATCCAAAGGAAAGGTAAGGAACCAATGCAGTTTGGCAACGGTAGTGTCGCAGGAGTTGCTGGGTAGGACTGGATTTCAGCATCAGACCACCTTAGGGACTCCGGACCCCTGATTTGTTTTCGGGGTCTACTCCCCTAGTCTTTCCTTGGGATGACGTCAGGCAGCAGAGGCTTTGTGTTGTACTTTTTATTGTTCTAGACGGATTGCCGACCAAGGCTAAGGAGCCCCTTCTAACCAATTTGGGGATTTATGTGAGTAGTAAGTACCCCAATCCTAATACTATCGGTGTTCCTGAAAATGTTTAACTTTATGTGAAGGAGAGAGATATACGAAGAGAGAGAGAGAGAGAGAGAGAGAGAGAGAGAGAGAGAGAGAGAGAGAGAGAGAGAGAGAGAGAGAGTGTGAAGGACGGGAAAAGAAAAAAGGGCGGGGAAAAAGAAAAAAAGAAAGAGAGAATATAGATAGATACATACATAGATAGAGATTGAGAGATTGATAGATAGTACGTGTGTGGGAGGGAAGAAAACGCACACTCATATATGTATATATGTATATATATATATACACAGAGAGAGAGAGAGAGAGAGAGAGAGAGAGAGAGAGAGAGAGAGAGAGAGAGAGAGAAGAGAGAGAGAGAGAGAGAGAGAGAGAGAGAGGGGTAGGGATAGAGGTAGCAAGTGAGTGAAATGAGTGACAGAGAGACAGAAGTGATAGATAGGCAGATCCTGTGTGTGTATATTTGCATGTGTATGTTCAGAAAGAGGAAAGAAAGAGAGAAAAAGTGAGAAATATATATATATATATATATATACATATATATGTGTGTGTGTGTGTGTGTGTATATATATGTGAAGGGAGATATATATATGAAGAGAGAGAGAGAGAGAGAGAGAGAGAGAGAGAGAGAGAGAGAGAGAGCATATGTGTATGTGGGAAGAGAGTGAGAAAAAGAGAAAGAGAGTGATATATAAAATATATATATATATATATATAGATAGAGAGATCGTGGGAGAGAGAGAGAGAGAGAGAGAGAGAGACAGACAGACAGACAGACAGACAGACAGACAGACAGAGAACGCGTGTGTTGTTTTGTATGTATGTATGTGGTGTGTGTGTGTGTTGTGTGTGTGTGTGCGATTGTTTTTTTTTCTATCTATCTCAGTGCTGATATCTATATTTCATTCGCGGCATGTATCTATCTGTCTATCTATCTATCTATCTCAATCTGTTTCTGTCTATCACACTCTGTTTATATATATATATATATATATATATAATATAAACAGTGTGTGATAGACAGAAACAGATTGAGATAGATAGATAGATAGATTTATATATATATATATATATATATATATATATATATGTGTGTGTGTGTGTGTGTGTGTGTGTGTGTGTGTGGTGCGTGTGTGCCTGTATATATATATATATATATATATATATATATATATATATATATAAACAGTGTGTGATGGACAGAAACAGATTGAAATAGATAGACAGATAGATAGATAGATTTATATATAATATATATATTATATATATATATATATATATATATATATATATATATATATATGTGTGTGTGTGTGTGTGTGTGTGTGTGTATATATATATTATATCTGTTATATGAGATTTATCTGTTTCTGTCTATCACACACTGTTTATATATATATATATATATTATATATATATATTATATATATGTATGTACCCCCCCCCCCACACCACACATATATATTATATATATATATATATATAAATATCTATAAATCTATCTATCTCAATCTGTTTCTATCACACACTGTTTATATATATATATATATATATATATATTATATATATATTCATATACATCTGTCATATGAGATTTATCTCGCTTTCTAAACCCTGTCCATTCATCTTACGTCGGTCTAGCAAGTGATATATTTCATTCTGTTGATATCCCTTTTCATATTTATCTACAGTAGCCATAACGTTTTCCTTCGCCGTCGTATTTCTTCACTGTTAACACATTATAGATTTGCCTTCCCATGGCATCTCTTACAACGTTTGTAAATTGATATTTCAATTGGTCTGACCTCGCCGTTTCTTCTTCATATTTCTTTCTCCACATCCTTTCGGAGGTCGACACTCATAAACTTTTAATATTTATTGCCACTTATAGTTTTTTTTTTTTTTACCAGCGTGCAACTAATCTACACGATAGTTCTTCGTTTTTTTCTCTCTCTCCGCTTTTATTGTTTAAATAGCGTTGCCCGTTGTAAGTAAATATATGTTTATTGTTTCAGTACAAGACACATTCTTATCTGCGATAGGGCAGCGGTTTTTCACAGAGCCGACAATTCCACCTTTTTTTTATTCTCTTGCACTCTTCCGAAGAATACATTTTTAAAAGACCAACGTCACGCCATTGTCTCCAGACGTACTTAGTCATATTTTGTTGGAATATTTCTAGTATATAGATATTTACTAAACTTAGTTTAGATATGGAACAAAGCCGAATGTAAGGGGCACCCAGTGAGGCTCGAACTCACTAGTCATGATTTTCAATCTACCTTGCTAACTGTTGTTGGTGACTCACCTATGACACGAACATAGACTTACCCAAAGGGTATATATAAACAGAGAAAAGCTACTCAAATGAGAAGTAGCAGATACATGTTCTTCGTGTACGCTGTAACAAGGAATCCCTTTTCATTGTACGTTGATATATTGCTGAATACATCTGTTCTCTACATTTTATCGCCGTGTTGAGTTATTATTTATTGACACTTAAACAGGTCAGAACACTAACCATTACACAACCTGAGGTGCCCAGTTATTTACTATGCTTAACTTAGATGCGGCACAAGGACAGAAGTATGGGGCGCCCCAGTGAGAATCGAACTCACTAACAATGGTTTGCGAATCTAGCTTTCTAACCATTACACCACGTAAGGTGCCCATATTTCTGGTATAAAGTTATTTACTAAGCTTAGCTTAAATGTAGCACATGGCCAATTTATGGGCGCCCAGTGAGAATCGAACTCACTAACAATGGTTTTTAAATCAAGCTTTCTAATCATTACACCACGTGAGGTGCCCATATTTCTGGTATAAAGTTATTTACTGAGTTTAGCTTAAATGTAGCACAAGGCCAATTTATGGGCGCCCAGTGAGAATCGAACTCACTAACAATGGTTTTTGAATCAAGCTTTCTAATCATTACACCACGTGAGGTGACCATATTTCTGGTATAAAGTTATTTACTGAGCTTAGCTTAAATGTAGCACAAGGCCAATTTATGGGCGCCCAGTGAGAATCGAACTCACTAACAATAGTTTGCAAATCTAGCTTGCTAACCATTACACTACGTGAGGTGCCAATATTTCTGGTATAGAGTTATTTACTAACCTTAGCTTAGATGTGGCACGAAGCCAGATGTATGGAGCGCCCAATGACAATCGAACTCACTAACAATGATCTGCGAATCTAGCTTGCTAACCATTACATCACGTGTGGTACCCTTATTTACTAAGCTTAGGTGTGGCACAAGGCCAGAAGTATGGGGAACCCAATAGGAATCGAACTAACTAACAATGGTATACTGGGGATCACAACTTAAATTTATAGATTCTTCGAGGCTGCGTGGACTGAATCGGCCAATCAACACGCTCGAATATTTGGTTAAGTATTTAAAGGCCTCGGTGGAAAGGCGTTCAGTTGCTCGTGCTTAACACTGAGGAACACAAGGATCATTAGCGCTATGTGAAATGCAAACAGCTTCGTCCAGGAATTGAACTCGGGTCGACGGGTGCATTTTCTACGACTCTAACCATTAGACCACGCGCCTCCTCTCTATTATATACCCGAGAATGTCAGAAGGGTATATATGACTATATAGCACTATTTGCAATAATGATACAATTAGTAAATATAGTAGAAGAACCCCAGAGAAAAGTGTGCAGTCGACACATTCTAACGCCCCACCGACAGGGCAGTATAATGAATGATGATACCAAACATTAGGTCTTTTACTTGTAACATTGTCTGATGAAATAGCATCAAAGATCGTCTACTAAAATACAATAATAATCCTCGTTTACTAAAGGCTAAATTTTGCGAAAACGAGGATTTTTATGGCATTTTCGATACCTTAAAACGTGAAAAATCGACCTGCCCTACTATAAACACACTTTATAACAGTTTATTTTCATAATCTTGTATATTTTTTGTATATTTTTTGAATTACCTTAATTCGGTCAGCAGGTGGAACCGTAAATTGTTTTGGGGTTATTTTGCGAATTAATTTGCAGTACGTCAGTGCCAAATGGCAACTTCCGGTGATCAATTCCATTGGATGTCCAAAAAAATTCTGAGAATTGACAGACAGTAAGAAAACAATATCACCCCCTAAAAAACAACAACAAAAAACAAAAAAAACCAAAAAACAAACGAAACAACAAACAACAATCCTAATATTCTTTTTTTGCGAGGTCTCTTTTGATATCTACTAAAGTGGTAAGCAGACGACAACGCATGGCTAGCTCTAGTGCGCATGCGCTTTTGAGATATATGTAATGAGGTATTTTCATTAGATCTTTATTATCAGACTTTTTGATTTGATCCTCGCAGGAGAAAGCACTCTTTGCATTCTATTTCACATACGTCGGTGGAATCGTGGTTTTTTGATTTGGCTTATTGCCATACTCACCCAAGTCGGTCGTTGTTGTTTCTGAAGATGTTTTTTTGTTTTTGCACACAGTTATCTATACATACTAGCAAATATATGCACCCTCCGGGTGCAAGTATTTAAGTTTTAATATAATAAAATATCATATTAAATTAGAAAGGCTAATGAAACTGAATAAAAATGCAGATAAAAAGATTTGGAACAGAGGGAGTATGATTGAAAGATAGAACAACTTTGAAACTAACTCTTCTATCATTTTCCATTACTCCCGTCTTTCATTGGTAAATTTTCCTAATTTAACTATTTAGTTAAAATAGGAAGTAAAGAATAAAATTACAGTTATTTCTTCTTGTTAATAGATTTCTTTTAAGATTCATCCCCAAGATTTTTGCTCATATTCAATAAGATAAAACCAAACAATTAGAAATCAATAATACTAAGCACATATTTATTAAAATCAAATTTTTAATATCAATATGCAAATTAGCCTTCCCATTCACACTGTAAACCGCTATTTTTTTTGTATATATAAATACAACTACATGTTATTAGTATGTAGATATGGGCAACAATCTTAATGATGGAAAACAATTTTATTAATAATTGAGGTTTAAATAAAAATAAAATCATGGAGAATGTGATGTAAATAACAAAGGGAATTGTAACTTGAGTAGTGATATAGTTTCGGTTACAGACAGACAAACACACAATCTCCCATTATAATAAGATATTATAGGCGTGGTCTAATGGTTAGAGTTGGAGGAAATGGGACTCGTTAACGCGAGTTCAATTCCTGGACGAAGCTGTTGGAATTTCACATGGCGCTAATACCCTGGGAAAGTTATGAATCCAATTCTCCCTACAGCTATGGATAAATAACAGGACAGACTGGACTCTTTAACCATGGCTAGGTAACCAGTCTAGGAGAAGGAAAACTCTGAATTCAAAACCTGTTAAACTACGCTTAAGAAATTGACCTTGTGTCGCATCCTGCTCATGCGGAGGGGTTGGTAAATATATATATTATGGGCAGTGTGTGTATATGTATACCCAAAGGAAACTTCGAAAATTAAACAATTAACGATGAAGTAAATATATATATATATATATATATATATATATATATATATATATTGAATATCACCAGGGCTTGGTTTTTGAGCAAAAATAATAAAGATTTGATTTATATTCGAGAAGATTATTAAAAAATAAAATAGCATGGATTTTTTTTCATTTGATATTTTAGATAGTAGACATTAACATTTTTTTCAGAGTAGCTGGATCAATGCAAGGTCTATTTTTTTTTTACACAAGGATTTGAATGGGGCATCATACGAGGATTCAACTCACAATTCAGTAAATATGGATCTGCGGGACTAACTTAAAAATCCTCCTCTATTCAAGCGATGCCGGATAGCCGCTGCTAGTACACATATAAAGGGCAGTTGTGTGTATGTATGTATGTCCGGAGGAAACTACAAAAATAAAACAATTAACGACTAAGTAAATATAAATACACATTCACTATTACCAGATCTTCATTTTTGTGTTGAAAATGATAAATATTAGATTTATATTTAAATAAACATTTTCAAGATATTTAAAGATTAGACTATACATAGAAATAGCATTGAAATTCTACTTAAAAATGTTCAGAATTTCTAAATCTCAAAAGTAAACAAATAAATACACCAAGGGTTCCTACCCCTCTACCTATTTGACGTTAGGTAGCAGCTTATACTATGATATAAAGTATTCCTATGTAATACAAATAATCTGCACATAGTAGTATGGTTCAAGTATTCTCATCTAATACAAATAATTATATGGTTTCAAGTAATCAATTCTATTTAATGGTTGGCAGCTTTCCGTCTACGAGAGACGATGGAGTAGTGTCAAAGTTTTTTTCTTCAACCAGATAGCTGGAGCGGGTTCATATGGAGGATAAGCTGTTGTCCATGCAGCAAATCCCCCCTCTCCACACTGCCGCTGTGATCCAAAGGAAAAGTAAGGAACCAATGCAGTTTGGCAACGGTAGTGTCACAGGAGTTAATGGGTAGCACTGGATTTCAGCATCACATCACCTTTATGGGCTCTGGCTCCTGATTTGTTTTCAGGGTTTACTTCCCTAGCCTTTCGTTGAAAGGCAACAGGTTTTGTGTTAGACTGTTCCTTGACTTTGATGGGTTGCCTACCAAGGCTAAGGAACCCCTTTTAACCCATTTAGGGATTTATACGAGTAATAATTACCCCGATCTTACTAATATAGGTGCTCCATTTAATAATAATCATTTTTTACACACATCTATACGATTACAAATCTCTATTAATAATGGAGATTCGCTTCCGGTTTTTGTCTGTAACAAAAGTTACGTCACTGCTTGCGTCACATTACCCAAAATCGTCATCACATAGAATAAATACACTCAAAATTTGAACAGTCCTCATTGTTTTTAAAAATAACTTTTAATAAATACATGACTGGTATTATATATCTATATATATAGTTTGTTTTATTTCAATACATATTTAAAGTTTACATTTCAAATTGTTTTACTTTTTAATCCTTTAATGAATTTGATGATTTTACTTAGGGTACAAACTCGCTGACATTGAATTTTGAGAACTGAAAAAGTTATGGAATATGAAAGTCAAAGTGATACCAATTGTAGTTGGTGCACTTGGAACGGTCCCAAAGGGATTGGAAATTGGAAAAGGATTGGAAAATATGATTGAGACCATCCAGAATACTGCACTGCTGCAATCTGCTAGAATACTTAGAAGAGTCCTGGAGACCTGAGGAGACTTGCTGTCACCCAGACCCCAGTGAAAGACCATCAGCTAACGCTGATGTGAAAACTCAAAAGGAGTGAATAATAATAATAATAATAATAATAATAATAATAATAATAATAATAATAATAGAAACAGAATCACTTATAATTGCTGCACAAAATAATGCCATAAGGACAAACTACATCAAAGCGAAAATTGATAAGACCCAACAAAATAGTAAATGTAGACTTTGCGGTAATAGAGATGAGACTGTTAACCATATACTCTGCGAATGTAGCAAACTAGCACAATGAGAATACAAAACTAGATACGACTGGGTTGGGAAGGTGATCCACTGGGAATTATGCAAAAAATTAAATTTTGACCACACAACAAAATGGTATATGCATACACCAGAATCTGTTTTTGAGAACGAAACGCACAAAATTCTCTGGGACTTTGAGATAAAAACGGATCACCTTATCCCAGCAAGAATACCAGACCTAGTGTTGATAAACAAAAAAGAAAGAACTTGTCAACTGGTGGATTTTGCAGTGCCAGCAGATCACAGGGTGAAGTTAAAGGAAAATTAAAAAATAGACAAATATCTGGACCTTGCCAGAGAACTGAAAAAGTTATGGAATATGAAAGTCAAAGTGATACCAATTGTAGTTGGTGCACTTGGAACAGTCCCAAAAGGATTAGAAAAGGGTTTGGAAAGTTTGGATATCAGAGGAAGGATTGAAACCATTCAGAACACTGCACTGCTGCAATCTGCCAGAATACTCAGAAGAGTCCTGGAGACCTGAGGAGACTTGCTGTCACCCAGACCCCAGTGAAAGACCATCAGCTAACGCTGATGTGAAAACTCAAAAGGAGTGAATAATAATAATAATAATAATAATAATAATAATAATAATAAAGATTAGATTTCTGTAACCTTCGACAATAACCATATAACCGAGAAGAATGTTGGTGCGAGTAGCATTTAATAATAATAATAATAATAATAATAATAATAATAACAATAACTATAATAATAATAATAATAATAATAATAATAATAATAATAATAAACGACAACAGCAACGGCAACAAGAATAAAACATTCTTTGAGATAGACAATTTTGCCATTCTTTTGAAGCAGAAAAGAACACATTTCTGAGAGGCGTAAAAGTGATGTCAAGAGAACTTAGTGAAGATAGGTCGGTCGGTAGGGAAGTTAAGTGGGATGGGGAGACGTGGGGGGGCAAAGGGGTGTGGTGTGTGGTGGGTGGTGAGAGCGGTCTTCTATTCATATCTAAGGAGGCAACATCTGTTGACGCGAAAAGCTCCCGTCTACTTTCAGCGCCGCAGTTCCTTGCCGGGAATGCCGAGACTTTTGGAACTTAATGATTGACACAGAAAGTTAAAAACAAAAAACAAAAAAACAAAAAAACAAAAAAACGAGGAGGGTGAGGAGGAGGAAGAAAAGAGGGGAAGGATGAGGGAAGAGGAGGAGGGTGAGGAGGAAAAAGGGACAAGCTATGTACACGTACATACACATACAAACACGCACACACATACAGAGAGAGAGAGAGAGAGAGGGAGAGAGAGTGAAAGGAGAGAGAGAGAGAGAGAAGAGAGAGAGAGAGAGAGAGTGAGAGTGAAGGAGAGAGAGATACGCGCACACACAGATACACACGCGTGGAGATATACGCGGATGCATACACAAAGCCACACACACACACACACACACACCACACACACACACACACACACACACACATATATATATATATATATAATATATATATATAGAGAGAGAGAGAGAGAGAGAGAGTGAGAGAGAGGGGGCAGACAGACAACACACACACGCATGAAGATATACGCGAATGCATATACAAGCTATGTACACGTGCGCACACACAGACGGACAGACAGACAGACACAGATGGAGAGAGAAACGCACGCGGTCACACGCGTGGAGAGATACGTGGACGCACATATATTCCCAAGAAGATGTACATAGACAGACACGACGCACGTGAACGTACATTCGCACCGTGTACACATATATGAAAATACAGATATAAGTACACACATAGAAAAGTGCCTGAATACACATCCGCGTACACACGTTGAGACACGCACCCAGAGACACACGTAGACGAGCAAAACAAAACGAAACATAAAAAAGAAATCACCCCCCCCAAAAAAAAACAACAAAAAACAAAAAACAAAAAGAACAAAGGCACACACATGGTAATAAGCATATACACGCGTATACCTAGGTCCGGTCATGCAAACAAACTCAAACCAGACGCACACGAACGGACGCACGCACGCAAACAGGCGAAGTACTACGAGTCCTCTCACAGAGAGACGTACAGATACAGCGAGTCAGATAGAATCGGACACACTAACAATGGTCTTCGAATCAAACTTGCTAACCATTACACCACGTGAGGTGCCCATATTTCTGGTATAAAGTTATTTACTAAGTTTTTTTCTTAGATGTGGCACATGGCCAGGAGTACGGGGCGCCCAGTGAGAATCGAACTCATTAACAATGGTTTGCGAGTCTAGCTTGCTAGCCATTACACCACGTGAGGTGACGTACAGATTGGATTAGTCTGAGCTCAATACGACACAAGGATTGCATGAGTGGTATGGTTATATATACTAGCAAATATATGCACCCTCCGGGTGCAAGTATTTAAGTTTTAATGCAATAAAATATAATGTTAACGTAGAAAAGCTAATGAAACTAAATAAGATGCCGATAAAAAGATTTGAAACAGAGGGGGAACAACTAAAACTTGCTTTTTCTTCACTCCCGTCTTTCATTGCTAAATTTTCATAATTTAACTATTTACTTAAATTAAAGAATAGAATTACTGTTAATATTGCTAATGGATTTCTTTTAAGATTTATCCTTGAGATTTTTGTTCATATTCATTAAAATAAAACCAAACAATTAGAAATAAATAATACTGAGCACATATTTATTAAAATCAAATTTTTGATATCAATATGCAAATTAACCTTCCCATTCACACTGCAAACCGCCATTTTTTGTATATATAAATACACTTGCATGTTATTAGTATGTAGATATGGTCAACAATATTAATAACGTAAAACAATTTTATTAATTAATGAGGTTTAAATATGAATAAAAATTCATGGAGAATATGACGTAAATAACTAAGGGAATTGTAACTCGATTGGTAATATAGTTTCGGTTACAGACAGAAAAACACACAATCTCCATTATAATAAGATATATATATATATATATATATATTATATCTTATTATAATGGAGATTGTGTGTTTGTCTGTCTGAAGCCGAAACTAAATCACTACTCAAGTCACAATTCCCTTAGTTATTGACGTCACATTCACCATGAATTTATTTTTATTTAAACCTCAGTTATTGATAAAATTGCTATACCTTATTAATACTTTTGACTTTATCTACATTCTAATAACATGCAATTGTATTTATATATGCAACAAAATAGCGGGTTACAGTGTGAACAGGAAAGCTAATTTGCATATTGATATTAAAAGTTTAATTTTATTAAATATGCGCTTAGTATTATTGATTTCTAATTGTTAGTTTTTTTCTTAATGAATATGAGCAAAAAACTCGGGGATAAATCTTAAAAGAAATCCTTTAATATAAAGAAATAACAGTAATTTTATTCTTTACTTCCTAATTTAACTAAATAGTTAAATTAGGAAAATTCAGCAATAAAAGGAGGGAGTGATGAAAAATGATGGAAGACTTAGTTTCAAAGTTGTTCTATTCTTCGATTATACCCCCTCTGTTTCAAATCATTTTATTTGGATTTTTATTTAGTTTCAAAAGTATTTCAAATTTAACATATTTCATTACATTAAAATTCAAATACTTGCACCCGGAGGGTGCATATATTTGCTAGTATATATAAGTAAAGTAAGTAAGTAAGTCGTCGGGGTGGCGTAAAGTCGGTATCAGCCAGTTAGAGAGGGAGTCTATCCCCTTTTCAATAGCACTAGACCAAGGAGATTGTTTTTTATAGCATCTGAGGTGGGCGCCACACCTACCATCAGCACCTTACTTTACCAGATTTTTTACAGATCCAAGCTGTGCTACTCATACGCTGAGTTGGCGCCAATATATATATATATATATATATATATATATATATAATAAAATAACCACAGTTTGCTATCTTTATAAATAAAAGTTTAACTCAGCGTATGAGTAGCATGAATATAATGTAGTTTGTTATATTTATATATAGATAGTGCACAATATCGGTGACGGAGCATACTTAGATCTAGGATAATATAGAGTACAATGTACTCTTTCCTAACTTCTATCTATCTATCTATCAATCAATCTATCTATCTCTATGAACGTGGACAAAGGAATGTGGAACCCAGAATCTACGTTAAGGGAACTAAATTGAAGGTGGTCGACTCGTTTGTCTATCTTGGCAGCACACTCTCCAGGTGTGGATCTCTTGACTCTGAAATTTCCCTGAGGATCGAAAGAGCAAGCAGGGCCTTCGATGGACTGGAAAAACGTGTATGGTCGGATAGAGGTATTACCATCAGGAGAGAAATTCAGTGTGTATGAATCATGTGTCTTGTCTATTCTCCTGTATTCTTCGGAAACGTGGACTACATATGGTCGACACATCAAAGACTTAGAGAGGTTTCATCAGACATGTCTCAGAAAGATTTTAAAACCT
>CM042142.1:122769890-122777390 GCA_023376005.1 Doryteuthis pealeii
AATCAAGTGTGTGTGTGTTTTGCGTATCTGCGTGCCGGCGTAACTATTGTACATCTGTTTGCGTACATATGTAAATGTGTTAACACGCATGTGTGACTGCGTACACGCTCGGCTGTGCGTGCGCGTATGCACGTGCGTGCAATGTGAGTGTGGTGTATTTTGTGTATTCTTCTGCGAATGTGCAATCGATCTCGCATGTGTGATACTTCAATTACGAAAAGTCCGCCTCCGCCGCCTCCGCCGCCACCGCTGCCGTCGTCGTCGTCGTCGTCGTCGTCACGCGGCCAGAACGTCGTGGAGGAGCGGCAAGAAAAAAACGTATCAGGAGATTTTTTTTTTTTTTTTTTTACTTTTAAGGTCTTTCCTTTTGTTCTTTTTATTTAGAAACAAAATAAAAAGCAACAAAAATGATAAAAAAATAAATAAATAAGTAAATAAAAAAGTAAAAAAAAAAAAATGAAATAAAATAAAAAATAAAAAAGCCCCCCCCCCCCACCAAAAAAAAAAAAAATATGAAGAAAATATTAGAAGAAGAGTATCCAGCCTAAAAGAAAAAAAAGAAAAAAGCAAAAAAAAATAAATAAATAAAAAAAAAAAAAAGTAAAAATATAAAAAAATAAATAAAAAAGCCCCCCCCCAAAAAAAAATATGAAGAAAATATCAGAAGAAGAGTATCCAGCCTAAAAAAAAAAATAAAAAAGCAAAAAAAAAAAAAAAAAAAAGTAAAAAAATAAAAAAATAAATAAAAAAGCCCCCCCCCCCCCCGAAAAAAAAAGATGAAGAAAATTTCAGAAGAAGAGTATCCAGCCTAAGTGGCATTGTTTCACAAGTGCCATCCTGATTCAAAAGACGGCGCAGGCATTCTTCGCATCTTTGTATCACAACAAAACAATGCGACGAAACATTTTTGCCCTCTCACCGGCACCCCCCTACCAATCTGTAAAATTCTTGTCTCTAACAAAGACTCCTGTTGCGAATGATTGGGAAGCCAAACTGTTAATTAGATTTGGGGATATATTTACCATTGGCCAAATTTATTTATTTATTTATTTTTCTTCATCCTTTGTCTCTCTCTCTCTCTTCTCTTCATTTTGTCTCTCTCTCTCTCTCTCTCTCATTCTCCCTTCTATCTTTCTCACCCTCTTTCTACTCTCTCTCTCTCTCTTTCTTCTTTGTCCCCCCTCTCTCTCATTTTGTTTCTCTTCTTTCATTCTTCGTTTCTTCTTTCTCACTCTCTTTCTTCCCTCTCTCTTTCTCTCCCTTTTCTATTCTCCCTTCTCTCTCTCATTCTCTCTCTCTCTCTCTCTCCATCTCTTCCCTTTTATTCTTCTATCATTTTTTCATAATATTCTCACTCACCCTCTCTGTCTGTATGGCTATCTATCTCTGTCTATATATATATCTCTCTCTCTCTCTCTCTATCTCTCTATCTATCTATCTCTCTGGCTTCTACTCTCTCTCTTTCTCACTTTTACTCATCCATTGTTCCTGTCTTTTTTTCATAACATGGCCTCTTTCTTCTCTTTCCCTCCCTTTCTTTATTTCTCTCCCTCTCTCTCTTTCTCTCTTTCTCTCTCTCTCTCTCTATCTATCTATTTATCTAATTACTTCTTGCTTTTCTCTCTCCATTAGTTGTTGATATCACACTTCTTTTTCTTCAAATTCTCTCTCATTTGTTTTCTCATCTTGTTGTCTCTCTCTCTCTCTCTCCCTCTCTCTCTCTCTCTCCCTCTCTCATTATCTCCCTCTCTCTCATTCTCCATTTCTCTCTTTCTCACCCTCTTTCTTTCTTCCTCTCTCTCTCTCTTTCTCTAACTCTTTCTCTGCCCACCTTTTCTCTCATTTTGTCTCTCTCTCTCTCATTCTCCCTTTCTATCTTTCTCGACCGCTTTTCTTCCTCTTCCTCTCTCTCTACCGCCCCCACTCTCTCTCGCTTTATCTCCCCCCATTCTCTTTTCATTTTGGAGAATGGTTCCACTTGTAAAAGAATGATTTGTCAGATAGAGTTGTTCGTTTCCACTCTAATTGGACATCTCTACAAGCAGAATCCAAATAACACACATACGCACGCACGCACGCACGCACGCACAAACACGTACACACACACACACACACACACACTCCTCCAACACACAATAAAACGCATTGAAAATGTGGAAGAAAGGATTGGTCAGGAATTAGCAGCTGATATCAGTTATATATATATATATATATATATATATATATATATATATATATATATATATCAAGCTTCCAAAATATAGAATGAAATAAAATGAAACTTAAACTCTAACCGAGTTTCTTATTCATTTTACAGCCCATGCTTCACAAAAATCCCTCAAAACATATATTATAGATACATTATAGACATGTATAATATGTATAAATGTATGTAGGTATATATAAAAACAATTTTTTTTGTGATTAAACAAAGAAAATATAGTGCTCAATCACAAATTGTGAGAGCTAATATTTATTTATTAGTTTTTATAGATCAATGTTTATTATAAACAGCTACCCAAGTTTCATGCCAAGGGGCAATCATCAGGTCGTTGAGTTAGATCCCATGGTGTTTATTGAAGATCTTTTCTTAATGTCACATTCTGGACTAAATGTATGTATGTATAAATATATATACAAATATAATATATTCATATTGAGAACTAGGCTCACCAGATATACCAACAAAGAAGCATATGTGTAATTCACAACGACAATATATATATATATATATATATAAGTTGGGATTGTGTAGACATAGTCAATGACGCTTGGTAACTGACAGTTTCTTGCTTACGCGATTATCGTTGTTGGGCGCCCATGTATATATATATATATATATATATATATATGAGGAAAAATGAGTAAAGAAAAGAAAAGTAAATGGATAAAATGAATTTAATCGATATCACATTAATCGATATCACTTACACATGTGTTTCGGTCAGTTTATGTGTGTGAAAATATTTCGCACACATAGAAGAATCGACCTTCATCAGAGTGAACATTTATTTTGAATGAAAAAATTCGTTGGGAAAAAAACAACAGAGATTTTTGGAAATATTCGAAAATCGAATTTTTTTAAAAATCTTATCTATCTTAGCTATTTCTCAGCGTTCCAAATTTTAAAAAAAAATTCGATTTTCGAATATTTCCAAAAATCTCTGTTGTTTTTTTCCCAACGAATTTTTTCATAAAAATAAATGTTCACTCTGATGAAGGTCGATTCTTGTATGTGTGCGAAATATTTTCACACACATAAACTGACCGAAACACATGTGTAAGTGATATCGATTAATGTGATATCGATTAAATTCATTTTATTTACTTTTCTTTTCTTTACTCATTTTTCCTCATATTGTCGGATTCAATTCCTTTTCCATTTTTACATATATATATATAATATATTTATATATATATATATATATATATATATATTTGGACGCCCCCCTCCACTGATAATATATATATATATATATATTCATATATATATGTCTGTGTGTGGAGGTGTGTGTCTATAATGTAATTATCTATAAATAAATAAACAGTGCACAATATCGGTGTAAATATGTAAATATATTATAGTATATGGTCCATCTCATATTTGGTCTCCTGTTGAGGAAGACTCTGCAGAACATCAGTACTAACTACTGAAGGGTTATTAAATAAATCCGTGAAGTGTTGTCGCCATCATTGAAGGATTTTTTCGGGTTCTTTAATCAAGGTGATCTTAACCTTTGACCTTAGAGGAGCAATGGAAAAAGTCAATGGACCGAAAACTTTACGCATGAGGCTGTAGAACAGTGTTATATCGTTTTTATTAAAGGCCTTCTGGATTTCAAAGGAGATATTAGACCACCACTCATTTTTCATCCTCCTTATTTCACGCTGTAATAGATGTTTAGACTCAATATATTCCTTCAGGGTAGACGGTTGTAGAGATGACTTACTATGAAGTTTACTTATAAAATAAGTTCTTTTCTTTTCCAGTAATTGACTGATGGCAACTATATTGTCATCAAACCAGTCTTGATGTTTCCTGACTCAGAATCCAAATACAGCTGCACCAGTGGAATAAACTTGGTCTATAAAGTTATCCCATGTGCCATTAAACTCCAGACTGTCAAGATGTTTAATCTGTCTTTCTTTCACATCCATTTGCTTGACTTTGTTTAAATCTAGGAGCTTTGGCGTTTTTACTCCAGGCATGCGAGTCTTTTTTCGAACACGGAGTTTAAATTTTCCCCGCACTAAACTGTGATCCGTGTCGCACTCTGCACTACGCATAACACGAAAATTACAGACATCACTAATATCACGGCCGCGGGTTATGATGAAGTCTATCATATGGCCATGTTTTGATCTTGGGTGAGTCCAAGTAATTTTATGTTAAGTTTTTGACGGAAAAGAGTATTGAAAATAATTAAATTGAGCTCACAACAAAACTCAAGTAGTTTCAGTCCATTTACATTTACTTTACCAATACAATAACGACCAAGTGTATTCCATATCTCAAAATTCCTGATGAATCATCTGATTCATCTGATTCAACAAGAAGGACATCCTTTTTATGTCATATTTGCATCAAACTTTGTGGATCTGTAGCGGGTTTGATGAGTCATTTGAGGCTCATGCAAGGAAGGGTTCTGGTGGTGGAGTTGTGGGATTGTGAGGGACGGCAATGATCTGTAAAGATTATGCTATTGCTATATATATTATAGTATAGTGTCGATACTTGGTATCTGTCTGATTCTCGCCTATGAGATTATCAGACCAAGCAGCTTCCACATGGTAAATATCTCTTATATACTGTTGCATATACTTTTGTGTAAACAACAGTATGTGAAGGGATACGCACTTGGTCTGATGATCGCATAGACGAAAAATTGTCAGTCAGCAAGTGCCATTGTCTCTGCGTCTACGCTCTACCAACTCCTATCTCTCTCTCTCTCTCTCTCTCTCTCTCTCTCTCTCTCTCTCTCTATATATATATAATATATATATATATATATATATATATATATTTACCAACCCCTCCGCATGAGCAGGATGTGACACAATGTCAATTTCCTAAGCGGAGTTCAGCAGCTTTGAATTCAGAGTTTTCCTTCTCCTAGACCGGTTGCCTAAACAAGGTTAAAGAGCCCAGTCTGCCCTACTATTTATCCATAGTTTGAGATAGATTAGGATTCATACCTTTCCAAAGGGTATTAGCGCTAATTGAATTGCAATTACCACATTCAGGATTTGAACTCGGGGCGACGAGTCCATTTCCTATCACTTTAACCTGTTGAACTCCGCTTAAGAAATTGACCCTGTGTCACATTCTTCTCGTGTGGAGGGGTTGGTATATATATTCTTTGTTGAAAGTGTATAACGGTTATCGTTATAGGAAATGAACGCGGCGATCCGAGTTCAAATCTTGGACGAGGCTGTTTGCATTTCACATAGCATTAATACAATTGGGAAAGGTACTAATCTAACTATTCTCTCTCCAGCTATTGGCAAATAGTAGAGGATATTGGGCTCTTTCAGTCGGTAGAGCACCCGGCTCGGAACCACAAAATATGAGTAGCACAGTGATCTGTGTGGTAAAGTTGGGAGCTGATGGTAGATGTGGCGCTCCACCTCAGACGCAAAAACAATCTCTCTAGCGCTCGTGAAAAGGGCATAGACTCCCTTGCTGTCTGGCTGATATCAATAATAGGCCACCTCGTCGACTTTACTTTTTACTTATGACCACTGGTTTAGAAGAAAAACTCTGAATTCAAATCTGTTTATCTTCGTTAAAAAAAAATCACATTGTATCGCATCCTGCTCATGCAAAGGAGTTAGGTAGATACATTGTCTTTGTTGTAAGGAATATTAAAAGTTATCCTTTATTAAAAAAAGATCTTTCAAAGAATTAGTTCGTTCATCTTCTTGTGAAATCACCTGTATATACAAGGTGTGTCAAAAAGTATCGAGATTTTTTTTACTTTTTGACACACAGTCTATTCTAAAAAAAAACTGAATGTTCCATTCATTCTTCATTTCTATCTTGGTAAATACAGCTTTAAAATCTGTACTTTTTGACACACCTTGTATTCTGAAAAAATTAAAGTTACATTTATTGTTCATTTCCTTCTTGGTAAATACAGCTTCAATCTCGATACTTTTATAACACACCTTGTATTCTGAAAAAAATTAACGTTACATTCATTGATCATTCCTATTTTGGAATATACAGCTTCAATCTCGCTGCTTTTTTAACACACCTTGTATTCAGAAAAGAATTAACGTTACATTTATTGTTCATTTCCTTCTTGGTAAATACAGCTTCAATCTTGATACCTTTTTGACACACCTTGTATTCTGAAAAGAATTAACGTTACATTCATTGTTCATTTCTATCTTGGTAAATACAGCTTCAAACTTGGCACTTTTAGGACACATCTTGTATTCTGAAAAAGAAAATAACATTACATTTATTGTTCATTCCCATTTTGGAATATATAGCTTCAATCTTGATACTTTTTTTTACACACCTTGTATTATGAAAAAAAATGACGTTACATTTATTGTTCATTCCTATTTTGGAAAATACAGCTTCAATCTCGATACTTTTTAACACACAATGTATTCTTAAAAAAAAAAATTAACGTTACATTTATTGTTCATTTCTATCTTGGTAAATACAGCTTCAATCTCGATACTTTTATTACACACCTTGTATTCTGAAAAAAAAATTAACGTTATATTTATTATTCATTCCTATCTTGGTAAATACAGCTTCAATCTCGATACTTTTTTGACACACCTTGTATTCTGAAAAAATTAACGTTACATTTATTGTTTATGCCCTACTTGTTAAATACAGCTTCAATCTCGATACTTTTTGACACACCTTGTATTCTGAAAAAAAAATAACGTTACATTTATTGTTCATTCCTACCTTGGTAAATACAGCTTCAATCTCGAAACATTTTTGACACACCTTGTATTCTGAAAAAAAAATTAACGTTACATTTATTGTTCATTCTTACCTTGGTAAATACAGCTTCAATCTTGAAACATTTTTGACACACCTTGTATTCTGAAAAAAGAAAATTAACGTTACATTTATTGTTCATTCCTATTTTGGAAAATACAGCTTCAAACTCGATGCTTTTTTAACACACCTTGTATTCTGAAAAAATAACCTTACATTTATTGTTCATTCCTATCTTGGTAAAGACAGCTTCAATCTCGATACTTTTATAACACACCTTGTATTCTGAAAAAAATTAACGTTACATTTATTGTTCATTCCTACCTTGGTAAATACAGCTTCAATCTCGAAACATTTTTGACACACCTTGTATTCTGAAAAAAGAAAATTAACGTTACATTTATTGTTCATTCTTACCTTGGTAAATACAGCTTCAATCTCGACACTTTTATAACACACCTTGTATTCTGAAAGAAAAAATAACCTTACATTTATTGATCATTCAAATCTTGGTAAATACAGCTTCAATC
>CM042142.1:122782390-122794890 GCA_023376005.1 Doryteuthis pealeii
CGCCCCCCCCCCAAAAAAAAAGAAAATTGCAAAGAACTCTAAAGAGGGAATTCTGAACTTTCATCAAACAAACGAGCACAACATTCAACCATTCGCAACAGTCGACTGACCAAGAAATATAACTTTTCCTTTTTCTTTTTTATTTAATGGGTTGTTCCTGAAAACGTTAACGACAAACGCAACAAAAAATAAATAAATGAAGCAGCGGCCATCAACCTTTTGCAAAACAAATCCGAAAACCGTAATAAGGGGTTTCATTCGCACAAGGTTTTTGCTGTACATCTGGTGAAACATGACAGGTATCGTCCAATGTGAATTATTGAATCCTGGAAAAACTATCACCGCAAGACTTTATAGTCAACAACTTAAGCGTATCACTCATGATAATTATACCAGAAACGAACAGCTTCTTCTTTTTAACAGAAAGGTTGGTTGGTTGGTTGGTTGTTTGCTTGGTTTTACGCCATGTCAACCTTTGTTGAATTATTATATTGAAGTCAATACAAATGTTGTATAACTGTATATACGCTTCTGACATACTCGAGTATGTAATCGATATATATATATATATATATATATATATATATATAAAATGTTGTTCTGGTTCCAAGGGGAGAAAATTCTATATAAAAAAAAGAAGGTCCGCAAAATGTATTATGTTTATAGAAAAAGATTTATTTCGTGTGACACGTGTTTCAGATCTTCTGGTATCTTCATCAGGCTTTGATCAATAATATATATATATATATATGAATAAGATATAATGAAAAAACAAACGATGTTTACAACTGAAATAGGCTCATCAGAAGAGAAAGTGTGCAAACCGTTTCGGGGCCAATTCTCTTGACGGTTTGCACACTTTCTCTTCTGATGAGCCTATTTCAGTTGTAAACATCGTTTGTTTTTTTCATTATATCTTATTCATACTGTCGGATTAATTTCCATTTTATTTTCACACACACACACACACACACATATATATATATAATATATATATATATATATATATATATATATATATATATTGTAAATTTTGGGGGTGTACAGAATTTTATTAGTGCTTTAAAAAGACCCACTAAAATATTCATTATTAAAAAAAAATTGTATATATTTTACTAGAAAGGCGAAAAAAGAAAAAAAACAAATTAATAAAAATAAAAAAGATACAAGTGAAATCAACATTTTAAAATTTACTTTAAACACTTTCTCAACTCCTGCATTAAAGAGCTCCAACTGATAAAAGCTGTCTCATTTTTTTTTTACATCAATTATGGCCTTATTATTCAATTGGTTACACTGACAGTTTAATTTATTTTAATTGATTTGTTTTGTCTTGATTTGAAAACATTTAAAACTAGTCTATTTTCCAGCATTCTTTAAATGCATTTTATATTTATTGAATTAGCTTTATTATTTTATAAAACACACACAAAGAGGAATATTTAAACTGAAATATTCAACTTTAATAAAAAAAAAAAAAAGATTCATAAAAAATGTAATTCTAGATTAATTAAATGATTCTTCTAAGAAAATAACCTTTATATAAAAATGTAAAAAAAAAAAGTTTAAGAAAATACCCTGTATGTCTTGCTATGGCGCCGTGGCAATTTTTCGGTCGGGTAACATACTTCAGGACCGGAGTGGTAGTGCCTGTTAGGGTCCTATTTATTGGTCAAATGGACCTGCAAGTTCATGTAAATCATTTCAACTAGTTTATATATATATATTTTATATATATATATATATATATATATATATATATATATTATACTAAAGCTGAGCGAATCAAAGCTTGTTTCCTAAAGGCTTTTTTTTTCAGTTTAGTTTAATGACACAAAATTCATACTAAAAGAATCCTTGCTTTTAGGATAGAATTATATTTGAAAATAATTCCATTTTAATTGGTTCTAATTAGTCATAATTTGCAATTAAGCTAAAAAATGACCCATCTCTTACTCCACATTCTGCCTATCCCTTTCCCTTTCTCTATGTATTACCTCCTCGTTATATATGTTAGTTTTTGTGAGATTAAAGAGAGATGCGAGTTCGATTTAACCCTCTATCCTCTCATTTCACAGTTAAGAAAATATCCTGTATGTCTTTGCTAATCTGTTCGCTTAGTTCTGTTTTCTCTAACATTTTTTTTCCAGCGAAATATTTCAGACCATTCAGATGAGTAGCCTAATTATTACGTCAGTTGTGATTTCGATCCTCACTGTGTGTATCACACTTGTGGCGTTGCACCAAAATGAGCTATGTATCTATGATACCTAATAGTAGAGCAAGATAATTTTGCATTTGTTTTATCAAGAACATGCCCGTTCCATTGTGGTGTAATGATTAGCAAGCTAGGCTAACCAAATCCATTACTACTGAATCGCAACTTCGACCCTTACTGGATGCCCATTCTTGTGCTCTTGTGCCACAACCTATCCGTGGCAAACGGGTGGCGTAAATACCTACCCGTTCCATATCTTCGCTAACCTATCAGATCTTAAACGGTCACAATTTACTTCCTATCAATATGCTCTTAAGAAGATTTTTTTTGAAGAAATCGAAATATTGGAAATATTAGCAATGCAAAGTTGTAAAAATAAATTCAATTAAACAACATCTATGTTTTTTCATATTTTTAAAAAATCTATATATACCGTCGGATTCCTTCCCTTACTCTTAGGATTCCTTCATTTTGTGATTTCCGTCTGAAGAGGCCAGTCTTTTAAAAATTTAAAAAAATCTTCCCTTTTTCACAAATTTTTAAAAGCCCTTTGAGCTTTTGGTCAAAATAAATTTATTACAGAATTACAGTGTGTTAATTTTTTTCTCTCTTGAAAGTTATATATATATATATATATATATATATATATATATATATATATATATACACTACATAACACGGTCATTATTATTAACAGCGTAATAAAATACATTATTAATCGCACAAAACATACGATAACAGTGTGTTAATTTTTTTCTCTCTTTTATATATATATATATATATATATATATATATATATATATATATACAATACATAACACGGTCATTATTATTAACAGCGTAATAAAAATACGTTATATCAATCGCACAAAACATACGTAAACAAGAATACCAAACACAAATACGCATATTTATACGCACACACGCGCGAGGATACGATCATAACATCACGGTTTTCACGCATTTTCATGCGCACGCACATGAGTACATACGTACACGTACAAACAAAAAAAGCGCATTCGACATCATGTAAACATGCAGCACGAGAATACAGTTAAAAAACGCACATATTTAACCATTTACACCATTTCTGTCATAAAAAAAAACTGTTTCGTTTTCCTGACGAATGCGTTAGCAGGAAACCATTGGTTGTAAATATTGTTCCCATGCAAATAAATAAAGCTAAACCTTTTATTTGTTCATTCATTCATTCATTCATATATATATATATATATATATATATATATATATATATATATATATATATATATATATATTATTATATATATATATATATATATATATATATATTATATATATATGTATATATTAGAGATGGTAGATCACTTCGGCCCCATGAAAAGGGTTGAGAGGCAAACATTATTCCAGGGACGAAGAATGAAATCTGTAGTGAAGAAATGGCTCAAAGAACAGTCAACAGAATTTTACGGGGCAATGATACATGTTCTCATTTGAAGGTGGAACATTGCTATTAATAGAAACGGTGACTAAGTGGAGAAGTAGGGATGTGTTCCACAGGGACCAGCGTCATTTTGATGTAGGATACATGTTTCTAGATTGGTAATTATACCTGTCCTAAACAAAATGACATTACCTTTTGACTCGCCCTCGTATTTCACGATGAAGGTGAATAAATAAATCTTTATGTGCAAGACAGCTGTTGTAACTACTGAGCTATGCCTGCTGGTGTGCATATGAACCGTAGGCGATAACACTGTGTAAAAATTTGTAGCCTCAAAAACGGAAAGCAGAGAAGGTACCGTAAAGGTCACTTGTCCATTCTGGGGAGAAGTGAAACAAAACACAACACGTACTTTTTCGCTCGCGGTAAAAGGAGGAAAATACCCCAGCCCCCCAGAAAATCCACTCCCATCATCCAACGTTTGTAAGAGTCGTTCTACTCCCACTTCCCGCCATTGTCGCAAAGTTAAGATTCCTTGTAAGTCTACGTTTATATCTCATGTGTGTGTTTTTGTTTCTTTTCTCGACACTGGGTTCAGAACCAAACGGATTTGAGTTGTTGATGCTACTGCAAAATTTTACTTCTTCTACACACGCACGCACACACACACACACGCACGCACACACATACACACATACACACACACACACACGCACACACACGCACGCACACACGTGAAATCATTGTTATTAATCGGCGTCTCGATTAATTCAGTGGATTTAACCCTGAAGATCCTCATGGTGAAACCCGAGTAGGTTATATATATATATATATATATATATATTTATTTTTTATATAGAAATTATACGTATGTATGATTTGTTGGTGGTTAATTTATTGATTTTGTTAATAAAGTCATTATAGTGATTTTCTAAATAAAATTGTTGTTTTAGTCAAATCAAAATGAGTATTTAAATATGTTAGAGAACATAAACCAATTTGCTATTTCATATTCAAGGAGGAGAGTAAAAACAATATTATGCAAGGATGATGTCGATGCATTTTTTCAACATGTAGATGGATAAAAATTAATTTTATCGATCGATATCACTTACACATGTGTTTCGGTCTGATGTATACGGATTTACGTTATATTATTATTATTCAGATGGAGTTGAAATGATGATAATAATAATAGGAAAATGTATAAAATGTTCGTACACAGATTTGCTGACCTTCATCAGAGTATATTTTTTGATAGTTTTTTTCCTCATATCGGATTCATTTCCCATTATCTCATATATATATATATATATATATGGTTAAATCGAACTCAACGGACCTAAATTCCACCATTGTATGTCATCCCGCCGAAGAAAAAAAAATACTAAAAATCAGGGAATAAACCGAATTTAATGAAATTTTCAGTGTTGATATATTATATTATATATAAACATATATATCTAATATTATATAAATATATATTATATTATATTAAACAATATTATGCAAGGATGAGGTAGATGATAACGACGGTGGCAAGAGAAAAAAGGAAAAAAGAATATATATATATATATATATATATATATATATATATCTTTTTGATTTTATTGTGAGTTACTGACTTTTTGCTGAATCTTGTTCGTCTCTTAGACGAACCCGAAAGTGCAACATGAATAACCTTTAGCCGACCTAAATTTTCTGTTTCTTTTATTCAGCTGATAGAAACAATCTGGAAGAGCACTAATTTAGAGGTGACATGGCATGGCCCCGGATGTCTTCACTAACAATAAACATACGAGGAGGAATTTTTGAGGACCTGCTTAGCGTCACGGTTATCGTCGAACGAAATGGGATCAGTCAGTACCTTCGTCGGTAGAGCGTCCGACCAGGAACCACAAGGTTCCGGGTTCGATACCGGCCCTCGTACAACTCAGCGTATGAGTAGCATAGGGATCTGTGCGGTAAAGTGAGGAGCTGATGGCAGGTGTGGCGCACCATCCAGACGCCAAAATCACTCTCCTTGGTCTAGCACTAGTGAAAAGAGGATAGACTTCCTCGCTGTCTTGCTGATACCGACATTAGGCCGCCCCAACGACTTATAATAGAGATTGTGTGTTTGTTTGTCTGTAACCGAAACTATAGCACTACTCAAGACACACTTCCCTCTGTTTTTATGTCACATTCTCCATGATTTATGATGATAGGAGTGGAGCACCACCTCAGACGCCCAAAACAATCTCCTTGGTCTAGGGCTAGTGAAAAGGGGATAGACTCCCTTATTGTCTGGATGATACTGACTTTAGGCCACCTGACAACTTTTTTTACCCCAGTTCAAATCCTAGACTTTGTGCGTTTACCCTAATGCTAATACCATTGGGAAAGGTGTGAATACATCTTTTCCCCTCCTAAAAGGGGTAAATATTAGGGATAGACCGGATCATTTAGACTTGGTAAACAACCAGTATAGGAGAAAGCTCTAAGTGCACTAATTCAAAGGTGACATGCTAAGAGGAATTTTGGTTTGGTTTGGTTTTACGGCGTATCAACCTCGGTAGGTCATTTAATGCCGACAAAGTTTTGAAATAAATTCATTCTTAAAGGATAATCAACTTTTGTTTATAAATACATTTTTCTATTTAACCCATATATGGTACCCTAACAGGTACTACCACTCCGGGTCAGAGTGGACCAGGGAGCAAAAGTGATGAAGAAGTGTTCCGCATTCCCTAAACCTCCAAAAACTGAAACCTCACCATCAGATAGAGTTTAACGTCATTCCCAGGACATGTAGACCCTCAGTCACTGCCTTCTAGCACCCATATGATTAAAAGGGGTTGGGGCTTGCCATAAAGGCAATTGGGTTGGAGCAGATATATGTTGCTAGGGCTTGACGTGACCAGCTGATTGATCGGAGGGGGTCTCTCCGACAGCCAGTCTAGCCCAAGAAAGGGCCAAAGTGGAGTATTGCAAGTCACGGACTCCTCAACCATCTGGTTCTATCCTTAAGCATCACGGGTCGCCAGCCACGGCCAACAGGTGGCCCCATTTGGTGGATTCTTATCTCTCTCTTTTTNACAGTGTACAGAAGGCTAATTGCATATATCTAAAAAATTAATTTTAATAATATCTATTGTATTATTATTCTAATGTGTTGGTTTTATTTAATGAATATGACAAAAATTCAGCTTATCTTAAAAGGAATCCATTAACGAGAGAAAATAATGTATTTTATTTCATTAAACTTTATTCTTATCAAATATTAAATTAGGGAAAATTTGCAATGAAACAGAGTGAAGAGTAAGTTTCAGTTATTCTATTTTTCATTATAACCCCCTCTGTTTCAAATCTTTTTATCGCATTCTTATTAGTTTCATTAACTTTTCTAATTAAGATAACTATTTTTATTTACATTAAACTTAAATACCTTCACCCTGAGGCATATATTTGCTAGTATCACTAATAATAAAATACGAATGACAGTGTGGTTTTTTTTCCAGCTTTACTCCCATTAAGTATATTGTAGCCCAACATATCATACAATTTTGGAATCGGCGACTCCATAGCAATAAGAAATATCCAGGCCGAATCCGGACTCGCAATACAGAAATTTTGGATTCTTAAGTTTTAATTACTGTAGTTAATTTCGGCGTTTTTTTACTTGATTTTTGCTACGAATTTTTTGTACAATAATTCTTGGGGGACTATGCAATAGAGACCCCTACACATATATCCAATGTTGGTTGAACAGCAACCCCCCAAAAAAAAACCTTTAATTCATCAGCTCTACATTGGGCTCTGGGTCCCTCTAGTGCAATGTTCCCAACCTTTTTGTTATAGGTGATACACCCTAAAGACTAATGAATGCGCCGCGGTTACTATAAGTAACAGGGACAATTGTGGCTTGAGAGTAACCAATGCGAGTCAGCTCACAATTCTATTTTGGCGTAATTCCACTTCTCTGTATCTGTATTTGTCTACTCTTTGTTAAACATTTTCCTACATTGTACCGCTTGTTTTTGTTTCTTATTTGACCCTTTAAAACTCACAACACTTTTTCTATTCCCTCACCCCTTAAAAAAGTTTTGCTCTGATCTAGCACCACTAAAATTTATACTTTTGTCGAAAAATATAGAACGAGAATCCATACTACAGTTTTATCAAAAGATCATATATATATTTCACTGTTTAAATAATGATAATAATCTGAAATAAAGATTTGAAAATATTAATAATATTCGATCAAAAAAATAATCTAAATTTCAACGGACGCTTCTCGCAGCCCCTGGAATGATATTCGCACCCCCAGGTAGTACGAGCACCACTGGTCGGGAACCCCGGCTCTAGATGATTTGTTAAGATCAATGACCGATAGGGAAAGATAGCGAGTAAAAGTCAAAGGGATGCATGGTGTCGGCACGCCTTGTTGTTGTTGTTGTTGTTGTTGTTGTTGATGATGATGATGATGATGATGATGTGTGTGTGTGTGATCCATTCATGTTTGAATCTCTGAGTGGATACCTACACCTTGATAAGGTGATCCCCTTCCAATATATATATATATATATATATATATATATAATATAGAGAGAGAGAGAGAGAGAGAGAGAGAGAGAGAGAGAGAGAGAGAGAGAGAGAGAGAGACACCCGTCAGAAAGTGAGACCATTCATGTTGCATGTGTAAACTATTTAGGTCCGAGATGCACCTGTGAATTTGTGCAAATAAACAGGAAATCGTTTTTTTTTTTTAGTGGGCATATTGTTTTTTTTTGTTTGTTTTTATTTTTAGTTCTTGCAATTTTAGCAGAAGTTTTGTTGTCTGAATATTAAGCTGAGCTTATAACTTATTCCCCTACTGTGTCAAATATATATATATGTATATATATTTGGGAGAATATGTGCTTAATTAAAGTCATACCTAATTTGAAAATTAATTAGTTGATAATTAATAATTAGGCAAATACATCCGTTCAAATGTAAAGCGTAAACAAATCGAGAAAATAGTCATTCTCTGTATTCTCGATTTGTTTACGCTTACATTTGAACAGATATATTCGCCTAATTCATTAATTATCAACTAATTAATTTCAAATTAGGTATGACTTTAATTAAGCACATATTCTCCCAAAAATTGTCGGCATTGCCATATCAAACAAACTGTTTGCGTACTTTCACACACACACACACACACACACACACACACACACACACACACACACACACATATATATTTACATTTTTAAGTTAAAGAATACAGGTAAATGAATAACATACTCGTTACCTTTTCTTCATTCACATTGTTTAAGTCTTCAAAATCAACCTCCAAATAAAATATACACAAATGCTTCAAGCAATCTATAAAACTCTGACACACACACACACACACACACACGCACACAGACACACACACACACACACACACACACACACACATATATATATATATATATATATATATATATATATATATATATAGGGCCGGTATAGCTCAGTCGGTACTGTCTGACTAGGAATCACAAGGTTCCTGGTACGATACCAGCCCTCACCAACTCACCGTCTGAGTGGCACAGGGATCTGTGCGGTAAAGCGAGAAGCTGATGGTAGGTCTGGCGCTCCGTCTCAGACGCCAAAACAATCTCGTAACTAGTGCTAGTAAAAAGGGGATAGAATCCTTCGCTGTCTGTCTGATACCAAATTTAGGCTACTCCGACTACTTTAATATATATATATATATATATATATATATATATATATATATATATATATATATATATATTGGTACTTTGACTTACGACTGTCCTTACTTGCTAGTTTTTCGAGTTCCGAGTTGTCACTCAGTCGATTTTTGCTTTGTATTGCTCGTTAAAATTTTAGGTACGAGCGACAGTTAGATACACTAATGTTAATAAATTACCCCAAAACATTTAAGTTTCCAAATTTGTCACGCCAAAGAAAAAAATATTATTTATAAAAAAATAAACATTAACACATATTACAGCACATAATTCATTACGTTCTATTTAATTATATTCTTATAGAATACAGTACTATTTTTCTCATTTAATATAATAGTATAAATAATCTAGTTTTGTCTTTTGTTTTAAAAAACTGACCGTAACTGACCTATTATTATGCATTTAAAAGAATTATTAATGATACATCTGCTTTTTCTCTTTCTTTTCTTTCTTTTTCTTAAGATTTGCTGTCTCTCTTTCTATTTTGCTATCATGAGACAACTGCCTGAAATACCTCACTTAAGATAAAGTATTGGGTTAAATCGAACTTAACGGACCTAAATTCCACCATCGTATGTCAACCCGCCGAAAGAAAAAAAATACCAAAAATCAGGGAATTAACCGAATTTAATGAAATTTTCAGTGTTGATATATTAATAAATAAAATATATAATGCAACATCTTATTATAATGGAGATTGAGTGTTTTTCTGTCTGTAACCGAAACTATATTCCTACTCAAGTCACAATTCTCTTAGTTATTGACAACACATTCTCCATGATTTTATTTTTATCTTAACCTCAATTATTAATAAAATTGTCTTACATTATTAATACTGTTAACTATGTCTACATACTGACAACATGCAATTATATTTATATATACAACAAAATAGCGGTTTACAGTGTGAACGGGAAGGCTAATTTACATATTGATATTAAAAAATCGAATTTAATAAATATGTGCTTAGTATTATTGATTTCTAACTGTTTGGTTTTATTTTAATGAATATAAGCAAAAATCTCTTCAATAAATCTTAAATGAAATCCATTAACAAGAAAAAATAACTGTCATTTTATTATTTACTTCCTCTTATAACTAAATACTTAAATTAGAAAAAAATAACAATGAAAGACGAGAGTGATGGAAGAGTAAGTTTCAGTTGTTCCATTTTTTATTATACTCCCTCTGTTTCAAATCTTTTATTATACTCCCTCTGTTTCAAATCTTTTTATCTGTATTCTTATTTAGTTTCATTAGCCTTTCTAATTTAATACAATATTTTATTACATTAAAACTTAAATACTTGCACCCGGAGGGTGCATATATTTGCTAGTTTATTTAATTTAAAAACCTTTAACATTTTTTCAGGTCAGTTAACTTTGAATCACGTATCTTTGAGGCGTAACACAGATTCTCAAAGATACGTGGTTCAAAGTTAACTGACCTGTAAAAATGTAAAAGTTTTTAAATAAAATAACTCGTGCATTATATCTTTTATTCATTAATATATCAACACTGAAAATTTAATTAAATTCGGTTAATTCCCTGATTTTTGGTATTTTTTTCTTTCGGCGGGGTGACATACGATGGTGGAATTTAGGTCCGTTAAGTTCGATTTAACCAAGTGATGGGTGGATAGCAAGGCAGATCTTGTTATTAGATTTGTGCAAAAATAATTGCATATTTATTTATTCTATACTTTGTAGCATATTTTGGAACCCACTGTTATTTAACTATGTTTATGTAAAATGAGAATTGTGTTAATGGTTTTATTTTTCACTCTTTATTTTTTGTCTATCTTCGGCTGCCAAATCTTAAAACGTCAGTACATTCGAGAGATCTTGTAGTGTAAAGTGGCAGAACATTATATATATATATATATATATATATATATATATATATATATATAAAAATCAAATGCGTGCAGATCTCTAAATGATGCATGCTACCTATGTCTACAAGAAAAGTTAACTACGCTTAATTTCCCGGATAAGAAAAATCTTTTAAATAATAGATCTAAATCAATCTGCAATTGTAGACATAGGTTGGGTCGGTCACTAAAATATTATTAGAATTACAATATCAAATTTAACTAAATGAATTAGAAATTTTTCTTAAATAGTTATTAATTTTAAATACGATAAATACAAAAAAGAACAATGAAAAACTATAAATTAATAATATTCAACCCCTAAATTATCCTTAGAATTAAATTCTAACAGACAAGTTTGAAGCTGTATTTACCAAGATAGAAATGAACAATGAACAGAACATTTTTTTTTCAGAATACAAGGTTCGTCAAAAAGTACAAAAAATCTCGATAGGTTTTTGACACACCTTGTATATAAACATACAAGCATACACACGCACGTACAGAAAGACAGAGACAGAGAGAGGAAAAATAACACTGGTTTACAAAGAAATTGAGGCAAGCACAACAATAGCTGTTTTAACCTAATTTGGGGGTGCTGAATTCAGATTTGAAATCCGTTTTTACTCATCACCTCTAGTTTTTTTTATTAAATATGCATACTGTACATTTTGTACACATACTGTACATAAAGGTGTATATGCATTCAGGGTTAATTTCTAATATTGTGTGACTTATGTCTTCTTTTTTACTTATTATGCAATAAATGTGATAGCATTACATTATATATATATAGCTATATATCAAAACGGATTTTGGCAGTTAAGCGTAGTCGACACGTCTCAATCAACAGCCAGTAGTGCACTGGCAGTAGTGCACTGGCCAGTAGTGCACTGGCAGTCAGCAGATCATCTAAGAAAACACATTTCTGTCTGCGATACTATGAACTGTGTACATTGTGTCATCTAAAGAATAGTTATTCCGTCAATGTTCTTTATCTATCCTGTTTTATCTGTAATAAGCTGCTGCAACTGTTGAAATAAGCACGTATATACTCTGTATATCCTAAAATGAGACTATTTAAAAGACAGAAAACTAGAGGTGATCGAGCCAAACTGTTTATAAATTTGAATTCAGCACACCCAAATTTGTAAAAAAAACACCTATTCACATTCTTGCCTCAGACAAAAAATATTTTTTTGTAAACCAGTGTAATGAAAAAGTGAATAATGTACACAAACAATTAGATTC
>CM042142.1:122799890-122812902 GCA_023376005.1 Doryteuthis pealeii
TGTCATTGTCATTTTATCTTTCTTCTTTCTATCTCATTCTTTGTACATTTATTTGTTTGTTTGTTTCTTTCACTGGATCCCAAGGAGTGAGGGGCAATGAAAGAGCTGACCCTGCAGCTAAATCGGCTCTAGATTTGATCCCGAACAAGTTCAAGATTCCATATACGGACTTGAAACCTAAAATTAATTGATTCCTTCATACAAAGTGGTAACAACGCTGTAATAACAACATCCACAACAAACTCTTCCTAATCAAACCCACTTTGGGAGGCTGGTGACCAACTTTAAGGAAGTCTAGAAAGGAACAAGTCATTGTGTCCCGATTACGCATTGGTCATACAAGACTATATACTCAAACAAGAACAACAACCACAGTGTGAAACATGTCAAACACCTTTGACAGTTAAACACTTATTCATGGAATTCAGTTTTTTTGCTCACATCAGAAACCGTTATCTTAATGCAAACAACATGAAAGATCTATTTGAAAAAGTCAACATAGAAGACATTCTGTCCTTTTTGAAGGAAACAAAATTATACCATAGAATTTAGACATGAACCTAATCAATATCATACAACATGATCCCCAATGGTGCTAACATATTGTTAAAACCAATTACTAAAAAGTATAAATATGAACACACAACATTTACTTCTTCCTAACCGTTAGGCATGGTATAATCCCAGACGGGTTAATATGCCGTTAAAATCAATAAACCAAACCAAACCAAACCACATCTTTATTTCTTTCTTTCCTTCTTCCTTTCTTTATATCTCCACTTAATTTTCATTGAATATGTAAAACAAAGAAAACGAATAAGCCAGCGGTAGAAGACCTAATGGCAGCAGGAGCATGGCCGATATAAAACAAATTAGTGTTACGATTTTTGTAGCCATCCTTTAGGCTTCAAGCAAGAACGCTGTCCAGAAGATACCCTTTGTGTTAAGCAGGGCGCGTGAAGAACCCTTTGGTTGTTCCTTGGTGCTCCTCAGTCTTGCAGGTCCTTCTTCAATGATTGTAAATAGACGTCTGTCAGTATCACCGATTAAGTAGTTAACCAGACACGTATTCGGACTGTTGATTGGCTGAGGTTTAACCCACGTGACCTCGCTTAGTCTATAAATTTTAGTGGTAGATTGCAGCACAGCTTATATACTACAAATAACCCAACAATTGGTCATTAAACAAAACAAACACTTTTTTTTATTGAGGGTGGGGGTACTTGTAAAGACTTTACTTTAAATCTTAATTTTTAACTCTTAACCCTAAAGATTAAGATCTAGGGTGACTTAAAAACATTTTCTGGGCAAATTCTTTGAGCCCCTTCCCTTGTAAAAAATTCCCCTATATGCCTATGGCAGTAAATAACCTAATAACAGAGAAGATGCAAAACATTCTTTCATTAATAGCTGAACATTCAGGCTTCATAAAATATTACTTAAACAAACTATTAAACAAACGATTAAATTAAATGTTGGTCGACTAGTTGGTTGGTAGGTAGGATTTTACGGCATCTCAACCCTTATTGGATTATTTTATTCCCAAGACATTTTTGTTTTATTCATTCTTGTTGGGTATTCATTAAAAAAAACGCTTTTAAAAACCTATTTAAAAAAATCTATTCAACACATAGAGGAGACCCTAACGGGTTAGAATGAACCAAGGAATAATGGCGATGAAGGGGTACTCCACACTCCCCAGAGCTCCAGAACTGAAAACTCCACATTAAATGTTGTTTAAGGCATTAATAAGACCATCATTCACCGCCTTCTAACACATTTTTGTGTTGTGTATGGACTCGTGTTCAAATCCTCGACAAGGCTGTTTGAATTTCACATAGCGCTAATACCATTGGGAAAGGTATGAATCCAATTATACTCCCTCCAGCAATGAGTAAATAGTACGGTAGACAGGGCTCTTCAACCTTGGTTAGGCAGGAAAACTCTGAATTCAAACCTGTTAAACTCTGCTTAAGAAATTGACCTTGTGTCGCATCCTGCTCGTGCGGAGGGGTTGGTAAATATATATATGTGTTGGGTATGACGTTAAGCTCTATCTAATGGTGAATTAGATAGGGCTCTAGGGAGTGTGGAGTACCCCCTCATCACCATAACTTCCAGATACACTCTTGTCTAGACTGGTAGTACCTGTTAGAGTCCCATCTACAGATTAAATTTAAAAAAGAGTTTAAAAAAAGTAAGTTAAAAAAAAGTAAGTTAAAAAATGTGAATACCCATCAAGAATGAATAAAACAAAATGTCTTCGGTATAAAATACCCCAACAAGAGTTGTCATGCCGGAAAATCCAACCAACCAACACAAATTTTGACCTTGTGTTACATCCTACCCGTAGTGAACGGGTTGGGTAAATACCTACAAATCCAGCAAATTTATAAACGTATCAATTGATGAATTTGGTGCATATTGAGAAGTTGCCTGGAAAATGAACCTAATTATTTATACTCAAAAGAAAAAAATACAAAAACCACACAAAAAAAAAAAAAAAAGCCCACAAAAAACGACATTAAAGCAGACACCATATACATGATCAATGGAAGTGATACGAAGCCATTTTAATCAAGTCCCTCGTTTTTGTGGGGGCCTCCAGTGAGGTCTGGCGTTGATAAATTGGAATTTAATCTCAAGGTTTCTTTAATTGTGTCGGCCAACGAAATATATCCAACATTATTTTTCGTTAATTAGGAATATTTAATTCTCAAAACGCGAAGGCATAGATTTCCTCTCCCTGTAACTCAATACGAACATCTCAAAGTACTTGCAGAAGGAGTTGGACGCTTAATAACCGGGTTTAATCTAATAATGCCATAAAAATAGTTATGGGTAAATAGGACAGACTGGGATATTATTTATTGGCTACGTAACCAGTCTAAGAGAAGGAAAACTCTGAATTCAAACCTGTTAATCTCTACTTAAAAAAAATTGACCTTGTGTCACATCTTGCTCATGCGGAAGGGCTGGTAAATCTATTAATAATGGAGATTGTCTGCATTTCTGTCTGTAACAAAAACTACGTTATAGCTCTACCTCACAGCTTACGTGACAATATTCTTATGCTATATACACCCAAAATTTGAGTAAGCAATTTTAAAAATTGTTTTTTTTACTCTCGTTCTTTTTTTTACAGTAACAAGAAGTTAACTAAAAAGTTTACAAATAAATAAATACCTACGATTTTGTGTAAAATTGATGTGGAAAATATTTAAAATAATTGTTTGATTATTACATGCACGCAACATTCTATTTGAGAGGGACGGGGCTCAGTTTTTATTTCAAATTGTTTTTTTTTTTTTTTTACTCCTTTAAAAGATATGAGGATTTGTCTTACTTATGATACAAACCCTCTGACATTGAATTTTTAATTCCCTCCCTCTCAGGCAATGTCTTTCAAAAATAAACTTTTACGAGGGCCGGAGGGTGTTGCTAGTATATATAATAAATGATGATGTCTACCCAGTTTCATAACCACCAGACATGGAACGGGTTTATTTGTCGCCATTTTCTTTTCTGATTGTTACACAAAAGTATTACTGACATTCTGCATTCGCGCCAAAACAGCTCAGTGCCAAAAAGCAGAGTCCTGTGGGCTAGGAAGTGGAATACACCGACCGCACCGTGATGCTTAAAGATGGAATCTTAGTGGTTGAGCAGTCCAAATCTTGACAGTCTGGAGGTACACAATTTTAATGCAGGGAGTGGAGGACTATTATGATCGGTAAAGTAGATCGTAATATTCCTCCACCTTCTGCCTGACGATTTTGTACCTCCGTACATGAAACTTATAGTCACGGAATTATGATGATAGTGAGGTAGTCTTTAGTTTGCTAGGGTTCGAGGCACTTTTGTAATTTTTTAAATTTATCCACCATTTATATTCATACATCATTTTTCATGCGTGGAGGTGCGTGGTGTAATGGTTAGAGTCGTAGGAAATGAATTCGTCAACCCGAGTTCAAATCTTAGACGAGGCTGCTTGCATATTTCACATAGCGCTAATACCCTTTGGAAAGGTATGCATCCACGTACTCTTCCTCCAGCTATGGGTAAATAATAGGACGGACTGGGAAACCAGTCTAGAGGAAGGAAAACTCTGAATTCAAACCTGTTAACCCCCGCTTAAGAAATTGACCTGGTGTCGCAGTCGTATCCTGCTCGCGCGGAGGGGTTGGTAAATATATATATATACCCCATTTTCTTATATATATATATATATATATATATATATATATATATATATATATATATATATAGAGAGAGAGAGAGAGAGAGAGAGAGAGAGAATGAATAGAGAATAAATGAGAAAAGTATTGGCATAAAAAGCTGCTCAATGCTAATAAAGCAGAGCAGATTTACAAAAACATAAACAAGCCATAGTTAAAAAAAACAACTTTACCATTATAACGTTCCATCGCGTGAACTACTGTTTTTTAAAATCTCAACCATTTGACTCATCTGAAGATTGCGTAAGCATCAAACTTAAAGTTATGAGTTTATAATATCCATAATATCATTATTATTGATTATACACACACACACACACACACACACACACACACATATATATATATATATATATATAGAGAGAGAGAGAGAGAGAGAGACAGACAGACAGACAGAGACAGAGACAGACAGACAGATGAACAGACTGGGAACTTTACTAAGTTTTACTTAAAATGCCTGAACGAGAACTAATTACAGATGTTAATTATCTATTTTAAATTACGTCATGGTGTTAACACACGGGAAAAGTCACAAGTTAAATCTTTCTCTTGGCAGAATTTAAATAGTTTGAAATATTTCCTGTTAGATAGATTCAAAGCCTCCGTATTTTAATTGAAGATTGCGTTTACTTTTTAGGTTTATGATTTTAATAAGAAAAATAACTCCAGGATTCCCTGTTTTTGCAGTTAACCTGTTATTAATAATTACATTTTAAAATTAAATTAAATTTGAAATTTATAAATTAGTATTTGTATAGATAAAAGGATATGAAAACACACAATGCTGTTAAAATGAAAATATTTTATATCATATTCATAGCTAATATTGAACAATATTTCGATTTATAAAAATCATCTTCAGAGCTTGTTTTTTTTTTTTTTACTCCGGACTCATCGAGAGAGGAGCTGAAAATAATTTGAATTCAAAATGAAAACATTGATGTTCCCAAAAAGTCATGCAGTCGTTTCATTATAAGCACATCCGCCACGCGTTTCTCGGTCAGCGACAATAATGTATATCTTAGTGTAACAGTTTTTGATAAAAGAAGACATATTTCAATTTCAACAATAGACAAATTATTTTTTTCAAACAGGACGAGTTTTAACCCGTTCATGGTAGGCCTGCAACGGACTTTTTCAGAGAAAATTTTTTTATTTTTTTATTTTTCTATTTTTTATTTTTTCTTATATATAAAGTAAAAAATATGAATGGTGTAAGGGTTTTTTGGATAATGTGAAATTTAAATTTGTTAGGAAGTATATGTCGGAAATGGTTATGTGAAGGGGATTTTATGATTTCTGAGTACAAGTGTCGCTAAATAAGGGGATATATTAAAAAAGCCTTGTCGTTGGGGGATGGTTTGATGGGTGAGAATAACGCAAGATTCTATAATTCTACGTAGTGTTCTATTGTGTATGTGAGTTAATAGTTTGGCACCTTTAAAATGAAAGGTATGGTTATTGTCTAAAATATGTTTAGCTAGGGCGTTGTTTAGAAAACCTCGTTTAATATGATATCTATGTTCAGATAATCGTTTACATAAAGATCTAGAAGTCTCTCCCACATATTTTTTGTTACAATTTAAGCAATCTATTGTGTAGACTCCAGCATCGGAATGTGTGTGTTTATGATTATTTTTATTCTGTAAAATGTTTTGATTGTTTCAGTGGAGTGAGTAACTGTTTTAAATACCTTATCTTTTTTTAGGTTTCAATTTATTTTATCAGTGATAGGGTTATTAGGAAGTATGATGTACCTATCAGAGTTGTTATTGTTGTTATGTTGTGTGTTATTGGGAGATGTTGTGTTATTTTTTCTATGTGTTATTTTCAATGCCTTTTTTTTAGCACGGTGTATGAAGTTTAAAGGGTATTGTAATTTAAGAAAAAGACTTTTCAATAATATTAAATTCTTCTTTTAAATATTTCTTATTGCATATTCTAAGTGCTCTAAGAAAGAAACCTATTATGATACCACTTTTTATCTTATTGTTATGGTGGGAATAAAAATGGATATAGTCATTTTTGTTGGTATTTTTATTTAGTATTAGTATTTATAATTATATTTTTTGCCTGCAACAATTATGATTTTGGATTTTGATAAGGGCTAAACGAAAAGCGAAAAGCACGGTCAAAAATTATTGTTATATGCAAGCAATCTGGATTGGAGATGCGTAGTGTAATGTTTTGTGTCGTGTCGTGTCGTAGGAAATAGACTCGTGCAACCCAGTTCAAATCCTGGACGAGACTGTTTGCATTTCACATAGCACTAATGTCCTTGGAAAAGGTATGCAGCCAAGTACTCTCCCTCCGGCTATGGGTAAATAGTGTAGCAGACTGGGCTCTTTAACCTTGGTTAGGTAACCAGTCTAAGAGAAGGAAATTATTAAAATTTTATTTTGTATTTAAAAAACTAAATAGGATACAATGTATACAAGGACAAACTCTTGGTCGAAACGTGTCGGCATTTCAATAAATACTTTTCATCCATACAACATTTTCTTGTTAGACCTTCTTCAAGACTTTAGGAATAGAGTTCTTGCTTCAGTGGTGAACATTTTCTTTCTAATGAACCATCAACCGACCCCCCCCCCTTATTCACGACCTCCTTAATTCATTAGAAAGAAAATGTTCACCACTTAAACAAGAACTCTATTCCTAATGTCCCGAAGAAGGTCTAACAGACCGAAACGTTGCATCGTCGACATCACTACCTACAATAAACATCTATTTTCTACAACACCCGTGTTTGTCTACCTTTCTCCATATATATATATTATATATATATATATATATATAGTGTGTGTGTGTGTGTGTGTGTGTGTATTTGGGCAGCATTCTTTCATTTATACATGTAGAATTAAACAAAAGGCACATCTTCCGTTTAACAATATTATTTTTGATCTTTTCCAATTTTCTGGCCAACTTTTTAATGTCTGGGTGGAATTGATGAATAAGTCCACCAAAGTTCAGTTCCCGAGTACTTTCGGCACTTCGAAGCGCCATCATCAGGGGTGATGTATTCCAGTTTTTAAAAAAAATTATATTAATGTGGAGGCTGGAAGGAAAAGAATTGGTGAGAAAGGTGTTATAAGCATTTTAGAATGTGTATACTGCATTATATATATATATAGTTTTAAAAATACGTATATTGTGCGTTTATATTTACATTTCCATTTCTGTGTAGTTGTTTCGTAAGATTTCTTATTTCGTTTTAACGATATGCCAAATAATAATTACTTATGTAAAGTACTGATCAATTCCTATTCAAATAATAATCTTTTGTTCCCAAATCAGAGAGTCCCTGTCTCAATAAAACTATGCGTCCATGGAAGACGTCATCGCTGTATAGAAATGGGAGAGGGGGGTGGTGGCTGCCAGAGGAATTTTTATAAAGTTGAGCACCTGATATTTCGGTAACACTTGAAGAAATTTGGTAAATGCTTATCTACGGAATCTTTTTTTAAATTCTTCCGTCAAGTGCCAACTCTGTAACGCCACGTAAGTCAAAAGCGACCATTTTTTTTTATATGTAATGCAAGAATAACCTTTGAAGTTTCTGAATGTAAATTAGTGTTACAATTGCTAGGAAAAAAAAAACAAGAGTTTTCATTTTTTTTTTAATACACAGCTGTTTAAGGACGGAAAATGTCGAAGGCAGAATGTTCAGAAGTGGACTGCTAAAATTAATAGTGGTACTTTTACATGTCACTTAACAGTATATATGTACATATATATATATATATATATATATATATCTTATTATAATGGAGATTGTGTGTTTTTCTGTCTGTAACCGAAACTATATTCCTACTCAAGTCACAATTCTCTTAGTTATTGACATCACATTCTCCATGATTTTATTTTTATCTAAACCTCAATTATTAATAAAATTGTCTTACATTATTAATACTGTTAACTATGTCTACATACTGACAAAATGCAATTATATTTATATATACAACAATATAGCGGTTTACAGTGTGTACGGGAAGGCTAATTTGCATATTAATATTAAAAAATCGAATTTAATAAATATGTGCTTAGTATTATTGATTTCTAACTGTTTGATTTTATTTTAATGAATATAAGCAACATTCTCTTCAATGAATCTTAAATGAAATCCATTAACAAGATAAAATAACTGTCATTTTATTCTTTACTTCCTCTTTTAACTAAATACTTAAATTAGAAAAAATAACAATGAAAGACGAGAGTGATGTAAGAGTAAGTTTCAGTTGTTCTATTATATTCCCTCTGTTTCAAATCTTTTTATCTACATTCTTATTCAGTTTCATTAGCCTTTCTAATTTAATATGATATTTTATTATATTCAAACTTAAATACTTGCACCCGGAGGGTGCATACATTTGCTAGTATATATATATATATATATATATATATATATATATATATTATATATATATATATATATATATATAAAGTTTGTTCTTTATAGTATCTTTGAAGCATTGTGTGTATGTGTAATATAAAGATTTTGAAGGCAATTTACAATGCAATATGTGTTGAATTTATTTAACTTTTTTTTTTTTTCAAAACTAAATATTTTTAAATAAATTTCAACACATATTGCATTGTAAATTGCCTTCAAAATCTTTTATATTACACATACACACAATGCTTCAAAGATACTATAAAGAAACAAACTTTATTTCACTATGCCGAGCAAGGCTATATTTATAGTAAAAATTAAAAAAATTTCGAACAATATCCACGTGCGGGAGCAGCCGAGTTAAAGTGGATATGAATCCGACAATATGTGTAGAAAGTTTGTAGAAAAAACAAGGTGTTAAAAGTTTTGCTGACAGAAATCTGTTTCGACCATATGAAGAGGTCTTTAACAAAGCAACATTGTAAACGGAAAAACGAAATAAATATATCATTAATCACGAGGCACAGAACGCCCTCGATCAGTACCGGAATTTTCAAAGAAATTTTAAAAATGCGTATTTTATGTTAAAAATAAAATAAATTTTTTCTTAAAAAATTATAAGCATTTTTATCATTAATAGTAAGGAAATGAATCCGACGTTATATATATTGATAAACGGTTATGAAAACACAATGTTGTTAAAATGAATATATTTCTTAATATCATTTTTATTGCTAATATTGACAAAATTTCGATTTATAAAAAATCATCATCAGAGCATAATGATAATTAGGTCCGTTTTTAGATGTAAATGTTTTTTTAATCCGGACTCATCGAGAGAGAAGTAGAAAATAATTTAAATTCAAACCGGAAGCATTGTTTTTCCCAAATTATCATTATGCTCTGATGATGATTTTTTTATAAATCGAAATATTGTCAATATTAGCAATGAAAAAGGATATAAAAAATATATTCATTTTAACAACATTGTGTGTTTTCATACCTTTTTACCTACACGTATATTATATATATATTATATATATATTATATATATTTTGAGTCCAATCAAATTAAACTGTGTATCAGAAAGGGTGATTTTCTCTCCAGCAACATTCAAAGTGGAGAAGTTCCAACATGTAGTTTATGTGGAAGAGAATGTCTTTCCAGGGTTGGCCTGGTGAGTCATCTGAGAAAACACAAGGGTAGAGTGTCAAATGATACTGTCACTCAAATATGAAAAAAAAAAAGAACAGGAAATGGTCTCACTTGTGTACGAGTTGACAGCCAACACACACACACACACACACACACACACAAACACACACACACACACACACATATATATATGAGTGTGTGTGTGTGTGTGTGTGTGTGTGTGTATGTGCGTGTGTGTGTGTGTGTGTGTGTGTGTGTACGTTCGGCACTTCGAAGCGCCATTTTCAGGGCTGGTGTGTTCGTGTTCCAGTTCTTTCAAGTTAGTAATAGTGAGAGTAAGTAAGACGGTAGGAACTCGTAAAAATTATGTTAAGGGGCTGGAATGAAAATTGGTACAAAAAGTGTTCTAGTCATTTTAAAATGTGACTACTATATTCGAAATTGATCGAAGTGCCGAAAGTACTTGGAACAAAAACTTTGGTGGGATAATCCACGGATTCCATACAAATATAAAAAAGTTGTCCAGAAAGCTTGAAAAGATCGTTGATTAAGTTGCTAAACAGGAGATGTGCCTTTTGTTTAATTCTACATGTATAAATGAAAGAATGCTGCCCAAATACACACACACACACCACACACACACACACACACACACACAGAGGTAATCTGAACATTAGTTGCATAAATGAGAGTAACCTCCCCCTTTTATGATATTTTCGTGTTAAAACATGCAGTTGTATTGATTCGAACGAATTCGTATTTTTAGTGTAGATTTACTGTGAAATGAAAATGGATGACATTCGACTTCCTCAAAGTGAAACAAACGAGGGGAGGTTACTCTCATTTATGTAGCTAATGTATAGCTTCCCCCATACACACACACACACACACCACACACATATATATATATGTGAGGATAAGTAAACATACAAATGTACTTATTTACTTGGCTTTAAGCCGACAATATTTGGAGGATATGTGCTTAATTGAAGTCATACCTAATTTTGAAAATTAATTAGTTAATAATTAATGAATTTAGGCGGGCATATGTGTTCAACTGTAAGGCTAAATGAATCGAGAAAATGTCAATCCCTGAATGTACATTTCGACCTATAAGGTCTCATCAGCAAGGTTATAGACGTGGGAGACTGCTCCGTGTGTGACTCGAAACCTCGACTGTCAAGCTGACAGGCGAAGTCTCTAACCGTTACACTAGCTTGCCATTACCACATTCTTCATTCGTTTTGAAACTTATTTATATTCCACTTTTTATTTTTAAATATATATATATATATATATATATATTTATTTAAGAATGGAAATGAGTAACCTACTCGAGTTTCATCGATAGAATTCTTCAGGGTTACTTTTAAATTAATCGAGTTTTACGATTAATCTTGGTGTTATAAACATGCCCGTTGGAATGGGACTTAAATTTAGTAGAGGAACGCTTGTTTACATTTTCGTAGATCAGGAACGGTTTTTGATTATTGAATTAAAAATTTGGATTAACATATCTTTTATTAAATAATAATTGAAAAATAATTCCCATAAATTAATCCAAATTTTTAATTCAATAATCAAAAACCGTTCCTGATCTACGAAAATATAAACAAGCGTTCCTCTACTAAATTTAAGTCCCATTCCAACGGGCATGGTTTAAAACACAAAGATTAATCGTAAACTCGATTAATTTAAAAGTAACCCTGAAGAATCTATCGATGAAACTCGAGTAGGTTACTCATTTCCATTCTTAAATAAATTTATGCTCTACATTGTATTGAGCACTTTGTATTTGTTTTTTTCTCAACCTTAACCTCTGGATATTGTGCGCTTCCAACGATCGTTCTTATACCCACCGTAAGTTAATACTTATACATATACAAATATATATATATATATATATATATATATATATATATATATATATATATAATCATGAAAGTGCTCATTAGAATAAAAACTCTACCTGAAAGTCTGAGAAGCTTGATCAATAATGTAAGTTTTATAAAAACAATGTATATATTTTTGTTGTGATGTTAATCCAACAGTAAAAAAAAGAAGTCAAGTCGAGGTAGGGTAAAATAAGACAAGTGTATTTACAATAATGGTACAGGAACAGCTAGCTTACCGTTAAACGGTAACAGTACAACCTTTTCACTCGGTGTCTCACTATTTATAGTGAGAACCGGTGTATATTCTCCACTGTAGGAACGGCCGGTACAACAATTTTAAAATAAGTTTAACTGTCTCGGTTTGTTTTATTATTTGTTGTCGTTTATGTTTTATAGTATCCGCCATTTTATTTCTGAGAACAGATTGGTTAGTGGGTTAGTTTGGATTTTACGGCATGTCAACCTCTGTTGGGTTATTTTATGCCAAATACTGTTTTTATTCATTCTTGATGGGTATTCACCATATTTTCAACCACACACACACACACACACACACACACACACACACACACACACACACACACACACACTATATATATATATATATATATATATATATATATATATAAGTAATTGGTAATTTGCTTGAAGCATTGTTAATAGTCTTCTTGTGATCGCAAATTCTGCCTCGCCCAGGCGTAGGGATATAATTAATTGGTAATTTTGCTTGAAGCGTTGTTAAGTATGTTATAATATATTAATGATTTGAAGGCAATTACAATGCGTATAAAAATAAAAAACAAAAATGTTATTTTTGTCTTATCGATTTCAAAGTAGAAACTTCATCTTCAGAGGTGAATATCAGAAATGTACGTGGTTAAGTTTTTTTGTGTGGTTATAATTTTTTCTTATTTTTTTCCTCTTCGTTTTTAAAAATGTGTATGTATTTTTTTAAATATATACGGTGTATATGAATAATAAATAATAAAAGGATATATAAATTTAGAAAATAAATTTATTTCGACTTTATAGTCTCATCAATTATATTTTGTTGAATTTTGTTTTCAATATTTCACCGTCGTCTTACTGCACGATATTCCCGTTTTATTATATATATATAATATATATATATATATATATATATATATATATATATATATATATATATATATATAGTCGCAATGATAGCAAATGGACGTACATATTTGCTTTGAATGAGTCCCCGGGAAAATTAATGAGTCCCAACTAAAGTTTCTTAATAGATTGTAGGATTTTTATTCATGATTTGTGGAAACAACTAAAGCCGTCTAACTCCTACCTTGAAACCTATC
>CM042142.1:122813002-122850502 GCA_023376005.1 Doryteuthis pealeii
AATAGATGATAGATAATAGATAGAGAGGCATTCCACACACAGAGAAAGAAGCAACCACTGAAACATAGATAAAGAAGAGAGTAACACGCACCAACAAACACACACACACACACACACACACCACACACACAGAGAGAGAGAGAGAGAGAGAGAGAGAGAGAGAGGAAGAGAGAGAGACAGACAGACAGACAGACAGACAGACAGTAACAGTAACTGTAACTCACATACGCACTAACAAAGAAACACACTCAAACATAGATACAGAAAGACCAGAGATAGAGCCATACATATATAGTAACAATAATAATACACACACACACACACACACACACACACACACACACACACACTCACACATACAAACACAAACACACACACACATACACAGACATACACACACAGACAGTAACAGTAACTTACATACGCACTAACACAGATAGATGCACACACTGAAACGCAGATACAGAAAGACCCAAACAGAAATAGAGCTATACATACATAGTAACAATAAACACAGACACACACACACACACACACACACACACACAGACACACACACACACACACACGCACACACAAAACACACACACACACACACACACACACACACACATATATATATATATATATATATATATATATATACATGCTCACATGCAAAAGACATATTTTGTACAACAATATTTCTGCTATTTAATCATGAAAAAAGTATCTATTTTATGCACAAAAAAGATCTATTTTTCAACAAAATCACTTGCCCTTAATTCAGCAGTGCGTATGAATGATATGCAGGATGTCCCTAAAGTCTGGACACAGAGGAAATATCACTAACTATAAACAACTACGTATATTTTTTTAGCCCCACAGATAAAATATGAGTTTGTTGAAAAAAGAAAGAATTGAACTGGTTACTTCTCAGTGGACGTGGAGGGTGGTCATATCAAAATATAGCAGATGTTTTTAATGTATGTCATCCCAGGAGGGCCCCCAAATCGGCTTTTCTACAGTAAGGAAAGTGGTAAGAAAATTTAATGTAGAGTTAATGTCTCGGGTTTATGTGGACCTCGAACGCATCGAAATTTGCATTTACAGACAGCGGAAAAATAATACGTACTTCGAACATCGTTAGAAAAAGGTTTCACACTAAAAAAGGGCAAGAAGCAGACGATATCCCGCACAGACTGTCACAGATGTAGACTACGCTGATGACCTAGCACTTCTTGCAGACACACCGGAACAGGCCGAGTCACTACTGCATTGCCTGGAGAAGGTAGCAAAGAACATCGGCCTCTATGTGAACTCCGATAAAACTGAGTTCATGTGTTTCAAAAAGAAAGGAGACATCTCCACATTCGACGGTAAGCCCTTAAAGCCAGTAGAACATTTCACATACATAGGTAATAATATCTCATTCACAGAAAGCGATGTCAATACACGAATAGGAAAGGCATTTTCGGCTATAAACAAACTGTCAGTTATATAGAAATCTGATCTCACTGACAAGCTAAAGACAATTCTTCCAGGCTATGGTTATATCAGTACTGCTATATGGCTGTACCACTTAGACCCTAATGAGGCGCCTAGAGAATAAGATAGGTGGGAGCTGTACAAGAATGCTGCGTGCGGTCTTAAACAAGTCGTGGAAACAGCACCCACAAGGAAGCAGCTGTACGGCCACCTGCCCCACGTGAGACGGACAAGACGTGGCGGACACTGCTGGAGGAGCAAGGACGAACTTATATATATTTACCAACCCCTCTGCACGAGCAGGATGCGACACAAGGTCAATTTTTTAAGCAGAGTTTAACAAGTTTGAATTCAGAGTTTTTGCTTCTCCTAGATCGGTTACCTAACCAAGGTTAAAGAGCCCAGTCTCCCCTACTATTTACCCATAGCTGGAGGGTGAGTAGGATTCATACCTTTCCCAAGGGTATTAGAGCTAAGTGAAATGCAATTACCACGTCCAGGATTTGAACTCGGGGCGACGAGTCCATTTCCCATGACTTTAACCATTACACCACGCGCTTCCTAAAGGACGAACTTATAGGCGACGTTCTCTTGTGGAAGCCAATACATGGACATGATAATGTGGGCCGCCCGGCAAGGACCTACATTGACCAACTATGCACGGATACTGGATGCTGCGCAGAGGACCTCCCTGGGACAATGAATGATAGGGAAGGTTGGCGAGAGATTGTCATGGATATCCGTGCTGCTTGCGGGACATGATGATGATGATGATGATGATGATAATGGCGGAAATCACATTTTTTTCTATTACTCTCTATTTCTCTCATTCTGTCATTGTCATTTTATCTTTCTTCTTTCTATCTCATTCTTAGTCCATTTGTTTGTTTGTTTCTTTCTTTCACTGGATCCCAAGGAGTGAGGGGCAATGAAAGAGCTGACCCTGCAGCTAAATCGGCTCTAGATTTGATCCCGAACAAGTTCAAGATTCAATATACTGACTTGAAACCTAAAATTAATAGATTCCTTCATACAAAATGGCAACAACACTGGAATAACAACATCCACAATAAACTCTTCCTAATCAAACCCACTTTGGAAAACTGGAGACCAACTTTCAGAAAGTCTAGAAAGGAACAAGTCATTGTGTCCCGATTACGCATTGGTCATACAAGACTAACGCACTACTATATACTCAAACAAGAACAACAACCACAATGTGAAACATTTCAAACACCTTTGACTGTTAAACACTTATTCATGGAATGTAGGTTTTTTGCTCACATCAGAAACCTTTATTTTAATGCAAACAATATGAAGGAGCTATTTGAAATGTCAACATGGAGGACCTTTTGTCATTTTTGAAGGAAATAAAATTATACCATAGAATATAGACATGAACTTAATCAATACCATACAACATGATCCCCAATGGTGCTAACATATTGTTAAAACCAATGACTAAAACGTATAAATATAAACACACAACATATACTTCTCCCTAGCCGTTAGGCATGGCATAACCCCAGACGGGTTGATATGCCGTTAAAATCAATAAACCAAATCAAATCTTTCTTTCTTTCTTTCTTTCTTTCTTTCTTTCTTTCTTTACTTAATTTTCATTGAATACTTAATATGTAAAACAAAGAAAAAGAATAAGGCTGCGATAGAAGACCTAATGGCAGCAGGAGCATGGCTGATATAAAACAAATTAGTGTTACGATTTTTGTGGCCATCCTTTAGGCTTCAAGCAAGAGCACTGTTCAGCGCAGATCCTTTGTGTTAAGCAGAGCGCGATCTTTAGAGAAGAATCCTTTGGTTGTTCCTTGGTGCTCCAAGGTCTTGTAGGTCCTTCGTCAATAATTGTAAATGGACGTCTTTCAGTGTCACAGATTAAGTAGTTAACCAGCCACGTATTCGGGCTGTTGATTGGCTGAGGTTTAACTCACGTGACCTCGCTTAGTCTTTAAATTTTAGTGGTAGATTGCAGCATAGCTTATATACTACAAATAACCCAACAGTTGGTAATTAAACAAAACAAACCCTTTTTTATTGGGGGTGGTGGCATTGTAAAGACTTTACTTTAGATCTTAATTTTTAACCCTCAACCCTAAAAATTAAGATCTAGGGTGACTTTAAAAAATTCTTCAGGGCAAATTCTTTGAGCCCCTTCCCTTGTAAATTTTCCCCTATATGCCTATGGCAGTAAATAACCTAATAACAGAGAAGATGCAAAACATTCTTTCATTAATAGCTGAACATTCAGGCTTCATAAAATATTACTTAAACAAACTATTAAACAAACGATTAAATTAAATGTTGGTCGGCTGGTTGGTTGGTAGGTAGGATTTTACGGCAACTCAACCCTTGTTGGGTTATTTTATTCCCAAGACATTTTTGTTTTATTCATTCTTGTTGGGTATTCATGAAAAAAACGCTTTTAAAAACCTATTTTTAAAAATCTATTCAACACATAGAGGAGACCCTAACGGGTTAGAATGAACCAAGGAATAATGGCGATGAAGGGGTACTCCACACTCCCCAGAGCTCCAGAACTGAAAACTCCACATTAAATGTTGTTTAAGGCATTAGTAAGACCATCATCCACCGCCTTCTAACTCATATATGTGTTGGGTATGGACTCGAGTTCAAATCCTCGACAAGGCTGTTTGAATTTCACATAGCGCTAATACCCTTGGGAAAGGTAGGAATCCAATTATACTCCCTCCAGCAATGAGTAAATAGTACGGTAGACAGGGCTCTTCAACCTTGGTTAGGCAATCTGTCTAGGAGAAGGAAAACTCTGAATTCAAACCTGTTAAACTCCGCTTAAGAAATTGACCTTGTGTCGCACCCGGCTCGTGCGGAGGGGTTGGTAAATATATATATGTGTTGGGTATGACGTTAAGCTCTATCTAATGGTGAATTAGATAGAGCTCTAGGGAGTGGGGAGTACCCCCTCATCACCATTACTTCAAGATACACTTTTGCCTAGACTGGTAGTACCTGTTAGAGTCCCATCTATAGATTAAATTTAAAAAAGAGTTTAAAAATGTGTTAAAAAAAGTAAGTTAAAAAATGTGAATACCCATCAAGAATGAATAAAACAAAATGTCTTCGGTATAAAATACCCCAACAAGAGTTGTCATGCCGGAAAATCCAACCAACCAACACAAATTTTGACCTTGTGTTACATCCTACCCGTGGTGAACGGGTTGAGTAAATACCTACAAATCCAGCAAATTTATAAACGTATCAATTGATGAATTTGGTGCATATTGAGAAGTTGCCTGGAAAATGAACCTAATTATTTATACTCAAAAGAAAAAAATACAAAAACTACACAAAAAACAACACCCCCCCGCAAAAAAAACGACATTAAAGCAGACACCATATACATGATCAATGGAAGTGATACGAAGCCATTTTAATCAAGTCCCTCGTTTTGTGGGGGCCTCCAGTGAGGTCTGGCGTTGATAAATTGGAATTTAATCTCAAGGTTTCTTTAATTGTGTCGGCCAACGAAATATATCCAACATTATTTTTCGTTAATTAGGAATATTTAATTCTCAAAACGCGAAGGCATAGATTTCCTCTCCCTGTAACTCAATACGAACATCTCAAAGTACTTGCAGAAGGAGTTGGACGCTTAATAACCGAGTTTAATCTAATAATGCCATAAAAATAGTTATGGGTAAATAGGACAGACTGGGATATTTAACATTGGCTACGTAACAGGTCTATGAGATGGAAAACTCTGAATTCAAATCCGTTAATGTCTACTTAAAAATTGACCTTGTGTCATATCTTGCTCGTGTGGAAGGGTAGGTAAATCTATTAATTATGGAGATTGTCTGTATTTCTGTCTGTAACAAAAACTACGTGATAGCTCTACGTCACAGATTACGTCGCAATATTCTTAGGCTATATACACCCAAAATTTGAGTAAGCAATTTTAAAATTGTTTTTTACTCTTGTCCTTTCTTTTTTCACAGTAACAAGAAGTTAACTAAAAAGTTTACAAATAAATAAATACCTACGATTTTGTGGAAAATATTCAAAATAATTGTTTGATTATTACATGCACGCAACATTTCATTTGAGAGGGACGGGGCTCAGTTTTCATTTCAAATTGTTTTTTTTTTTTTTTTACTCCTTTAATAAATATGAGGATTTTGCTTACTTATGATACAAACCCTCTGACATTGAATTTTTAACTCCCTCCCTCTCAGGCAATCTCTTTCAAAAAATATTTTTTACGACGCCCGGAGGGTGTTTTCTGTTGCTAGTATATATAATAAATGATGATGTCTAGACAGCTTCATAACCACCAGACATGGAACGGGTTTATTTGTCGCCATTTTCTTTTCTGATAGTTACACAAAAGTATTACTGACATTCTGCATTCGCGCCAAAACAGCCCAGCACCAAAAAGCAGAGCCCTGTGGGCTGGGGAAGTGGAATACACCGACCGCACCGTGATGCTTAAAGATGGAATCTTAGTGGTTGAGCAGTTCAAATCTCGAAAGACAGTCTGGAGGTACACAATTTTAATGCAGGGAATGGAGGAATATTATGATCGGCAAAGTAGATCGTAATATTCCTCCACCTTCTGCCTGACGATTTGGTACCTCCGTACATGAAACTTATAGTCACGGAATTATGATGATAGTGAGGTAGTCTTTAGTTTGCTAAGGTTGGAGGCACTTTTTTATTTATCCACCATTTATATTCATACATCATTTTTCATGCGTGGAGGTGCGTGGTGTAATGGTTAGAGTCGTAGGAAATGAACTCGTCAACCCGAGTTCAAATCTTTGGAAAGGTATGCATCCACGTACACTTCCTCCAGCTATGGGTAAATAATAGGACAGACAGGGAAAACAGTCTAGAGGAAGGAAAACTCTGAATTCAAACCTGTTAACCTCCGCTTAAGAAATTGACCTAGTGTCGCAGTCGTATCCTGCTCGTGCTGAGGGGTTGGTATATATATATATATATACCCCATTTTCTTATATATATATATATATATATATATATATAATATATATATATATATAAGAGAGAGAGAGAGAAGAGAGAGAAGAGAGAGAGAGAGAGAGAAAGAGAGAGAGAATGAATAGAGAATAAATGAGAAAAGTATTGGCATAAAAAAGCCACAGTTTAAAAAAAAAACTTTAGCTTTATAACATTCCATCACGTGAACACGCTTCACGTTTATATAAACGGTAAAAAACTACTGGTTTTTTAAATCTCAACCATTTGACTCATCTAAAGATTGCGTAAGCATCAAACTTAAAGTTATGAGTTCATAATATCCATAATATCATTATTATTGATTATATATATATATATATATATATATATATATATATATATATATATATAAAGAGACAGACAGATGAACAGACTGGGAACTTTACTAAGTTTTACTTAAAAGGCGTGAACGAGAACTAATTACAGATGTTAATTATCTATTTTAAATTACGTCATGGTGTTAACACACGGGAAAAGTCACAAGTGAAATCTTTCTCTTGGCAGAATTGGAATAGTTTAAAATATTTCCTGTTAGATAGATTCAAAGCCTCCGTATTTTAATTGAAGATTGCGTTTACTTTTTGGGTTCATGATTTTAATAAGAAAAATAACTCCAGGTTTATTAATAATTACATTTTAAAATTAAATTAAATTTGAAATTTATAAATTAGTATTTGTATAGATAAAAGGATATGAAAACACACAATGCTGTTAAAATGAAAATATTTTATATCATTTTCATTGCTAATATTGAACAATATTTCGATTTATAAAAATCATCTTCAGAGATTGTTTTTACTCCGGACTCATCGAGAGAGGAACTGAAAATAATTTGAATTCAAAACGAAAACATTGATGTTCCAAAAAAGTCATGCGGTCGTTTCATTATAAGCACATCCGCCACACGTTTCTCGGTCAGCGACAATAATATATATCTTAGTGTAATAGTTTTTGAAAAAAGAACACATATTTCTATTTCAACAATAGATAAATTCTCTTTTTCAAACAGGACGAGTTTTAACCCGTTCATGGTAGGCCTGCAACGGATTTTTTCAGAAAATAATTTTTTATTTTTTTTATTTTTCTATTTTTTATTTTTTCTTATAAAAAAGTAAAAAATATGAATGGTGTAAGGTTTTTTTTTGGATAATGTGAAATTTAAATTTGTTAGGAAGTATATGTCGGAAATGGTTATGTGAAGGGGATTTTATGATTTCTGAGTACAAGTGTCGCTAAATAAGGGGATATATTTAAAAAAGCCTTGTCTTTGGGGGATGGTTTGATGTGTGAGAATAACGCAAGATTCCATAATTCTACGTAGTGTTCTATTGTGTATGTGAGTTAATAGTTTGGCACCTTTAAAATGAAAGGTATGGTTATTGTCTAAAATATGTTTAGCTATGGCGTTGTTTAGAAAACCTCGTTTAATATGATATCTATGTTCAGATAATCGTTTACATAAAGATCTAGAAGTCTCTCCCACATATTTTTTGTTACAATTTAAGCAATCTATTGTGAAGACTCCAGCATCGGAATGTGTGTGTTTATGATTATTTTTATTCTGTAAAATGTTTTTGATTGTTTCAGTGGAGTGAGTAACTGTTTTAATACCTATCTTTTTTAGGTTTCTATTTATTTTATCAGTGATAGGATTATTGGGAAGTATGATGTACCTATCAGAGTTGTTATTGTTGTTATGTTGTGTGTTATTGGGAGATGTAGTGTTATTTTTTCTATTGTGTATTTTCAATGCCTTTTTTTTAGCACGGTGTATGAAGTTTAAAGGGTATTGTAATTTAAGAAAAGACTTTTCAATAATATTAAATTCTTCTTTTAAATATTTCTTATTGCATATTCTAAGTGCTCTAAGAAAGAAACCTATTATGGTACCACTTTTTATCTTATTGTTATGGTGGGAATAAAAATGGATATAGTCATTTTTGTTGGTATTTTTATTTAGTATTAGTATTTATAATTATATTTTTTGCCTGCAACAATTATGATTTTGGATTTTGATAAGCGCTAAACGAAAAGCGAAAAGCACGGTCAAAAATTATTGTTATATGCAAGCAATCTGGATTGGAAATGCGTAGTGTAATGTTTAGTGTCGTGTCGTAGGAAATAGACTCGTCGACCCCAGTTCAAATCCTGGACGAGACTGTTTGCATTTCACATTGCACTAATGTCCTTGGAAAAGTTATGCAGCCAAGTACCCTCCCTCCGGTTATGGGTAAATAGGGTAACAGACTGGGCTCTTTAACCTTGGTTAGGTAACCAGTCTAAGAGAAGGAAATTATTAAAATTTTATTTTGTATTTAAAATACTAAATAGGATACAATGTATAGAAGGACAAACTCTTGGTCGAAACATGTGTCGGCATTTCAATAAATACTTTTTATCCATACAACATTTTCTTTCCATTTATCTTTTAACATAATTGTCGGATTCACTTCCATTTTTCTCACTTACACACACACACACACACACACACATATATATATATATATATATATATGGGAGAAGTATGAGGAGATTATCCGACAGTATGTGGAGAAAGGTAGACAAACACGGGATGTTGTAGAAAATGGATGTTTATTGTAGATAGTGATGTCGACGATGCAACATTTCGGTCTGTTAGACCTTCTTCAGGACTTTAAGAATAGAGTTCTTGCTTCAATGGTGAACATTTTCTTTCTAATGAACCATCAACCGACCCCCCCCCCCTTATTCAAGACCTCCTTAATTCATTAGAAAGAAAATGTTCTCCACTGAAGCAAGAACTCTATTCCTAAGGTCCTGAAGAAGGTCTAACAGACCGAAACGTTGCATCGTCGACATCACTACCTACAATAAACATCTTTTTTCTACAACATCCCGTGTTTGTCTACTTTAGTAAGGAAATGAATCCGATTGTATGAGTATAGATAAAAGGATATAAAAACACACAATTCTGTTAAAATTAAAGTATTTAATATCATATTCATAGCTAATATTGAACAATATTTCGATTTATAAAAATCATCATCAGAGCTTGTTTTTAATCCAGACTCATCGAGGAAATCCGTTACTAATCGACCATGAACGTGTTAAACTCTTCTTTTTTGAAAAAAGAGAATTTTTCTATTTTTGAATTTGAAATATGTCTTTTTCTTTCAAAAACTGTTACAAAGATATACAATCATGACGTTAGTGGAGAAACGCGCAGCGATGTGCAAATGACGAAGCGATCGTATAGCTTACACACTTTTCGGAACAACAATGCTTCCGGTTTGAATTTAAATTATTTTCTGCTTCTCTCTCGATGAGTCCGGATTAAAAACAAGCTCTGATGATGATTTTTTATAAATCAAAATATTGTTCAATATTAGCTATGAATATGATATAAAATATTTTCATTTTAATAGTATTGTGTATTTTCATACCCTTTTATTTTTCTCTCTCTCTCTCTCTGTCTGTCTGTCTGTCTGTCTGTCTATATATATATATGTCTTTTTATGTTGAAGATAGGCGTTATTATGAAGCATTAAAAACAATATCAAAAAAATAAATGAAGGAAATCGATGTTGTGGAGTACAGGATTCACTAATTTTTTATTTAATATTAATTAACATAAATTTTCGCGATCGTTATATTCCCTTCCTCAGATGAATGTCGCTCCTGTTGAACGGAACCTTTGTCGTTGTTGTTATTGAAAGCGGTCGCGTCTTTAAAATATTTGTAATAACGGAGTATTCCGATATCAGCGTTTAGTCCCTGACGTGAGTTCGTAGTTTTATATATATATATATATATATATATATATATATATATATATATATATATATATAGTTTTAAAAACACATATTGCGTTTATATTTATGTTATATGTAGTTGTCTCGTAAGATTTCTTATTTCGTTTTAACGATATGCCAAATAATAATTACTTATGTAAAGTATAGATCAATTCCTATTCAAATAATAATCTTTTGTTCCCAAATCAGAGAGTCCCTGTCTCAATAAAACTATGCGTCCATGGAAGACGTCATCGCTGTATAGAAATGGGAGAGGGGGTGGTGGCTGCCAGAGGAATTTTTATAAAGTTGAGCACCTGATATTTCGGTAACACTTGAAGAAATTTGGTAAATGCTTATCTACGGAATCTTTTTTTAAATTCTTCCGTCAAGTGCCAACTCTGTAACGCCACGTAAGTCAAAAGCGACCATTTTTTTTTTATATGTAATGCAAGAATAACCTTTGAAGTTTCTGAATGTAAATTAGTGTTACAATTGGTAAGTAAAAAAAAAACCCAAGAGTTTTCATTTTTTTTTAATACACAGCTGTTTAAGGACGGAAAATGTCGAAGGCAGAATGTTCAGAAGTGGACTGCTAAAATTAATAGTGGTACTTTTACATGTCACTTAACAGTATATATATATATATATATATATATATCTTATTATAATGGAGATTGTGTGTTTTTCTGTCTGTAACCGAAACTATATTCCTACTCAAGTCACAATTCTCTTAGTTATTGACATCACATTCTCCATGATTTTATTTTTATCTAAACCTCAATTATTAATAAAATTGTCTTACATTATTAATACTGTTAACTATGTCTACATACTGACAACATGCAATTATATTTATATATACAACAAAATAGCGGTTTACAGTGTGTACGGGAAGGCTAATTTGCATATTAATATTAAAAAATCGAATTTATTAAATATGTGCTTAGTATTATTGATTTCTAACTGTTTGATTTTATTTTAATGAATATAAGCAACATTCTCTTCAATGAATCTTAAATGAAATCCATTAACAAGATAAAATAACTGTCATTTTATTCTTTACTTCCTCTTTTAACTAAATACTTAAATTAGAAAAAATAACAATGAAAGACGAGAGTGATGTAAGAGTAAGTTTCAGTTGTTCTATTATATTCCCTCTGTTTCAAATCTTTTTATCTACATTCTTATTCAGTTTCATTAGCCTTTCTAATTTAATATGATATTTTATTATATTCAAACTTAAATACTTGCACCCGGAGGGTGCATACATTTGCTAGTATATATATATATATAAAAAGTTTGTTTCTTTATAGTATCTTTGAAGCATTGTGTGTATGTGTAATATAAAGATTTTGAAGGCAATTTACAATGCAATATCTGTTGAATTTATTTAACTTTTTTTTTTTTTCAAAACTAAATATTTTTAAATAAATTCAACACATATTGCATTGTAAATTGCCTTCAAAATCTTTATATTACACGTACACACAATGCTTCAAAGATACTATAAAGAAACAAACTTTATTTCCTATGCCGAGCAAGGCTTATATTTATAGTAAAAATTAAAAAAATTTCGAACAATATCCACGTGCGGGAGCAGCCGAGTTAAGTGGATATGAATCCGACAATATGTGTAGAAAGTTTGTAGAAAAAACAAGGTGTTAAAAGTTTTGCTGACAGAAATCTGTTTCGACCATATGAAGAGGTCTTTAACAAAGCAACATTGTAAACGGAAAAAAACGAAATAATATACTGATTAATCACGAGGCAACAGAACGCCCTCGCATCAGTTACCCGGAATTTTCAAAGAAATTTTAAAAAATGCGTATTTTATGTAAAAATATAAAATTTTTCTTAAAAAATTATAAGCATTTTTTATTATAGTAAGGATGAAATCGACGTTATATTTTTGATAAACGGTTATGAAACACAATGTTGTTATAAAATGAATATATTTCTTAATAATCATTTTTATTGCTAATATTGAGAATTTGATTTATAAAAAATCATCATCAAGGCATAATGATAATTAGGTCCGTTTTTTAGAATGTAAATGTTTTTTTTAATCCGGACTCATCGAGAGAGAAAGTAGAAAATAATTTAAATTCAAACCGGAGCTTGTTTTCTAATTACAATTATCATTATCTGATGATGATTTTTTTTTGATTTTTAGCAATAAAAAGGATATTATATTCATTTTAACAATGTGTGTTTTCATACCTATTTTACCTACTTATATATTTATATATATATATATATATATATTTTGAGTCCAATCAAATTAAACTGTGTATCAGGGGTGTTTTTCTCTGCAACATTCAAAGTGAAGTTCACATGTTTAATGTGGAAGTTTTCCAGGGTTGGTCGGTGGCATCTGAGAAACACCGGTAGAGTGTCAAATGTACTGTCACTCAAAATATGAAAAAAAAAAAGGGAAATGGTCTCACTTGTGTACGAGTTGACAGACACACCCACACACACACACACACACACACACACACACATATATATATTGAGTGTTGTGTGTGTGTGTGTGTGTGGTGTGATTGGTGTGTGTGTGTGTGTGTGTGTGTGTGTGTACGTTCCGGCACTTCGAAGCGCCATTTTCAGGGCTGGTGTGTTCGTGTTCCAGTTCTTTCAAGTTAGTAATAGTGAGAGTAAGTAAGACGGTAGGAACTCGTAAAAATTATGTAAGGGGCTGGAATGAAAATTGGTACAAAAAGTGTTCTAGTCATTTTAAATGTGACTACTATATTCGAAATTGATCGAAGTGGAAAGTACTTGGACAAAAACTTTGGTGGGATAATCCACGGATTTACATATAAAGTTGTCCAGAAAGCTTGAAAAGATCGTTGATTAATTGCTAAACAGGAGATGTGCCTTTTGTTTAATTCTACATGTATTGAAAGGGCCAAATACACACACACATCAGAGGGTAATCTGAACATTAGTTTGCATAAATGAGAGTAACCTCCCCTTTTATGATATTTTCGTGTTAAAACATGCAGTTGTATTGATTCGAACGAATTCGTATTTTTAGTGTAGATTTACTGTGAAATGAAAATGGATGACATTTCGACTTTCCTCAAAGTGAAACAAACGAGGGGAGGTTACTCTCATTTATGTAGCTAATGTATAGCTTCCCCCATACACACACACACACACACACACACACACATATATATATATGTGAGGATAAGTAAACATACAAATGTACTTATTTTTACTTGGCTTTAAGCCGACAATATTTGGAGGATATGTGCTTAATGAAGTCATACCTAATTTTGAAAATTAATTAGTTAATAATTAATGAATTTAGGCGGGCATATGTGTTCAACTGTAAGGCTAAATGAATCGAGAAAATGTCAATCCCTGAATGTACATTTCGACCTATAAGGTCTCCATCAGCAAGGTTATAGACGTGGGAGACTGCTCCGTGTGTGACTCGAAACCTCGACTGTCAAGCTGACAGGCGAAGTCTCTAACCGTTACACTAGCTTGCCATTACACATTCTTCATTTCGTTTTTGAAACTTTTTATATTCCACTTTTTATTTTTAAATATATATATATATATATTATATATATTTATTTAAGAATGGAAATGAGTAACCTACTCGAGTTTTCATCGATAGATTCTTCAGGTTATACTTTTAAATTAATCGAGTTTTACGATTAATCTTTGGTGTTATAAACATGCCCGTTGGAATGGGACTTAAATTTAGTAGAGGAACGCTTGTTACATTTTCGTAGATCAGGAACGGTTTTTGATTATTGAATTAAAAATTTGGATTAACATATCTTTTATTAAATAATAATTGAAAAAAATAATTCCCATAAATTAATCCAAATTTTTAATTCAATAATCAAAAACCGTTCCTGATCTACGAAAATATAAACAAGCGTTCCTCTACTAAATTTAAGTCCCATTCCAACGGGCATGTTTATAACACCAAAGATTAATCGTAAACTCGATTAATTTAAAAGTAACCCTGAAGAATCTATCGATGAAACTCGAGTAGGTTACTCATTTCCATTCTTAAATAAATTTATGCTCTACATTGTATTGAGCACTTTGTATTTGTTTTTCTCAACCTTAACCTCGGATATTGTGCGCTTCCAACGATCGTTCTTATACCCACCGGTAAGTTAATACTTATATACATATACAATATATATATATATATATATATATATATATATATATATATATATATATATAATATAAAAATGCTCATTAGAATAAAAACTCTACCTGAAAGTCTGAGAAGCTTGATCATAATGTAAGTTTTATAAAAAAACAATGTATATATTTTTGTTGTGATGTTAATCCAAACAGTAAAAAAAAGAAGTCAAGTCGAGGTAGGGTAAAAATAAGACAAGTGTATTTACAATAATGGTACAGAACAGCTAGCTTACCGTTAAACGGTACAGTACAACCTTTTCACTCGGTGTCTCACTATTTATAAGTGAGAACCGGTGTATATTCTCCACTGTAGGAACGGCCGGTACACAATTTTAAAAATAAGTTTAACTGTCTCGGTTTGTTTTATTATTTGTTGTCGTTTATGTTTATAGTATCCGCCATTTTATTTCTTGAGAACAGATTGGTTAGTGGTTAGTTGGATTTACGGCATGTCAACCTCTGTTGGGTTATTTTATGCAAATACTGTTTTTTATTCATTCTTGATGGGTATTCACCATATTTTCAAAACCACACACACCCACACACACACACACACACACACACAACACACACACCACACACACACACATATATATATAATATAATATATATATATATATATAATAATATAAAAGTAATTGGTAATTTGCTTGAAGCATTGTTAATAGTCTTCTTGTGATCGCAAATTCTGCCTCGCCCAAGGCGTAGGGATATAATTAATTGGTAATTTGCTTGAAGCGTTGTTAAGTATGTTATAATATATTAATGATTTGAAGGCAATTACAATGCGTATAAAAAATAAAACAAAAAGATGTTATTTTGTCTTATCGATTTCAAAGTAGAAACTTCATCTTCAGAGGTGAATATCAGAAATGTACGTGGTTAAGTTTTTTTTTGTGTGGTTATAATTTTTTTCTTATTTTTTTTCCTCTTCGTTTTTAAAAATGTGTATGTTTTTTTTTTAAATATAAGTACGGTGTATTATGAATAAATAAATAAATAAAAGGATATATAAATTTAGAAAATAAATTTATTTCGACTTTATAGTCTCATCAATTATATTTTTGTTGAATTTTGTTTTCAATATTTCACCGTCGGTCTTACTGGCACGATATTCCCGTTTTATATTATATATATATATATATATATATATATATATATATATATATATATATATATATATATATAGTCGCAATGATAGCAAATGGACGTACATATTTGCTTGAATGAGTCCCCGGGAAAATTAATGAGTCCCAACTAAAGTTTCTTAATAGATTGTAGGATTTTTATTCATGATTTGTGGAAACAACTAAAGCCGTCTAACTCCTACCTTGAAACCTATCCTATGTTATTCGTTTCTAAGAAACTATTGAAATGTATTTACCATTAGCTTGCAATGGCGAGGGAAGAAAAAAGAAAAACTCTGAGACGCATGGATACGATTTTACTGCATCCTTTTAGATTTTGTGCATCAGGAACATAGGATATATGTATCAATATCTCTGGTTTCCTTAATATTGGTCTGCAAAACAGAAAAAAACATTTTTATTTTAGCACCATTTTGATGCTATTTGATGAACTGACTGCTTATATAGACGTGTCTGTTATCAACATCTCTGACAATGTATATAATATTTGATTCAATTCAGCTATAAACTATAAACTACATTCACTAACGCTAATTCTAAAGAGTGAATTGTTCAGATATTTTTTATTTCGCAATCTTTTAGCTGTTAGTACAGCCATCTATACATAAATAAAGGGTATTTTTGTGTATATGTATGTCCGGAGGAAACTTCGAAAATAAAACAATTAACGACAAAGTAAATATATATACACATTAAATATCACCAGAGCTTGGTTTTGAGCAAAAATAATAGAGATTTTATTTATATTCGTGAAGATAATTAAAAAATAAAATTTAAATCATAACAGCATGGATTTTTTTTTCATTTAATATTTTAGATAGTAGACATTAAGATTTCTTTTCAGAATAACTGGATCAATGCAAGGTCTATTTTTTTACATAGGGATTTAAATGGGGCATCCCACGAGGTTTCAACTCACGATTCAGTAATAATGGATCTAACTTTTTTAAAAAAAATCTCCCTCTACCGAGGCGATGCCGGGTAGCCGCTGCTAGTATACTTATAAAACTTACCTTAGTCTCATTTACTGTTTATCTGTTGGTTACACCATATTGACAAGTCACTCCGTCTGTTTTTCATCTCTTTTCTCGCTCTGTCTGTTTGTCTATTTGAGATGGTTTCGATCGGGACGCATATCTAAGGGTATCGTTTCTTCTGCATCGTAAGCGACGTCTGAACTAATTCGTTGTTTCCGGGTTTCATTTTGGTTTGCCGTTTGAAGCTGGTGTCACGAACGCGCATTTAAGTTGGGCGCAGTACAAAAGAGAAAAGCGGTCGACATCTTTGAAGAAACGATGAAAGGGCGCGAACGGTCATTCATTACAGGAAGCAGAGTTGCAAGAAACTAAAATAACAAAGCGCTGTTGAATGCACGACTGACAGGATGCAACATTGGTTATTTTTTTTATTGGCTCTTCAAGACTTTGGGAAAAATTATATGGGACGCGCAACGCGGAGTGGCAGTCAAAAAAAAAAAAAGAAAAAAAAAAAAAAAAGGAATATTGAATTTGGGAATCCATCTCTACAGACAACTATACATATACTAGAAGAGGCTACCCGGCGTCGTCGGGGTAGAAGGTGTGGGCAAAAAAGTTAGTCACGCAGATCCATTATTACTGAATCGTGAGTTGGATCATCGCAGGATTCCCCATTAAAATCCCTATGTAAAAAAAGACCGTGCGTTGATTCGGTCTGGTAAGGCGTCAGAAAAAAAGTGCATAGACCCTCTGAAAAAAAAAAGAAATCAATGTCTCCTATTCCAAATATCAAATGCAAAAACATTCCACGCTGTTACTATTTAAATTTCATTTTTTAATTATCTCCACGAGTATAAATCAAATCTTCATTATTTTTGCTAAAAAAGATTTGGTAATAGTGAATATATATATATATATATATATATATATATATGAGAAGAAAATATTTTACAAATATAACAAACACAGGATGTTATGATCAGGGGAAACAATTTTATGTGTCAATACTTAAGCATTTCGGTATATTGTACCATCTTCAGGACACTATTAAGTAATGTTTATGTGAGGGACAAAATGAAAGATGTTAAGTGTATAATGAATGTGTGAATATGATGTTATTAACCGTTAATTTTCATATGCGTGTTTGTTTACGAAAAGCCAATGACGTGATCATTGCATGTGCAAAAATGGAAGGTGAAGATCATTGTCATTGGTTTTCGTAAAAATGAACGGTTAATAACATCATATTCAAACATTCACTATACACTTAACATCTTTCATTTTGTCCCTTCACATAAACATTACTTAAAAGTGTCCTGAAGATGGTACAATATACCGAAATGCTTAAGTATTGACACATAAAATTGTTTCCACAGATTCCATCCAAATATAAAAAAGTTGGCCAGAAAGCTCGAAAGGATCCCCAATAAAATCGTTAAACAGGAGACCTGCCTTTTATTTAATTCCACACACACACACACACACACACACACACACATATATATATATATATATATATATATGTATATATGCTTTGTCGTTAATTGTTTTATTTTCGTAATTTCAGCCAGACATACATACATAGACACAACTGCCCTTTATTTATGTATAGATAAAGGACAGTCGTGTGTATCTATTTTTTTCCATCATATAACGTGTGATAGCACGTGCGATACCCTGCTCCCATCAGCGCCAACTAGGAGTGCGAACACAGTTTCGGTAACTCAAGGTGGACTGCCACTCCAACGCTATCAAGAAGCTTTTGCCACCGGACAGAGTATCAAAAAAAAAAAAAAAAAAAAAAAAGCAGAGAAGAAATTATAAGATCCGTTCATCTTAGAAGTTTTGTTATCAGTGCAGTTTTTTTGATTTTTTAAAAAACGTGTTTACTTTTCGCCGTTGATGTCATTACGTGCTTGCAGAAACCGTTTGTTGATGTTACGTAATAACACGGGAATGATGATTCCGAGCGCTTATCATTCGTGCTGAATACTATGTATATATCTATGTATATATATATATATATATATATATATATATATATATATATATATATATATATATATATGTGTGTGTGTGTGTATGTATATCCGGAGAAAAATATGAAAATAAAAACAATTAACGATAATGTAAATATATATATATATTTATCAACCCCTCCGCATGAGCAGGGTGTGACACAAGGTCAATTTCTTAAGCGGAGTTCAACAGGTTTGAATTCAGAGTTTTCATTCTCCTAGACCGGTTGCCTAACCAAGGTTAAAGAGCCCAGTCTGTCCTATTATTTACCCATAGCTGGAGGGGAGTAGGATTCATAACTTTCCCAAGGTTATTAGCGCTAAGTGAAATGCAATTACCACGTCCAGGATTTGAACTCGGGGCGACGAGTCCATTTCCCATGACTTTAACCATTACACCACGCGCTTCCCACAATGTAAATATATATACACATTCACCAGAGCTTGCTTCTTGTGCAAAAACAATGAAGATTTTATTTATATCTGGAAAAATATTTGAAAATTAGGATTTGAATAGTAAAAAAAGGGAAAAGTCATTGGTTGTGTTTGTGATTAAAACATAAATCAATTATGTAAGACAAAACAATCAATGGATCTGCGAGACTAACTTTTTATTATATCCCTCTACCCAGGAAACGCCGGGTAATCGATTCTAGTATATACTAAGTCTAGTACTACCCTAAAACTCAATAAACTTTACCAGCAAGACTTAGAATAAGTATGACTGTATCCCTCGAAGAAGGGTAATACCCCTCCAAAAGGGGGTATCCTTGGTATGTTTTGTATACTAGTAGAGATGCTGATAGGTACGCGTCCTGCGTCTCTCACGCATACAAATTTAGAATGACACAGTAAAATCGTATCCATTCGTCCCAGTGTTTTTCTCTTTTCTTCCCCCACCATTTCAAACTAACTAAAAACATTTCAATAGTTTCTAAGATATGAATTACACAGAATATGTTACAAGGTAGGAGTTAGACGGCTTTAGTTATTTCGCCAGATCATAAATAAAAACCCTACAATCTATTAAGAAACTTTAGTTGGGACCCATTAATTTTCCCGAGTACACATTCAATGCAAATAGGTGCGTCCCATGTATGTATGTGTGAGTGTCCAATACTTCATAAAAATAACAAAACTCAACACTTCTTTCTTCATTTAATTTTTTCTTTTTTTTCTCATCAAATATTTTCTTTCCCTTTCTCTACATATATTTCTTTCTGTTGTATTCTATATTTTTACATTTGATTCTTTTTTGTATAAATATTTTCAGTGATGCTGAAGGTCTTAAAATTTATCGCGTCCTGGGACGCACATATTTGCTTTCAATGAGTCCCTGGGAACATTTATGGGTCCCAAGTAAAGTTTCTTAAATTGTAGGGGTTTTATTTATGATCTGGGGAAACAATAAAGCCTTCTAACCCCTACCTTGTAACCTATAGTTAAGACACTATTGAAATGTATTTACAGTTAGCTTGAAATAGTGAGGGAAGAAAAAAGAAAAACACTGGGATGCATGATTACGATTTTACTGTGTCCTTTTAGATTTTTGTGCGTCAGCATCTCTGATTTTCCTTCCTTCCTTTTCCTTCTTCCTTCTTCCTTTTGTTTGTGTCGCTGTTTCTAATTCTATCATTTTATTTCATTATTTCTATAATAATTCTATACTTTCGTTTTCTTCTTTGTTCTTTTCTTTAAATTAATTTTTCTTTCTATTTCTTTTTCGAATTCTATATTTTTAATTTTTATTTGTTTTTCTTTCGATACACTTCTTTGGTTCTTTCTTTTTCTTTCTTTCTTTCTTTCTTTCTTTCTTTCTTTCTTTCTCAACCTTCAAAATTGCCTTTCTTCAAATAACTTTAATCTGTTCGTTTTTTTTAAATTTATTTCTGTTATTTGCATTGTATATTTTCTTTTCTTCTATCTTTTTCCTTTCTTTTAATATATTTTTCTTTATGTTTTTGATTTTTATTAATTTGTCTTTTAATACCCTTCTTTCTTTCTTTCTTTCTTTCTTTCTTTCTTTCTTTCTTTCTTTCTTTCTTTCTTTTGTATTCTATATTTTATTTTCTCCTTTATTTCTTGCATTTAATACATTTATCTTTCTTTCTTTTAATACCCTTCTTTCCTTCTTTCTTTTCTTTATATTTCTTTCTTTCTTTCTTTCTTTTAATACATTATATTTTTATATTTTTGATTTTTATTCATTTTTTTCTTTCTTTCTTTCTTTCTTTCTTTCTTTCTTTCTTTCTTTCTTTCTTTCTTTCACAACCTTCAAATTTGCTTTTCTTCAAATAATCTTAATATGTTCCCTTTATTATTTTTTCCTTCTTTCTTTCCTCCTTTCTTTTAATAAAACTTTTCTGTCTGTTTTTCAGTTTCATTCCTTTTTCTTTTAATACCTTTCTTTCTTTCTTTCTTTCTTTCGTTCTTTTTTCTTTCTTTTGTATTCTATATTTTCTTTTCTTCTTTATTTCTTGCATTTAATACATTTATCTCTCCTTCTTTCTTTCTTTCTTTCTTTCTTTCTTTCTTTCTTTCTTTTAATACATTTTTAAAAATATTTTTGATTTTTATTCCTTCTTTCTTTCTTTCTTTCTTTCTTTCTTTATTTATTTATTTCTCAACCTTCAAATTTGCCTTTCTTCAAATAATTTTAATATGTTCCTTTTTTTTATTTTTTCCTTCTTTCGTATTCTATATTTCTTCTTCTTTCTTTCTTTCTTTCTTTCCTCCTTTCTTTTAATAAAACATTTCTTTCTGTTTTTCAGTTTCATTCCTTTTTCTTTTAATACCCTTCTTTCTTTCTTTGTTTCTCTCTTTCTTTCTTTCTTTCGTTCTTTTTTCTTTCTTTTGTATTCTATATTTCTTTTTCTTCTTTCTTTCTTCCTTTCTTTTAATACATTTTTCTCTCTGTTTTGATTTAAAAATTTTTTACTTCTTTCTTTCTTTCTTTCTTTCTTTCTTTCTTTCTTTCTCAACCTTCAAATTTACCTCCTTTTAAATAATTTTAATCTTTTCCTTTGGAAATTTTTCAATTAGTCGCTACTTTCCTGTCATCTGTCATCATCAGTGATTCGTCGACCTTTGATATTCGCGCTCTTTTGCTGGCGACTGCGTCCGCCATTTCTTTAACGTCTGCCAAGCGAATTTCTTTGTCTTGAAGAGCGGGGCAATCAACGCTTAATGAACATTAATAGACCGAAAAAAGGAAATGGATACACAACAACATATATCCGCATGACACACACACACACACACACACACAAAACACACACACGCACAAATACATGCACACACAAATACATGCACACACGTACGCGCGCACAAACACACACATTCACACGCATACATACAAATACAGAACATAGCACAAGAAAATATACACACTTGCATGTAAACTATATACACAGATCTATAGCATGAGGTGTTAATTATTATCTATAGCTATCTCTGTGCCTATCTATCTATCTATCTATCTATCTATCTATCTGAATCACTTCGTATCTATCTATCTATCTATCTATCTATCTATCTGAATCACTTTCGTATCTATCTATCTATCTATCTATTCTATCTATCTATCTATCTGATCACTTCCATCTATCATCTATCTTATCTCATCATATCTATCTATCTATCTATCTATCTGAATCACTTCGTATCTATCTATCTATCTATCTATCTATCTATCTGAATCACTTCACATCTATCTATCTATCTATCTATCTATTTCACCCACTTCATATCTATCTATCTATCTATCTATCTGAATCACTTCGTATCTATCTATCTATCTATCTATCTATCTATCTATCTGAATCACTTCGTATCTATCTATCTATTTATCTATCTATCTATCTGAATCACTTCGTATCTATCTATCTATCTATCTATCTGAATCACTTCGTATCTATCTATCTATCTATCTATCTACTTCTATCTAATCTATCTATCTATTATCTATCTATCTATCTGAATCACTTCGTATCTATCTATCTATCTATCTATCTATCTATCTATCTGAATCACTTCATCTATCTATCTATCTATCTATCTATCTATCTATATCATCCCAATCTAATCTATCTATATCTATCTATCTATCTATCTCTATCTATTTATATCTATCTATCTATTATCTATCGAATCTATCTATATCTATCTATCTATCTATCAATCCATCTATCTATCTAACTTCCTATCTATCTATCTATCTATCTATCTATATCTATCTATCCGAATCACTTCAAATCCATCTATCTACCTATATATCTATTTCATCCTATCTATCTATCTATCTATCTATCTATCTCTATCTATCTATCTGTATATCACTATCTACATCTATCTATCTATCTATCTATCTATCTATTTTATCCACTTCATATCTATCTATCTTTCTATCTATCTATTTATCTATCTATCTATCAACTTTCCTACCTACCTACCTGCCTATCTATCTATCTATCTATCTCTATCTATCTATCTATCTCAGTTTGTCATTATCTATCTATGATACTCGGTTTATAAGCATTCATTCATCTTAGTCTGTTCAGATGTCTGTCTCCACACACACCTACACACACACACACACACACCACACTGAGAGAGAGAGAGAGAGAGAGAGAGAGAAGAGAGAGAGGAGAGAAAGAGAGAGAGAGGCACATACATACAAGAGAAACAAACAAACAGAAACACACAGAGCTACAAGCACAATCACACGTATACACAGGCACATACACATGCGTATGCTTTGAGAAATCACTTTTACAGCATTACGCCAATCAAACAAAGCCCGGCATGCAAATATATTTATGTCAAACTCTTCTTGAGTGACATCCGGTGATGTCTGCCGCTTCAGCTGGTAATCTTGACAAATCTCAAGCCGATCCCAAAATACCCATACGCAGCGGCGGGTGCACGTCGGGCCTAATTTCATGATTCGAAACACAGTAATGGCTCTAACTTAACGACATATGCATAAGTACTTTGTTCAGGATTGCTTGAAGAAAAACATCTGAAATATTTGTGCCAGAATTTGACAGAACAAACCATTATTTTTTCTTATCGGCTTGCGTAACAGAACGAAATCAGCGATCCGCGTTCTAATTCTGGTTGCGGCTTGCTTTCAATTAACGCAAACCGAAGATAAAAGCTGGATGTGAATTACCCAAGGATGCTGCGTGCCGTCTTGAAAAAAAATCTTGGAAGCAGCCCACCATAAGATAGAGCGGCTGTGTGGCTACTTGCCCCCTATCACACAAACCAACCGAGTAAGACGAACAGGACAAGCTGGAAACTGCTGGAAAAACACAGACGAACTCATAAGGGACGTTCTCCAGTAGACACCTACACATGGTCTCTCCAGTATCGGCCGATCAGTAAAAACCTACATCAATCAGATTTGTGCGGATTCTGGATGGTGCGTTGAGGACCTCCCAGGGCGATGACAAATAGGAACGGTTTGATGAGAGAAAGAATCCTGAGTAGACATGTTGTCAGCGATATATATATATATATATAATATATATATATATATATATATATATATATATATATATATACATAAGAAAATGTTTTCAAAAATATAACAGACACAGGATGTTATGATCAAAGGAAAAATGTTACATGTCTATACTTAAGTATTTCAGTTTATGATAAACCATCTTCAGGACAATGCAAAATAAATTTTGTAAGGGAGAAAAATGAAAAATGTTAAGTGTATGGTGAATGTGTGAATACAATGTTATTTACCGTTATTAAGTTATTAATTATTAAGTTACCATACACTTAACATTTTTCATTTTTCTCCCTTACAAAATTTATTTTGCATTGTCCTGATGATGGTTTATCATAAACCGAAATACTTAAGTATAGACATGTAACATTTTTCCTTTGATCATAACATCCTGTGTCTGTTATATTCTTGAAAACATTTCTTCACATATTGTTGGATTAATTTCATCATCGTATTTCCACATTATATATATATACATATTATAATATATTAGTAATTTGAAGGCAAATACAATGCGTATGAAAAATACGCATTGTATTTGCCTTCAAATTACTAATATATTATAACATACTTAACAATGCTTCAAGCAAAATTACCAATTACTTATATATATATATATATATATATTATATATATATATATATATATATATATATATGAAAGTAAAGGGAAGTGAATCCGACAATATATATAGAAAGTTTTTAGAAAAAACAAGATGTTATTAGTTTGCTGACAAATATGTTTCGACCTTATAAAGCTTCTGATTTTAAAAAATAAAATTTATTTTATTTTTGACAGAAAATACGCATTTACAAAAACAATTTAAATTCTGGCCCTGAACGATAGCGTTTGTTTGTACCTCGTGATTAACGGTTTATTTATTCCGTCTTTCCTCATAAATATAGTTGCTTTGTAAAAGTCCGCTTTATTAAAAGGTCGAAACAGATCTGTCAGCAAACCAATATATATATATATATATATATATATATATATATATATATATATATATATATATATATGAGATTTATCCAAAACTTGGTAGTAAGGGATGATTCTATATGTAATTTCTAAGACACACTGTATTATTATTGTATGATCCAGTATGTATAAATACAGCTAATCTTTAAATCACTAAAGAGAGCTCAATGTATAATAAACTTTTTAGATTATATACAGAGCAATATTTATCATAGAAAGGAAGAACTCAACACCGTAAATCCATAATAAATTTATTTCGACCAAAATTGGGGCCTATATAAATCCAAGTTGATTTAATATAGCTCCCCAAAATTCAGTCACATCAGATGGATATCAATTTACTTTTGAAATTGCACTTTTGAAAAAACAAAAAGTAGAATTTAAAAAAATAAATTCAAACAAAAACAAAAAATATAAACATTTTGTAACAGTATAAGATTGTCACTATGGTGACAGGAAGTAGAATGAGAAAAAAGAGATACATCTCAAGTTTGGCTTCTTAAGGTATGGTAGTCAGACAGACAAATAAGGACAGGACAGAAAAATAGAATATTATATTAAAATAAAAAATAGTGAAGTAAATAAAAAAAATTAATATTTAAACATTAGAATATAATAGATAATATAATGGTGTATAAAAAAACTATAGATAAAAAATAAAATAAAAGGGAATAAAGATAAAGATAATAATAATAATAATAATAATAATAATAATAATAATAATAATAATAATAAGATAAAGTAAAAAAAATAATAATAAGTTATATAAGAATGATGTATATTCAGACAGCACATTCTATTGCAGGCATGTTTTATTAGAAACGATAGACAAGGATTTGGTGTTTAGATTTTTATTCAGCTTTTCTTTTTAGCCAACGAGAAAGACAAAAGATTAAAAATCGGGTACCATTCGGTTATGGTACCATTTCTACTCATAGGTATCTGAATATACCCATGAGCTTCATCAGACCGCATTCTTTATTGAAAATGGTATACAGATAAATTCTGCAGTTTCTTTTATGAATTTTCTCTTGATCCCTGTGATGGTATCGGGTTTCAATTCATCTTATCTTTTTAGGAGGTGGTTATGTTTCTGATCTGGTGGAAGATGTTTATCTGGGGGCTTAAAGCATTCCATTATCGCATATATATATATATATATATATATATATATATATATATATAATATATATATAATATTAGTCATCCACAGACCAATCACGTCTCTTCAGTATGGCTAGATATTAGTAGGCTACCTCCAGTCGGAATGGGAACCCGATCGATTTTATTAATATCATCAGTCAGACTTCTTAACCACTCGTCCATCAGCACCTACAGACTGAAAAGAGGATTTTAACTGATATACATATATCTGTATTTATGTAAAGGCTACTAGAGAGTGCTCCATCCGTTTTATTGGAGAGCGTTGCCTTTAAGCTTAGTTGGCGGTCGTCAGTGAAATCTTCTCCAAAATGCTAACCCACCCATATATATATATATATATATATATATATATATATATATAACTTAAACAAGATCAACTTTGATCTAGCCAACATATTCTCAAATGCCTATAATTTTCCACCAATTCTCCTCCCCTATAACATTTTTTATAAACTTGTGATTCCCACCTCCTACTTATTCCTACTGCTACTCTGTTTGTTTAAAAAAACACGGAAACATCTAACCACTTCACACCTGATGAGGCACTAAGTAGTGCAGAAAGTACGAGTGTAAAAAACCCGACATAAAAAAGTTGGACAGACAATTGGAAAGAATATAAAAGAAACTCGGCAGCCAAGAAATGTCTATCGAATTCAACAAAACATGCATGCATGCATGCAAATATATATATATATATATATATATAAGTCATCCACAGACGTCGAGTTTCGACGTTCCACGTCTCTTCAATGTGGCTAGACACAACAACTACCTGTGACCAGGAGCGAAATCCGCCTGACTTTTCGTTAGCCCGATTCGTTAACCTCTAGGCCGTTTGACAGCTGCCGTAAAGGGGTGTAGTTTAAACTATTAAATACATACATTTGTTTATATATTTTACGATCACCAGAGAGATCCAGTCTGTAAACAGACGATCATTGCTTTATGCTGGCAGTGAAAGTTAATTTAAGTCACCCCTAGAGAGCTCTCTGTTGACAGTTACAAATTTTAGCTTAGCTTAGCACAAGATCAAAAGCAGTGGACACTCAGTAAGAATCGAAGTCACCAGGAATGATCTGCTATTATAGACTGTATACCAATCTTCTATTGTCACTTAACTGCGACATGTTATCCTGCCACGCTGGCAGGGTGGTTTTAGGGAGTTTTTCTTCTCCTAGACTGGTTGTCCTATCACGGCTATATATAAATGTTGATGTTGCTGGTTTTGTTTTGTAAACTTACGATTTTCAGAATCATACTCACTCATGTCTGCTGAGTCTAATAAGTAACATGGACACGCAGTACACTTTTCCAAAAATAGTTTTAAGAAATATAATGCTAACTTTTTACTGAAACTACGGGTGTACAATTACGTTTCATTCTCATCAGCAGATTGCGAATTTCTCTCTCTCTCTCTCTCTCTCTATATATATATATATATATATATATATAATATATATATATATATTATATACTGTAGTGTGAGATAGTCACTATTACAGCTTTTGCTGGAATGGTGTACCAAAGGCAGTATTAATTGGTAGAGTGCTCAATATAAAATAGAGCTGTTATATAATATAATAAGATAAATATATAGGTTTTACATATCTATTTATTGGGTGACAAAGGAACATTCACAACCATATTGGTTTCATGCGATGCCTTCATCAGGTGAAGATGTTTCAATCGCATGAAACCATTATGGTTGTGAAGGTTCCTTTGTCACCCAATAAATAGATATGTAAAACCTATATATTTATCTTATTATATTATATATATATATATATATATATACCAAACTTATTGGTAAATCCTCGCGGTGAGAAAAAAACAGCAAATAGTTTGATTGTAAAAATATACTACCAAACATTACCCGGGGAGAAAAAAAAGTTTTGAAAAAAGAAAAGACCAAGATAGTCGTACCAACCAAAAATAATCTATTGGTTCAATATTTGGCCAAAAGAAAAAAACAATTTATATGTATATATATATATATAAGATATATATATTCATACAAAACCGCCAGGAAACTAAAGCTAATAAGTAAAAAGTGCTCAATACCTAAGTAGAGCAAATAATAAAGATAAACCTAATGAGTCTGATAAAACTACTACGTTCGGCTAGAAACCACAAGGTTCCTAGTTCGATACCGGCCCTCGCCAACTCAGCGTATGAGTAGCACAAGGATCTGTGCGGTAAAGTAAGGAACTGATGGCAGGTGTGGCCCTCCACCTCAGACGCCAAAACAATCTCCTTGATCTAGCGCTTGTGAAAAAGGGATAGACTCCCCCACTAATTGTCTGATACCGACTTTAGGCCACCCGACGACTTTACTTTATATATGTATATACATATTGAATAAATTAAGAAAACAAACTTTAAATTTGCTTCATAGTAATAATTTATTTCAACTGTGTAATCACAGCATCTTCAGATGTGAGCAAAAAAAATTTGTTCTCCACAAACTTACTAAGACCCCCCACCCAAGATTTAGAAATATAAATCCTGTATTTGGGCATTCCTTCAGTAATAATCTCTCTCTAAGAGAGATCGACTTCAGGAAGAGGCCTCGTAACGCTGGTGATAACACATTATTATTATTTACTCCTTTTGAGTTTTCACATAGAGTGTAGTGATGGTCTTTCACTGGAGTCTGAGTGACAGCAAGTCTACTCAGGTCTCCAGGACTCTTCTGAAGTATTCTGGCAGATTGCACGAGTGCAGTGTTCTGATGGTTTCAATCCTTTCTGATATACAACTTTCCAAGCTTTTCTAATCCTTTGGGATGTTCCAGTGCACCAACCACAATGGGTACTCATTTGATTTCATATTCCATAACTTTTTCAGTTTCTGGCAAGGTCCAGATATTTGTCCATTTTTTCATTTTCCTTTAACTTCCCCTGTGATCTGCTGGCTGCAAAATCCACCAGTTGACAAGTTCTTTTCTTTTTTGTTTATCACACTAGGTCTTGGTCTTTGCTAGAGAGTAAGTTTTTTTTCAAATCCGAGAATTTTATGCGTTTCGTTTCAAGAACAGATTTGGTTTATGCATATAAATTTTGTTGTGTGGTCAAATTTATTTTTTGCATAATTACCAGCGTGGCTACTTCCCAACCCAGTCGTGTCTAGTTTTGTATTCTCGTTGTACTAGTTTGCTACATTTGCAGAGTATATGGTTACAGTCTCATCTCTATTACCGCAAGTCTACATTCTATTTTGTTGGGTCTTATTTTGCTTTGATATCGTTTGTCTTATGGATTATTTTGTGCAGATGTTATATGATTAGAGTTTCTCTTTTGAGGTTATTATTATTTAATTATTATTTAATTATTATTATTCACTCTTTTGAGTTTTCACACCAGTGTTAGCTGATGGTATTTATTTTATTATTATTATTATTATTATTATTATTATTATTATTATTATTATTATTATTATTATTATTATTACTATTATTATTACTATTATTATTACTAGCAAATATATGCACCCTCCGGGTGCAGTATTTAAGTTTTATGTAATAAAATATTGTGTATAATTAGAAAGGCTAATGAAACTAAATAAGAACAACGATAAAAAGATTTGAACAGAGGGAGTATAATAAAAGATTTGAACAGAGGGAGTATAATAAAAGATTTGAAACGAGGGAGTAAAATAAAAAAATATGGAACAACTGAACTTAATCTTCCATCACTCTCGTCTTTATTGTTATTTTTTTCTATTTAGTATTTAATTATAAGAGGAGATAAAGAATAAAATGATAGTTATTTTTCTTGTTAATGGATTTCATTGAAGAGATTTTTCCTTATATTCATTAAATAAAACAAACAGTTAGAAATCAATAATACTAAGCACATATTTATTAAATTCGATTTTTAATATTAATATGCAAATTAGCCTTCCCGTTCACATGTAAACCGCGATTTTGTTGTATATATAATATAATTGCTGTTTGTCAGTATGTAGACATAGTTAATATTAATAATGTAAGACAATTTTTATTAATAATTGAGGTTTAGATAAAAATAAATCATGGAGAATGTGAATAACTAAGAGAATTGTGACTTGAGTAGGATATTGTTTCGTTCGAGAGAAAAACACACAATTCCATTTAATAAGATTATTATTATTATTTTATTTACTCGTTTAGATTTAGTCTTTNTCGTTAGATCTTATCTTCCTTTTTTTTGTAGGTGGCATAAATAGCTGGCTTGATATCATACAGCAAAAGCTAAAAATCCTGAACAGTGCTTAGCGTTCATTGTTGTGTTCTTTTTATTTTCCATCATCTGTTGTTACGTCACATTAAGACGAGAAGATATCGAAATGAATCGTCAGCTTTTTGACTTGACTTTTTTTGTCTTTTCTCTTTTTAGGGGAGGGGGCGCTTTTAGAGTCAGTTTGTTTCGTAATTCCGTGCACATTAAGTGGCCCGAGGCCTTGTTCTGCAAAGTTAGCCATCTTGATTTACTTTGTTTGCTGGGCCGCGTTTGCTCTCGAGAAAATTTCTCCGTCTTCATCCATTCATCTGTGCACGCCTTACCATTTATTGGTGAATACAGATTTCTCTTGTAACGTTAAATAAACACTGGATGCCCTAAAATATGTCTACATGCTTTTGTTTATAAACGACAGCTGGGGTTATTATACGAAAGGTAATTAGACCCTTTCATAATATAGAATAAATTTTATCACAGAATTTAGATCGGTAAAGGGGCCCGATGTTTATGTTTGAATGAAAATGGGGAAAACGGACCATTAAAAATATAGACCCATTGTATCAGCATATAGAATTGTAATATTCTTTTTATTCCGAACATTTTGGACCCTTCAAATAAAATGTCAGTTAAACATAAACATTATAAATAGCGGCTAAGGTCATTATACGAAAGGTAATTGGACCCTTTCATAATAAAGAATAAATTTTATCATAAAATTTAGATCGGTAAAGGGGCCCGGTGAAAATGGGGATAAATGGTTTCTTAAAAATGTAGACCCATTGTATCTGCTTATACAATTGTAAGTTTTTTTTAATTCTGAACATTTTGGACCTTTCAAATAAAATGTCAGTTAAACATAAACATTAAATGCTTTTCTTTCTAAGCTTATAATATTCATTCTTTAATATTAAATGGTTTAATTAACTTTAGCGGCACTGAACAAGAAACGCAAATAAATCTTTTTCGTACACTCTCTCTCTCTCTTTCTCTGTCTCTGTCTCTCTCTCTCTCTCTCTTTCTGTATATATATATATATATATATATATATATATATCTTCTCTCTGTCTCTTAGTATGTGTCTGTGTCTGTTTTTCTCATTCTCTCTCACACGCCACACACACAACTCTCTCTCTCTACACACACACACACACACACACACACACACACACATATATATTTATAATATATATATATATATATATATATATATATATATATAAGATGAACAAAAGTGATAAGACAAACAGGAATATTTATTTCATGTATCTATTTTTAATTGTTCTCAACTATTTTTGATCTTAGCTCATCGTCAGGAGAACAATTTCTTATGAAAGAAATTGTTTTTAGAAAGTTTAGATAAGTTTTCTAAGTGTTTGACAAGCCACACATATTCAGGCAAAAATATATTGGAAGTGGTGAGTCCCTCTGTTCAGAAAAAAAACATCATACCCATCTATCTCAGTATTGTCATCTCTCTCTCTCTCTCTCTAACTCTCTGTCACCCCCTCTCTCTTTCTCTTTCTCTCTCTCTCTTTCTCTCTCTCTCTCTCTCTCTCTCTCTCTCTCTCTCTCTCTCTCTCTATATATATATATATATATATATATATATATCAGTTCATATCTATCTATCTATCTATCTATCTATCTATTCATCTGAGTATTTTCATATCTTTCTATTTCTCTCTTTCAGTCTGTTCATATTTATCTATGTAAATATTCTATCAATCTATTTGTCTATCTATCTTTCTTCTTTCTTTTGTTATTTTTTTACTATCTATCTATCTATGTATCTATCTTTGTTTCTTGTTTGACATCTATCTATCTCAGTCTGTTCATATATTTCTAACTGTCTCAGTCACTATCTATCTATCTATCTATCTATCTATCTATCTATCTATCTATGTTTAGTATATCATTTATGATTTCACTCACATTTTGAAAGACACTAAATATATTTAGTTATTTTGATTTCCAAATTTGTATCTAAAAAATAAAATTCGTAGAAATTAAGATTTCAAGTAGAGAATGAAAAACAACGAAGTCACGTTGGAAAAGGAAGACATGTTTTCAATCTTGACGTACATTTTGATTTGAAACGCAGGTTTACAGACAAAAAACAAAAACTGGTTCTATCCTCATTCTTAATCACATCCGCCAATCACACTTAATCACATCTGGACGATCCCATTTTGTGTTTACCAAACCGAATTATTCTCAAAGAAAGGCTTGACATTCTTACCCTTAATATTTTATCATCTAACATGGTAAAACTTTGTAAAAATTGTATTTAATTTCACGCTTGTTAAATAGTAAACATTTAAAGAATATATTATTTAGTATAGTTTTCCAACTATTAATTTCATAGTTTTTCTTTATTTTAGCTTTCTATTTAAAAAGAAAGTCTCGTTTCTAGATAAAAGGAAATGGTTGTATTCCAATTTCACTTATTCTCACGTTAACACTAAGAAAACATATTAAACACAGGGTTTTGTGACTTTGATCGACTGTGACGTATGGAAAAAAAAAAGGAAAAGAAAATAAGTGCTAAATAGTTCCTAAGAAACACCAGAAACAAGATACATCTAAAGAAGACCGGAAACACTATCGGTCAAAATTGTGCATTCAAACAACATCTAACACACACAAAAAATATTTCCACAAAGTTTCCTGGGTATGATATTTTACTGCATCTAGTGGTGAGGTTCCAATGTTGGAGCTCTGGAAAATATGGGTTACCTTTCATTGCCATTACTCCCAGGTAGACTCTGATCCGGAGTCTACAAGCAGGATGCAATACAATCTTGCTTCCATAAGAAAACCTTAAAATCAACATTCAACACCTCGTTTTTTTTTTTATCTAATATCGAACACTACCCTTTAGCGCCGTTGTGATATTGGATCCTTTCTGTCCACTAAAGACGATGGCGTAGTGTCCCAAAAAATTATCTGCTTTTGCGCAAGTGACTCTGCAGGCCAATTCTTGAATGACAGTCTTTGGTGCACTGAATGCATACAAACTGTGATGCTTTCTGGGGCTGCTGGCTTTTCTCTCTTTTTCTGGCTCTCTTTTTTGTTTTGTTATAACGATAACCAAAATTACTAAACCAGCTCAAACAACGTACATCTACCTTTCAGCCCATGTTTTATAGAATTGAGGCACGATTCCATAAGTTTCTGTCTATTAAGAATATTTTAACTCGAAAAATATCGAAGTTGGGCCAGAAATTCACCTGATGCCGGCACATCAAAACAGCGTACATTAGGACAGGACGATAAAAGATCAAAATTACCGAAAAAAGAATGGACTTAATTCACTTATACGACAAAATAAAGTTTATTATAATTTTCTGTTCGTTGATAATACTTATCTCAGTAAATATGGGCGGAATAAATGTTTATATTCATTATAAATCGGTTCGATTTTAAAAATCAGCATTCAACACCTGGTTTTTATCAAGTCTCGAACGCATGCTACTAGTGCCATTGTGAAATACGGAATAACCACGGTTACCAAACAGGATAAAAGAACGAAGATCTATCTTTAAACTTCGCTTCTAAAATCTTGTTCCGTCCAAGTTAATATTTTTAATCTTCTTGTCTTAAAAAACAAACGAAAAAAAAAACCAACAAAAAAACAAAACAAACATAAGCAAACAAAAAACAAACAGGCCTACACTAAAGAAAGCAACGCGTTCTTCAATAAGCTATAATAGAAATTTAAGATAGAATTTATAATAGAAATTAAAGGGTATTTGCCTGCTCATCCCACTTATGAGGGCTGGACACAAGGTCTCGTTTTTACGTGGGCACATAAAAATTGCAACGATCTGGGGGGCATAGCCCCCTTGGATCGATGCTATTAATTGTACTTTACCGGTCCAGAGGCCGAAGCACACTGGACCCCCAGCCGAGGCCGGGTATAGAAGGTAAGTGTCAAAGCATAGAATCTGGAACAGATACTACACTCTAACCCCCGCCGACATCAGGTAAGGGTATTTGCCTGCTCATCCCACTTATGAGGGCTGGACACAAGGTCTCGTTTTTACGTGGGCACATAAAAATTGCAAGGATCTGGGGGGATGGCCCCCTGGATCGATGCCATTAACTGTACTTCACCGGTCCAGAGGCCGAAGCACACTGGACCCCCAGCCGAGGCCGGGTATAGAAGGTAAGAAGTGTCAAAGCATAGAATCTGGAACAGATACTACACTTTGATCCTCCCTTCGATGTCAGGTAAGGATATAATAGAAATTAAAGGATAAAAGAACGAAGATCTACCTTTAAACTTCTCTTCTAAAATCTTGTTCCGTTCAAATTAATATTTGTAATCTTCTTTGCTTGAAAAAAACCAAAAAAAAAAACAAACAAACAAAACCCCCCCCCAAAAATAACAAGACAAAAAAGACAACAAAAAACAGCAGGCCTACACTAAAGAAAGCTACGCGTTCTTCAATAAGCTAAATGCACCGTTGGTTGTAGAATTATTCAACGTTAAAAGAGTTACAGCTAGTTTATTTGCCCTATTGACGTCATAGGCCGACATCAAATGATTTAAATGCTTCTACAAATTTTGTTATACAAATTTAGTCAACATCTTGTCATGATGTAATTTAACTGAGTTCATCTCAACCCACGAATAAAAATAAATCCTTGCTTTTCGTTTCACAGCTGACGAATTAAAAAATACAACTAAAATGTTATAAAAGCTTTTTTGAGATCCGTGTTTATATAAATCTTGCTGTGTTTTTAGAAGTTTAATTACTTTGGTTTAGTTTGGTTTATTTGCTTTTCGACACATCAACTCCTTATGGGTCATTTGATGCCAAAATTCGATTGTTCATTTTGTTTTCGTGTGGTTTATTTGTTTAACGGCATATCAACTCCTTATGGGTCATTTGATGCCAAAATTCGATTGTTTATTTTGTTTTTGTGTGGTTTATTTTTTTAACGGCATATCAACTTTTTATGGGTCATTTGATGCCAAAATTTGATTGTTTATTTTGTTTTTGTGTGGTTTATTTGTTTAACGGCATATCAACTCTTTATGGGTCATTTATTGCCAAAATTTGATTGTTTATTTTGTTTTTGTGTGGTTTATTTGTTTAACGGCATATCAAATCCTTATGGGTCATTTGTTGCCAAAATTTGATTGTTTATTTTATTTTCGTGTTGTTTATTTGTTTAACGGCATATCAACTCCTTATGGGTTATTTGATGCCAAAATTTTATTGTTTATTTTATTTTCGTGTGGTTTATTTGTTTAACGGCATATCAACTCCTTATGGGTCATTTGTTGCCAAAATTTTATTGTTTATTTTATTTTCGTGTGGTTTATTTGTTTAACGGCATATCGACTACTTATGGGTCATTTTATCTTGAACTTTGATTAATTTGTTTTGTTTTGGCTTATTCATTTAACGGCATATCAACTCTTTATGGGTCATTTTATGTCGAAATTTGATTAATTTGTTTTGTTTGGTTTATTTGTTTAGCGGCGTATCAACTCCTTATAATTCATTTAATGCTTGTTTGGTTTATATGTTTAACGGCATATCAACTCCTTGTGGGTTATTTGATACTGATATTTGATTAATTTCTAAATATTTAATTGTAATCATAACTGAAAAAATATAAAACCCGGAACCTTACGAATTCCTTGGCGTCCGAACGGAAAGTTGCGATAAAAAGCAACGGAAATTAAGATTGTTGGAATACAAGTGAAGAATTAATAATAAAACTAAATTTAATTGGCGAATAATTAAACGATATTTCCGAAGTATTTTCTGCATTGTTGTTACAATTTTTGCTGCCATTTTTAGGCTTCAAGTAAGAGCACTTTACAGTGGAGATCCCTTGTGTTAAGCAGAGGCTGATCTTTAGTGCAGAACCCTTTGGTTGTTCCCCGGTGTCCCTTAGTGTTAGGTAAAATCCTTTGGTTGTTTCTCGGTGTCCTTTAGTGTTGGGTAAAATCCTTTAGTTCTTTCTTGGTGTTTCTTAGTGTTGAGTAGGATCCTTTGGTTGAGAAAACTCCTTGGTTGCAAGTCCGTTCGGGAATGGCAAATACGTGCAAATAAACAGCTTTCCTAGATCGGCGATTAAATAGTTAACTAACCACATATTCGAGCTGTTGATTGGCTGGCTTTAATCCACACGCCCACGCAGTGTCTATAAGTTTAAGTGGTGGACCTCAGCACACCTTATATTACAAAAAAACTACAACAATTGTTACTTTGAATATATTCTCCAGTTTTCTTCGTGTTTTATGCTTTATTCACTGTTTAGAATTCTTCTAGGTACACGATGTACCTTTTATCTTAAATTAGAATTTGCAGAAACAGAATCGCAGGATTGGGTTACGCTATTTGGCGTAAGTGCTCTGAATGTGGAAGAAGCGCGAAATTGGAATCTGTCTTTTGGTTGAACTCTGCTATCTAAAGTTACCGCAGCCACAAGTTCAAAAGCGCTTCTGCCGAAGAACGTGAAATAGCCTGGAATTGACATCTGATACGGAAGCCTTCAACTGCTGAAATGAATATATTTCGGTGCTGATTTCGATCTCGATTTAAAATCTTTTCTCGGCTTACTTTTACATTCATGGATCTTTAACCGTTAATATATTACGAAGTCACGTGTTTTAATTTTGACCGCATTTCAAATTAAACTAATATTATTAACTACACCGTTGTGCAAATTAATTGAAACAAAACGAATAATTCCGTTATCATTAATGATATCTGTAATATATCTGTAAGGCTTGCCAGTGTGTTCGTGCAGCGTTACGATTTTTACTGCGCTTCGTTGGAGTAACTTCCATCGCAGACAATGGTGGTAGGACAACTAATCGATAGTGAAAACAATACTGTCTGAACGTGATAAAAATCTGATGCAATCACAGATGACGTAATATTTTTCAAGGGCGCCTGGCTTTACTTGTACGGTTTCAAGTAACTATTCCTATTTAAAAATAATTTGCACACAGTTATTTATTTCAAGCTTTCCTATCAAATAATAA
>CM042142.1:122855502-122858002 GCA_023376005.1 Doryteuthis pealeii
TTTATCAATTTGTACGGCACGACAGCCCGTCTAGGGTTATTTCATGACTAGAGGTTAGGGAATCGCGTTTATTGTACATTTACATTAACATTTGTTATGTAGTTGTCTCTTAAAAGCATTTTCTCGATCCGGACTTATTGAATACGAATCATTTTTAAACAGATCTATCTGACCTATAGATGTTACAACCACACACACACAAAAACAAAACAAAAAAAAAACGCAATATGAATCAAGGTAAAAATCATACATAAGTAAAAAGGTAGATATTCTAGGTAAAACAAAACATTAAGTTTATAAGTTCCCAAAATTCACACTGAATTGTCCAATTGGACACATAGCGTAAAAGGTAAAGGTGTTGGTATAGACAGTTATAATGACAGTTAACTCTAGGCTGCAGGTTCAATCCTGGTCAAGGGCGACAGTAACATAGAATAATAATTAACACAGCTTAACACCTGTACCCCAGCTGTGGTTAGCGGAAATGAGATTGAATAAAGGGTTGGATAAAAGGTTGAGTTCAAAACTCCGTGATGGCTCCCGATTACGACAAGAAGGCTCCCGCGTTCGAAAAGAAGATTTTCAAGTCCGTCAAGAAATACTTGAAGAAGACCGGATAGCAATAGAGATGAGGACAATACTTCGAATGATACAAATTATCTAACCTCATCTAAAAAATTCAGAAAATAGTCCCAATCACTTCGGGTCACAGTAGGCCTCAAAGTAACGGCAATATCGTGTGACTTCACAATCCTCGGAACGGAAGCAATATTTGTAGACAGGATCTTTTTTCATGAGCGCAAATACATAGCAAAAAGTATGGCGTTGGAGGTGCACTCCTGAAATTGTAAAACACACAATTTAAAAAAAAAATCCCCCAACGTTTCGTGCTTAAAACTTATCCCATGTATTGCGATACTATATAAACTTGCTATACCCAACAGTTTTATGGAGACTCATGGTCTAATGGTTAGAGTCGTAGGAAATGAACTCGTCGACCCGAGTTCAATTCCTGGACAAAGCTGTTTGGATTTCACATCGCACTAATACCCTTGGGAAAGGTATGAATCCAATTCTCTCTCTAACTATGGGTAAAATAGCACGTTAGACTGGGCTCTTTAACCACAGATACGCAACCAGTCTAGGAGAAGGAAAACTCTGATTTTTAAACCTCCGCTTAAGAAATTGACCTTGTGTCGCATCGTGCTCGCGCGGAGGAGTTTATATATATATACGAGCAGGATACGACACAAGGTCAATTTCTCAAGCGGGGGGGGGGTTGAATTCAGTTTTCCTTCTCCTAGACTATATATATATATATATATATATATATATATATATATATATTCAAATAGTTCAATTCCTAGTCAAAGGTGCTTGCATTTCACATGGCACTAATACCCTTGGGAAAGGTATGAATCCAATTCTCCCTCCAGCTATGGGTAAATAGCAGGGCAGACTGGGCTCTTTAGCCATGGCTAGGTAACCAGTCTAGGAGAAGGAAAACTCTGAATTCTAACCTGTTAAACTCCGCTTAAGAAATTGACCTAATGTCGCATCCTGCTTGTGCGGGGTGGGGGGTGCTGGTATATATATATATATATATATATATATATATACCCAACAATTTTAACATTATTTTATTAGAATTAAGTGTTTGTACATATATTTTTTAATAAGCCACACCAGATGCCGTTTAGTTTCATACTGAACCCCCCCCCCTTTTGGGGGTACGGTCAGCGTATTCTAAACGCCCGTCAACAGGGCGGGACAAAAAATGAGTTTAATAGTCCGAAAAAAATTGGGTTGGTATCTTAGTCATTCTTCAAAGAACTAGTGTTCAGCAAAGGGCAGTATAATATCTAGTATATAGAGTCTATGATTATTAAACGCTATCTCCGTTGGTCTGATCGTCTCCGTATGGGGTACGTTCGTTTGCCAAATAATTTATTTTATAATCAACAAACGACTGGTAAAAAAAAAATCCATCAAAGTATAAACTTTAATAGGAAAATTGTTTGAAGTCATATCTGGGCAAATGCAAATTTAGTGCAGTGGAATTCGGAGATTGGAGCTGTGTCGTTCACTTGAGAACCAACAATTTTTCTTTTCTTTTTAGGCTTCCATACTCTAAAATTACAGGCATCAGATTTTCATAAGGGACTATGAAAAAACAGAGATACGGTCATAAAATGAGGGTCTAATTTATCATTGTACTTACCTTGTAAATCGAACCCCCACTTTAAAACTAAACCGTTTCACAAAAATAAATAAATACATTTTTGAAGATGAACGTGTTCAGCTTGACTCTTTTAAACATTCCGTTCGCAAGGGTGAGGATGCGTCACCCCCATATAATTACCAACAACATCAGTGAAATTCATGATTCGGGGATCAAAAGTCATACGTGCGACCGTTCTCGGTAATATTTATCAGAATTTTGAAAATGAGGGTTGATATGTATTATATTGGCTTTTGGTTTGGTTTGGTTTTGTTTTGT
>CM042142.1:122863002-122873002 GCA_023376005.1 Doryteuthis pealeii
ACTATCACCACTTCGCCATTATCAAACACACTGTTTGACTACTTCATATATATATATATGTGTGTGTGTGTGTGTGTGTGAAGAAAAGGAAGTGAATCCGACGGTATGTAGTATATTAAGAAAATTGAAAAAAACACAGGTTTAAATAAGTTGAGTGGTAAGTTTATTAGCCGACGCTGCAGTGTTTCGATCTATTAATTAGATCATCTTCAGGGCATTTGTTGGTATATGGAATGTGATAAAAAGTTTTTATCACAGAATAACGAGATAAGCAAGTGATAGTCCTTGTTTATTTTCGATACACACACTCACATACTCTCATACTCACACCGTAAAAGAGAATATTTGACGTTATATTTCAAACCGTCCACTTTTTCCAGCGTCCTTTCTTCAGATTTCAAATTTTGAACAGACTGATAAACCTATATATTATATATATATATATATATATATATATATATATATATGTGTGTGTGTGTGTGTGTGGTGTGTGTGTGTGTGTTTGTGTGTGTCTATGTGTGTGCGTGCGTGTAGTGGTCTTATCTAAGGATAAGACATTGATTGCCTCTAATGTGTGTATGGATGTGTTAAGTGTAGATTAAAAAAAACTAGTTTAGTACAAATTAAACTATAAAATCTTGAAAAAGAAAAGAGGTACACTAAAGACGAAGGAAAAGGTGAGGCTTTTGAGTGAGTGGCCCGATCAAGTTTCAGTTCTAATGAGGCATGAAATTTACGAGAATGTCGATCAAAAAACAATATTGACACAAGAGGTTTCACTTACACACCTTGTTTCCATAGAGATTCAAAATGGTTGCTGAAAACTGTTTTTTTACCCGTCTTCGTATTTATCAAAAACAAATCTTTGATTGAATTTTTTATGTTAATTCTTAAATAAAGACTTGATTTCTTTTATTTTTTTTTTCCTCTCTTTTCTTGTTCTGAATATATTTTTTGGTTTTTCGGATTAATTTCCTTTTTCGAATTCTTTTTGATTTTCTTTTATTTTAAAAATATTTATTTTCGTTATTTTTCCTGTTTCCATTTCATCCTTTTTTTTTTCTGTACTTCCAATTTTGTTTTAACTTTATTTTCATTCCAAACTTCTTTCTTTATTTTTTCTTTTTATTCATTTCTTTTCGTTTTTTCTTTCTTTTCTTTTCATTCTTTTTTCCTTCTATTCATTCATTTGTCATTACCTTGATTTTTGTTCGATTTCTCTTTAAACTGTTTTCCCTTTCTTTCTTCTTTTTTTTTGTAGTTTCATTTCTTATTCTTTTTCCTTCTTTCATTTCTTTTCTTCTTCTTTTTCTTCTAATCTTCCATTTCTTCTTAAATTTATTTTCATTTAATTCCCCTTTGAAGTGTCTTCCTTTTTTTTTTCATTTCTTTTCGTTTTTACATTCTAAATTTTTTCTTTTCTTCTTTTCATTCTATCCTTTTCTTCTATTCTTTTATTTCTTTTTCACTTTAAAAAAAATTCATCCTTCTTTAAACCGTCTTTCTGACTCTTTTATTAAAATTTTTTTTCTTTTTTTTTTTTTTTCAGTTGTTTTATTCTGCTTTTCTTTTTCTTCTTTTCTTCTCATCTTACCGTTATTTTCATTTAATTCCCCTTTAAACAGTTCTCTTTCTTTTTTTCATTTCTTTTCTTTTCTTTTGTTTCTCTTTTCATGTCATTCTTTTTTCTTTTATTCAATTTCTTTTAAAATTTATTTTCATTCCAGCCCCTTTAAATCTTCTTTCTTTCCATTTAAAAAAAATTCTTCTTTTGCATTTTTTCTTTTTTTTCTTTTTCTTTTTTTTTCAAATCTTCAGTTTTAAAAAAAGAATTAATTTTCATTCCATTCCTTATTTTCGCTTCTTTTTCTTTTTTCTTTCTTCATTTCTTTTCTTTTCTTTTTTCTTCTAATTCCATCTTTTTCTTCTATTCTTCCTTTTCTTTTTACCTTTATTCTCATTTCATTCGTCTTTAAACCGTCTTTCTTTCTTTTTTTGTTTTTCTCCGTTTCTTTTTGTTTTTTCATTTACTATTTCTTCTCTTTTCCTTCCTTTTTTTTTCTTTTTCTTTTTATTCTATTCGACCATTTATTTTTACCTTTATCTTATTCCATTCATCTTTAAACTGTTTTCCTTTCTTTTTCCCCTTTCTTTTCGTTTTTTTCTTTCTCCTATTCTTTCTATTTCTTTTTCTCTTTTTTGTTTTATTTTTCCCTTTTTAACCTTTATTTTCATTCCATTCCTCTATAAACTGACTTCCTGTCTGCTTTTCTTTCAGTTTTTTCTTTTTTAAATTTTTTTTTATCCACCCCTTTTTTTCACCTATCACTTTTACTATTCATCTTTAATGTTCAGTTTTTGTTTTTAGATTCTTTTTTTTTTACCTCATTTTTATTTTCTTCCGGACTTTTTTCTCTCCTTGTTTTTCCGGCTATTTCTATTTTGAGTTGCCTCATATTTTTTTATTTCGTAATAAGCATTTTTCTTTTCTTTATTTTATCTTCAGTCTTAATCATTTAAGTCTTCTTTTTTTCTATTTTAATTCGTTCAGATTTTCCTTCCATTCATCAATTTCCTCTAATATTTTCTTGTTTTACTTTTATAATTCATTTTTATTCTAAAGTTTCCCCTGCTTTCTTAGTGGTACTTTGACTTACGAGTTTAAATCATTTCTCTCGTAACTTAATTTCCTCGTATATCAAACCAATTTTCCCATTAAACTAAACAGAAAGACCATTAATGCGTTCCTGTTCCCGCAAAAAATCCTATTTTTTAATATTACATTTTTAATAAGAAAAATATAAATTTAAATATATATATATATATATTATATATATATATATATGTTAGTTCACATTTATACATAGTTTATATATATGTTATATAATTTATGAATGATAATATAATAATATAATAATATAATAATAATATAATAATAATAATGATTATTATTTATTTATTATATACTCATACACTTATATTAAATATAATATTATATCATATAATAATAATAATAATAATAATAATGTATGAGAGTGAAAGTGATACCAATTGTAGTTGGTGCACTTGGAACGGTACCAATAAACTTGGAAAAAAGACTGGAGGATCTGGAAATCAGAGGAAGATTAGAGACCATCCAAATACTGCACTGCTGCAATCGGCTAGATACTCAGAAGAGCCCTGGAGACCTGAGGAGACTTGTTGTCACTCAGACTCCAGTTAAATACCATCAGCTACCTGATGTGAAAAACTCAAAGGAGTGAAAATAATGTAGTAGATATAAATAAAATTAATAAGAAGAATATATATGTTTATATAATATGATATATTATATATATTAATGTTTAGTTTATATATATATATTTATATATATATATATATATTATATATATATGTGTTGTGTGTGTGTGTGTGTGTGTGTGTGTGTGGTATTCTTTGATTAAAATGTAGAAAAATTGAATTCAATGTCTACTTTGTTCTCTGGTGTCTAACTAAGCAGAGCTTAAGGAATAGACTGTCCTGAAATTGTCGTGCATTCATTAGAATTAAGGTACTCATTTCTTACCCAATAAATCATCCGTAGAAATTTTTTAATATCTTTATCTATACAGTTTAACGTATTATTTATTTCGGTTGTATTATACAAAACACTTTAGAAAGACTCAGGGAATATAACTATTTTAATGAATACTTGAACTTATAAAAATACATTTTCCTTTGAAAAGCTATACTTGCAATATGCAATATTCAATTTGCAGTATCTCTTTCTACAATAAAATGGGATGACACTTAAAGACGAAAAATAAATTGAATCTAAAACAAGAATAACAGAGAAATACACAGAATGTCTAGAAAAACATGGTAGCAAAAAAAAAAAATATTCAAACTTTGTCTGGTCATGAAAACATTGCTAACTTAATTAGTAGAGGCGCCATTCATGAAGAATAACACTCGACGTTAGAATGTGTTTTGTTTTGTTTGTGTTGTTTGGTTTGTTTTACGGCATATCACCTCAGTGGGTTATTTAATGCCGACAAAGTTGTGAAATAAATTCGTTCTTAATGGATACTCAGTTATTTTATGAACTCATATTTTTCTATTTAACTCATAGATAGGACCGTACAGTTTCATGATTGGACTTCTAGTGTAGGTGCGCAACTGGTTATACACTGACACAAATTGCCATTTATATAGTAGATTAATGTATAGCCATTGTACTCTCCAGCCTTCTCCAGTGACTTGTCATCAGTAACCTGGGTTTATTTTGTTTTACGACATATCAACCTCAGTGGGTCATTTAATGCCGACAAAACTTTGAAATAAATCTTTCTTAATGTGTTATATACCTCTTTTATTCTTCTGGCCGTCTGCTTCTTCTATCTTCTAATGGTTCTGGTATATTCTTCTACAGGTCTCGTCTGGTCTTCTTGTATGGGGATTCCGTGTCTGGTTCTGCTGGGGATCATTTCTTATCAGAAGCCTTGTGTCATTGTTAGCTTTTAGTAATAACAACAAGACTTCGATTTACTTTGGATGTTATTTTATTTCGGAACCCCAGGACCAGACAACTGCGGCTGAGAGTCACATCTTGCTAGCTTCTAACTCTGCAACTGACTAACTCTAACTGTCTCTGCATGACTAACTGCAACTCTTACTGAGTTGCCCCCTTAAAACCGGAAGGAGGCTTTCTATCGGGGTTCGCGTTCTCACGATTCTATACCAGAAAGCAAGGTGAGAGTGAGGTCAAGCATTGTCACTCACTCTCAAGGCCATCAGCTTGTACTGATCGCCATAAGGATTTCTATACTACCTTAAAAAGTAATAGGGATGCCAATTAATATGTAACAAATGGATACTCAGTTTTTTTTATGAACTCTGTTTTTCTATTTAACCCATAGATAGGACCTATAAGACATTTTGTTTTATACATTTTTGATGGGTATTCAATTTTTTAACTCACTTTTTAAACCCATTTTTTAACTCCTGTTTTTCTATTTAACCCATAGATGGGACCTAACAGGTACTACCACCCCGGATCAGAGTAGACTTGGAAGCAATGGTGATGAGGGGTGCTCCACATTCCCAGACTCCCAGAACTAGGACCTCACTATCAAATAGAGTTTATACATCATTCCCAGGACACGAAGACCCTCAGGCTACCACCTTCTAGCACCCATATGATAAAAAGGGTTGGATATGCCATAAGGGCATATAGGTTTGTTTCTCCACATCTGTATGCTCTCGTAGGTGCAAACTTATAGATTCCTACAGGTATTTGTATAAATCCCTAAGAGAGCTCAATATATAATAACTAATGTAATTAATTATATACAGAGCAATATTTAACTTTCAAAGAAAGAAAAACTTAACAAACCGTCATTAGACTATGATGAATTTATTTCGACCAGAAACTCAAAATGAGTCTGGTTCTTTTCTAATAGATTTTGGGAAATACAGGGAAAATCGAATAGAAAATCGAATCGTGAATGATTTTTCTATTCGATTTTCTCTGTATTTTGTCAAATTTATCTGAAGAGACTAGACCGTTTGAATTTCTGGTCGAAATGAATCTATCATAGTCTAATGACGGTTTGTTAAGTTTTTTTTCTTTTGAAAGTAAACACACACACACACACACACACACACACAGTCACACATATATATATTATATGTGTAGTAATATATATATATAATACATATATAATATATAGTAATATAATTATATATATATATATATATTATATATATTAATGATTGAGTGTGTATGGTTGGCACTAGTATACTAGAAAAAGTAGTAGTAATCCGTACAGTGTTTTAGAAGAGTGCTCAATATCTGTGATAGAGTGTTTGATAGTTGAATGAAGTGACAATAAAAGGTTTAGCTTTTATTCATTTATTTGCGAACGATATTACAAACAATGGTTTCCTGCTAAGGCATTCATCAGGTAAACGAAAATCATTTTTGGTTACCTGATGAATGCTTTTAGCAGGAAACCATTGGTAGTAATATCGTTCCCAAATAAATGAATAACAGCTAAAACTTTTATTTGTCACTTCATTCAACTATATATATATATATATATATATATATATATATATGTGTGTGTGTGTGTGTGTGTCAGTCAGAGAGAGAGAGAGAGAGGAGAGAGAGAGAGAGAGAGAGAGAGAGAGAGAGAGAGAGAGAGAGAGAGCAGCAAATTTTCTTGTAAGCATATCTTATTAGATATGGTACCGCGAGGATTTACTGTTTATTTTTTTTAAAAATAACCTTTTTCATGTTGCGAAATGTGCGCAAATAAGAATGAAGGATGTATAATAATAGCCCAACGTCACTGGTTTAGTATTGCGAGTAACTGTACTTTCAACCTTCATTGTCTCTTCCATCACTCCCGTCTTTCATTGCTAAATTTTCCTAATTTAACTATTTAGTTAAATATCGAAGCAAAGAATAAAATTACACTCATTTCTTTTGTTAGTGGATTTCTTTTAAGATTTATCTCCAAGATTTTTCAAATTTAAAAAAATGATTTCAATCAATATGCAAATTAGCCTTTCTGTTCAGACTGTAAACGCGCTATTTTGTTGTATATATAAATACAATTACATGTTATTAGTGTTAAGTATCTGGCAAGCCATCCTTCGTTCCAGATGTAATGAATAAGTAAGCAAGCCAATAAGAATCCAGTGTTAACGTATTCTTGTAAGTCCGTCGTCCAAGGGAATCCATATGTCAATGAAATAATCTCAGATTGGGATCTCTATTAATACAGCAGAAGCAGCAGCAGCAGTGCCAGTGATTGGACAATAGAATCCTTCTCAGGTCACGTGTTTATAGTCGAGTCTATAAGTAGAAGTGGACATTTACCTTATGCTTATATATCAACAAAATCAACAATTAGTATGTAGATCTGGTCAACAGTATTAATAATGTAAACAATTTTATTATAATTGAGGTAACTAAGGGAATAGTGCTTGAGTAATGACATAGTTACGGTTACAGACAAACAAACAATGTTCGTGTTGTTACGATTTATTCTGTGATCATTTAGTGTTTTAAATGGACTGCTCATCGTGTGCTGTTTGATGCTGTGTCGGATTGCGTAGTCCGTTAGTACTGATTCAAATGCGTGGATCAGGATCAATCTATCTACTAGTTCGTTCAGTTCTATCATTCTATCTATCCTTCTATCTATCTATTTGTCTATCTATCACAGTATGTTCATATGTATCGCCTGTTCACATCAATCTATCTGTCTATCAGTCTATCTATTATCTACTACTATCAGTATGTTCATATCTATCTCAGCATGTTCACATCTATCTATCTATCTATATCTATCTATCTATCTATCTATCTATCTATGCTATTTCTATCTATCTTATATTATATATATTATAATATTATTATATATATTAGTCTGATCATATCTATCTCAGCATGTTCTCATCTATCTATCTATCTATCTATCTATCTATCAGTCTGTTCATATCTATCTCTAGCATGTTCACATCTATCTATCTATCTATCTATCTATCTATTCTATCTATTCATATCTATCTCAGCATGTTTACATCTATCTATCTATCTATCTATCTAATCTATCTATTTATCTATCTATCTATCTATCTATCTATCTATCTATCTATCAGTCTGTTCATATCTATCTTAGCATGTTCACTTTCTATCTATCTATCTATCTATCTATCTATGAGTATATTTCATATCTATGCTGAGCATGATCACATCTATCTATCTATCTATCTATCTATCTATCTATCTTCTCAGTTGTTCATGTGTTATCTAACTATCTTCATTAACTCTATCTCAGGTTGTTCATATATTTCTATTCATTCATTTTTTTTATTATTCTATCTCGTGTTCTATATCTTACCTTTGTCTATATCTGTCTGTTTCTCTATATGTCGTATATTTGTCAGTATATTCATATTCATTTACTATTTGGTTTTTACTTTTCTATCTACATTTTCCACACGAATTTCTCTAAGTTGACGCCAGAATAACTGTGTCTGTTCCGTTCCTGTCTATGCTTCAGCATTCGTATATTTTGTAACGTTTCTCGCATGCATAACACACACACACCACACACACACACGACACACACATACATATATATATACATACATATGTATATATATATATAATATATATATATATACATATGTATAATTATATATACATACATATGTATATATATACATAAACATATATATATTATATAATTTTATCTTCATTCAATGACTGCTATTTACACAGTAGCCATTGCAACCACCAAAGCCTTCATCAGATGATGACTCTGGGTTCAGGCATGGTTTCGGGGGCGACGAAGCATCATTACCACTAACCCAGAGCGCCCACAGTATCTCACGATACCACCAGACTTTGTCGGTTTGATGTCAAAAATAGGACTGCCATATCCACGCTGATGCGGTTAGAGCTTTCTCCTGGATCTTATTTAGGGTATTCCTCTTGTCTGGTAGATATATATATATGGTAGATATATATATATGGTAGATATTATATATATAATATAGCATATATTGTATATATTATATAGATAATATTTATAGTATACTAATAGTTATATTATTAATAATACATATACATATGTAATATCATAATATGTATATATATATCATACATATGTATATATAATATATTACATATATATATATACATACATATGTATAATTATAATATACATGCATATGTATAATGTTGATATTATANAAAAAACACACAATCTCCATTATAATAAGATATATATATATATATACCAGACTAGGGTGCTAGAAGGCGGTGGCTGCGGTTCTACATGTCCTGGGAATGACGTTAAACACTATCTGATGGTGAGTTTGGGGATTGTGGAGCACCCCTTCATCACCATTGCTCCCTAGTCCACTCTGACCCGGAGTGGTAGTACCTGTTAGTGTCCCATCTACGTGTTAAATAGAAAAATGTATTTAGAAAAAAATTGTATTATCCATTAAGAATTGATTTATTTCAAAACTTTCTCGGCATTAAATGACCCACTGAGGTTGATATGCCGTAAAATAAAACAAACAAACAAAACAAAACAAATCAAACTGGAAAGGCAGATTTCAAAAACTAAATCTATTAACCAATTGGACTATTTTCTAATAGGGTAATATATTTTTGGAGGTAATCCTTAACTTTATCCTCTAAAATACTAAATGTATTTTATTTATTTGTTAAAGAATAAAGAATAAAGAAAATATATTTAGTATTGTAAAATAATGGGTGCAAGAAAAATAAAACATTTATTGCAAAAACACGGACATAAAATGAAGGTTTCAGTTTATTTTATGGTAGGAATTTACGAGGAACAATTTGGAGACAATTGCCTGATCAGATCAAAATCAGCAATAGTGTAAACAAATTTAAAATCAAATTTATTTAAGAAATAATGATAAGAAAAATAAATTAAGAGGGCATTTTTGTGAACTATCAGCAGAATTTGATCTCTTTATCCGGGTTAGCTCAAGGTTCCTAGTTCGATACCCGCCCTCGCCAACTCAGCGTATGAGTAGCACAGGGATCTGTGTGGTAAGGTAAGGAGCTGATGGTAGGTGTGGCGCTCCACCTCAGACGCTAAAATAATCTCCTTGGTCTAGCGCTAGTGAAAAGGGGATAGACTCCCTCGCTGACTGGCCGATACCGACATTAGGCCGCCCCGACGACTATAAATATCTTATTATAATGGAGACTGTGTGTTTGTTTGTAACTGAAACTATATAACTATTTAGGTCACAATTTTATTTTTATTTAAACCTCAATTATTTATAAAATTGTTTTACATTAGTAATACTGTTGGCCTTATCTATATTCTAGATATTTACCACGTATCCCACGTGTATGGTTAGCACAAGGCCCTATTAATGTGGGACCACCCACATTACGAGACTCATGGGTGGCGGGTGCAAAAAATGCGTTGATCCCGTCGGCATTCCCCCTCAAGGG
>CM042142.1:122878002-122883194 GCA_023376005.1 Doryteuthis pealeii
GATCAGCCTCTGCTTAACACAAGGGGTCCCCACTGTGAAGTCCTCTCACTTGAAGCCTAAAAATGGCAACAAAAATTGTAACAACAATGCAGAAAATACTTCGGAAATATCGTTTAATTATTCACCAATTAAATTTAGTTTTATTATTAATTCTTCACTTGTATTCTAACAATCTTAATTTCCGTTGTTTTTTTATCGCAACTTTCCGTTCGGTCGCCATGGAATCGTAAGGTTCCAGGTTTTATATTTTTTCAGTTATGATTACAATCAAATATTTAGAAATTAATCAAATATCAGTATCAAATAACCCACAAGGAGTTGACATGCCGTTATACATATAAACCAAACAAGCATTAAATGAATTATAAGGAGTTGATACGCCGCTAAACAAATAAACCAAACAAAACAAATTAATCAAATTTCGACATTAAATGACCCATAAAGAGTTGATATGCCATTAAATAGATAAGCCAAAACAAAACAAATTAATCAAATTTCGACATTAAATGACCCATAAAGAGTTGATATGCCGTTAAATAAATAAGCCAAAACAAAACAAATTAATCAAAGTTCAAGATTAAATGACCCATAAGTAGTCGATATACCGTTAAACAAATAAACCACACGAAAACAAAATAAACAATCAAATTTTGGCATCAAATAACCCATAAAGAGTTGATATGCCGTTAAAAAAATAAACCACACGAAAATAAAATAAACAATCAAATTTTGGCAATAAATGACCCATAAGGAGTTGATATGCCGTTAAACAAATGAATCACACCAAAACAAAAGGAACAATCGAATTTTGGCAACAAATGACCCATAAGGAGTTGATATGCCGTTAAACAAATAAACCACACGAAAATAAAATGAACAATCGAATTTTGGCATCAAATGACCCATAAGGAGTTGATGTGTCGAAAAGCAAATAAAGCAAACTAAACCAAAGTAATTAAACTTCTAAAAACATAGCAAGATTTATATAAACACGGATCTCAAAAAAGCTTTTATAACATTTTAGTTGTATTTTTTAATTCGTCAGCTGTGAAACGAAAAGCAAGGATTTATTTTTATTCGTGGGTTGAGATGAACTCAGTTAAATTACATCATGACAAGATGTTGACTAAATTTGTATAACAAAATTTGCAGAAGCATTTAAATCATTTGATGTCGGCCAATGACGTCAATAGGGCAAATAAACTAGCTGTAACTCTTTTAACGTTGAATAATTCTACAACCAACGGTGCATTTAGCTTATTGAAGAACGCGTAGCTTTCTTTAGTGTAGGCCTATTTTTTTTGTCTTTTTTGTCTTGTTATTTTTTGGGTTTTTTTGTTGTTTTTTTTTTTTGTTTTTTTTTTTTTGTTTTGTTTTGTTTTTTCAAGCAAAGAAGATTACAAATATTAATTTGAACGGAACAAGATTTTAGAAGAGAAGTTTAAAGGTAGATCTTCGTTCTTTATCCCTTAATTTCTATTATAAATTCTATCTTAAATTTCTATTATAGCTTATTGAAGAACGCGTTGCTCTCTTTAGTGTAGGCCTGTTTGTTTTTTGTTTGCTTATGTTTGTTATTTTTTGTTGTTTTTTTTGGGGGGGGTATTTTTGTTTGTTTTTTAAGCCAAGAAGATTAAAAATATTAATTTGGACGGAACAAGAATTTAGAAGCGAAGTTTAAAGATAGATCTTCGTTCTTTTATCCTGGACTAGAAGGGAGGATCAAAGTGTAGTATCTGTTCCAGATTCTATGCTTTGACACTTGCCTTCTGTACCCGGCCTCGGCTGGGGGTCCAGTGTGCTTCGGCCTCTGGACCGGTAGAGTGCAGTTGATAGCATCGATCCAGGGGGGCTATGCCCCCCAGATCCTTGCAATTTTTATGTGCCCACGTAAAAACGAGACCTTGTGTCCAGCCCTCATAAGTGGGATGAGCAGGCAAATACCCTTACCTTCTATACCCGGCCTCGGCTGGGGGTCCAGTGTGCTTCGGCCTCTGGACCGGTAAAGTACAATTAATAGCATCGATCCAAGGGGGCCATCCCCCCAGATCGTTGCAATTTTTATGTGCCCACGTAAAAACGAGACCTTGTGTCCAGCCCTCATAAGTGGGATGAGCAGGCAAATACCCTTACCTTCTATACCCGGCCTCGGCTGGGGGTCCAGTGTGCTTCGGCCTCTGGACCGGTAAAGTACAATTAATAGCATCGATCCAAGGGGCCATCCCCCCAGATCCTTGCAATTTTTATGTGCCCACGTAAAAACGAGACCTTGTGTCCAGCCCTCATAAGTGGGATGAGCAGGCAAATACCCTTTATCCTGTTTGGTAACCGTGGTTATTCCGTATTTCACAATGGCACTAGAAGCTTGGGTTCGAGACTTGATAAAAACCAGGTGTTGAATGCTGATTTTTAAAATCGAACCGATTTATAATGAATATAAACATTTATTCCGCCCAGATATACTGAGGTAAGTATTATCAACGAACAGAAACTTATAATAAACTTTATTTTGTCGTATAAGTGAATTAAATCCATTCTTTTTTCGGTAATTTTGATCTTTTATCGTCCTGTCCTAATGTACGCTGTTTTGATGTGCCGGCATCAGGTGAATTTCTGGCCCAACTTCGATATTTTTCGAGTTGAAATATTCTTAATAGACAGAAACTTATGGAATTGTGCCTCAATTTTATAAAACATGGGCTGAAAGGTAGATGTACGTTGTTTGAGCTGGTTTAGTAATTTTGGTTATCGTTATAACAAAACAAAAAAGAGAGCCAGAAAGAGAGGGAAAAGCCAGTAGCCCCAGAAAGCATCACAGTTTGTATGCATTCAGTGCACCAAAGACTGTCATTCAAGAATTGGCCTGCAGATGCAGATGCACTTGCGCAGATGCAGATTTTTTTTTGACACTACGCCATCGTGCTTAGTGTACGGAAAGGGTCCAGTATCACAACGACGCTAGAGGCTAGTGTTCGATACTAGATTAAAAAAACGAGGTGTTGAATGTTGATTTTTAAGGTTTTCTTATGGAAGCAAGATTGTGTTGCATCCTGCTTGTAGACTCCGGATCAGAGTCTACCTGGGAGTAATGGCAATGAAAGGTAACCCATACTTCTCAGAGCTCCAACATTGGAACCTCACCACTAGATGTAGTTTGATATCATACCCAGGAAACTTTGTGGAAATATTTTTTTGTGTGTGTTAGATGTTATTTGAATGCACAATTTTGACCGATAGTGTTTCCGGTCTTCTTTAGATGTATCTTGTTTCTGGTGTTTCTTAGGAACTATTTAGCACTTATTTTCTTTTCCTTTTTTTTCTTCTATACGTCACAGTCGATCAAAGTCACAAAACCCTGTGTTTAATATGTTTTCTTAGTGTTAACGTGAGAATAAGTGAAATTGGAAGACTACCATTTCCTTTTATCTAGAAACGAGACTTTCTTTTTAAATAGAAAGCTAAAATAAAGAAAAACTATGAAATTAATAGTTGGAAAACTATACTAAATAATATATTCTTTAAATGTTTACTATTTAACAAGCGTGAAATTAAATACAATTTTTACAAAGTTTTACCATGTTAGATGATAAAATATTAAGGGTAAGAATGTCAAGCCTTTCTTTGAGAAAAAATGGATCGTCCAGATGTGATTAAGTGTGATTGTGATTAAGAAACATATTAAACACAGGGTTTTGTGACTTTGATCGACTGTGACGTATAGAAGAAAAGAAAATAAGTGCTAATAGTTCCTAAGAAACACAGAAACAAGATAAAGAAGACGGAAACACTATCGGTCAAAATTGTGCATTCAAATAACATCTAACACACACAAAAATAATTTCCACAAAGTTTCCTGGGTATGATATCAAACTACATCTAGTGGTGAGGTTCCAATGTTGGAGCTCTGAGAAGTATGGGTTACCTTTCATTGCCATTACTCCAGGTAGACTCTGATCCGGAGTCTACAAGCAGGATGCAACACAATCTTGCTTCCATAAGAAAACCTTAAAATCAACATTCAACACTCGTTTTTTTAATCTAGTATCGAACACTAGCCTCTAGCGTCGTTGTGATACTGGACCCTTTCCGTACACTAAGCACGATGGCGTAGTGTCAAAAAAAATCTGCATCTGCGCAAGTGCATCTGCATCTGCAGGCCAATTCTTGAATGACAGTCTTTGGTGCACTGAATGCATACAAACTGTGATGCTTTCTGGGGCTACTGGCTTTTCCCTCTCTTTCTGGCTCTCTTTTTTGTTTTGTTATAACGATAACCAAAATTACTAAACCAGCTCAAACAACGTACATCTACCTTTCAGCCATGTTTTATAAAATTGAGGCACAATTCCATAAGTTTCTGTCTATTAAGAATATTTCAACTCGAAAAATATCGAAGTTGGGCCAGAAATTCACCTGATGCCGGCACATCAAACAGCGTACATTAGGACAGGACGATAAAAGATCAAATTACCGAAAAAAGAATGGATTTAATTCACTTATACGACAAAATAAAGTTTATTATAAGTTTCTGTTCGTTGATAATACTTACCTCAGTATATCTGGGCGGAATAAATGTTTATATTCATTATAAATCGGTTCGATTTTAAAAATCAGCATTCAACACCTGGTTTTTATCAAGTCTCGAACCCAAGCTTCTAGTGCCATTGTGAAATACGGAATAACCACGGTTACCAAACAGGATAAAGGGTATTTGCCTGCTCATCCACTTATGAGGGCTGGACACAAGGTCTCGTTTTTACGTGGGCACATAAAAATTGCAAGGATCTGGGGGGATGGCCCCTTGGATCGATGCTATTAATTGTACTTTACCGGTCCAGAGGCCGAAGCACACTGGACCCCAGCCGAGGCCGGGTATAGAAGGTAAGGGTATTTGCCTGCTCATCCCACTTATGAGGGCTGGACACAAGGTCTCGTTTTTACGTGGGCACATAAAAATTGCAACGATCTGGGGGGATGGCCCCTTGGATCGATGCTATTAATTGTACTTTACCGGTCCAGAGGCCGAAGCACACTGGACCCCAGCCGAGGCCGGGTATAGAAGGTAAGGGTATTTGCCTGCTCATCCACTTATGAGGGCTGGACACAAGGTCTCGTTTTTACGTGGGCACATAAAAATTGCAAGGATCTGGGGGGCATAGCCCCCTGGATCGATGCTATCAACTGCACTCTAC
>CM042142.1:122883294-122900794 GCA_023376005.1 Doryteuthis pealeii
AAAAAGAGAGAGATCCTCTATTTTAAACGTGTCCAACAGGAAACACAGAACAGACAGATGTGGCTCACAAAACAGTGAAAGAGTTAATTGGGAAATAACCAACAAGACCAGTAGACTATTAACTGGGTGTCGCTGGGTGCTTTTTTTTTCTAGTCTTGTGCCACAATTAAGCTAATATATAATTGTGAGGTGTACGAAACCATAAAGCACACTGGTGCAAACAACGTAATTTTCAGATTAGAGAATGTATATCGAATGGTAGGATTGTGAATCAGGATTACTTCCTCGGTATTAAGGGACTCATTGCTGAGCCAAGGGACTCATTGCTGAGCAAAAGCACCGAATTTGAGTTTGAGTTTTGTTTAACGGCATATCAACATCTGTGGTCATTTAATGCCAAAAAGGTTATTTTGGATTTCAGTCTTTAAAGTAGTGGTTTTATGGGGTTGAGTTTTGTTTAACGGCATATCAACCTCTGTGGGTCATTTAATGCCAAAAAGGTTATTTTGGATTTCAGTCTTTAAAGTAGTTGTTCTATGGAGATATTCGGTTATGTTTTGTTATATCTTGTTGAAAAGGTTGCTTTTTTTTTTAGAAAATTTAAAATGTTTTCAGGGTTTGTATTCTTAAAGATGTCCCTCAGGTTTCTTGCTTGATAGTAATTAGCGCGGATATGTTTAAGTCTATTACAATTTAGAAGGATATGCTTGGTTGTAAGTTGTACTTTGCATGTTGGACACACTGGGGCATCCTCCCTTTTAACAGGTACGAATGGGTAATGCACGAGCATGATGCAACACAAGGTCAATTACTTAAGCCGAGTTTAACAGGTTTGAATTCAGAGTTTCCCTTCTCCTATACTGGTTAACAAACCGTGGTTAAAGAGCCTAGTCTGCCCTGCTATTTACCCAGCCAAATCAGAGACGTCTCTTCTGCTTAACAACCTGACTGGAACTAACGATCTAACTAGATCTCACGTGACATCACGCGATTTGTGGTTTTCCCGTCTCTGGGGTCAAAATTCCCCAACGGTCTGTAACTTTCCATTTGTGTTTTTTGTATTCTCGCCCCCCCCCCGCAGGGTTACAGGGTGTTGCCAATGATCTATGCTACCATGGATTATGCAACAATGTCTTATTCTTCCCATATCGAAAAAATGCTTAATTCTTTCATTTTTCTGCAGCTCTCAACTAGGGTTTATTTTAAGGGAAAGCCTTACATTAAAATCATCCTGAAAAATCTGAAAATATATATATATTAATAATGGAGATTCGCTTCCGGTTTTTTTCTGTAACAAAAATTACGTCACTGCTTACGTCAAATTACCTAAAATCGTCATAACATAGAATAAATACACTCAAAATTTGAACATGCAACATTAGACAGTCCTCATTGTTTTTTAAAACAAGTTTTAATAAATACATGACTGGTATTATATATCTATATATAATTTGTTTTATTTTAATACATATTTAAAGTTTACATTTCAAATTGTTTTATTTTTTAATCCTTTAATGAATTTGATGATCTTACTTACTTAGGGTACAAATTTTTCAGGTGGGTCTTATTTTCGAGGAAACACGGTATCAACCTTCATGGGTTATCTAATGCCAATGATATCCTTATAGAAGAACAGGTGGGCCCATCGGGGGTATTTTTTTACTCTTCTGCAGAGGTGCAGTCGGTGGATTCTACAACCCCCAGCGACACGGCGCGGGGTTTATTGCAGACTTTCATGAAGGTGTCTGAGTATTTCTGTTAGTGGTCCCTGCTGACAGCCATAATTCCGGCACTTTACTGCATGGCTTAAAATTCTGAACCCTCGAGATGCACTCTCTTGTGTTCTTGAATTCCACGTGACTTTCAACAAAAAATAAAAAAAAAGAAATAAAAAGAAAAAAGAAAAAGAAAAGAAAAGAAGCCCATTCTGCGATGTACATCTTTCTCGACATGTTGGGCATTTTCCGCTTGGCCACCTTCTGAGCAGTGATCTCTCTTGGAAGAGTTGCTAATATATCTGCAACAGATATGTGCATCTCTCTTTCGACATTCTGAACATGTGTGTTCTTTATCAGTGATGATGCCAAAATCTGTAGAAATTGGTAACTTGGAATCCATTACGTGCATCGTCGTTTGGGAAAAAGCAGCCAGGAAATTATTGTGAATTCGAAAGAGGATTTTTTTCCTTTTTTTATTTATTTATTTTTATTTTTATTTTATTTTATTAGTCAATTGCTTTATTTCTTCTTTATTTTTTCTTTCTTATTTTTTGTTCTCCCATTTTTCTCTGAATATATATATATATATATATATATATATATATATATATATATATATATATTATATATGTTCAGTCTCTCATTCGTTCCTGAATATATATATATATATATATATATATATATATATATATATATGTGTGTGTGTGTGTGTGTGTGTGTGTTATATTATATATATAATATATATAATATATATATAGAGAGAGAGAGAGAGAGGGAGGGAGAGAGAGAGGAGAGAGTCTCCGCTAATTCTCCCATTATATATATATTTATATACATGTTCGGTGTTCATTCTTTTCCTGAATATATATATAATATATATATATATAATATATATATATATATATGTTCAGTCTCCGTTCATTCTTCCTTTTTTACCCCATTTTCATTCAAGATTTTTTGTAAATATTCTCTCTCTCTCTCTCTCTCTCTCTCTCCTCACACACACACACCCTCTCTCTCTCCTCTTCATGCACCCTATCTCTATCCTTCGATTTCACTCACAAACTCTCTCTCCCTCTTTTTATTTTCTCTCTCTCCCTCTCTCACACCCACACCCACACACTTCCTCTCTTTCTATTCCTTTTTATATATCTATCTGTCATGATTTTAGAAAATATTATCTCTCTATCTCTAAATGTCCCTCCCTCTTTTCCTTTTATCTCTCTCTTTCTCTTTCACTATCTTCCTCTCTATCGATTACTAATTATCTTTTATTCTCTCTCTCTTTTTTCTCTCTCTTTTTTTCTCTCTCTCTCCTATTTCACACCGCGCGCTCTCTTCTCCCCGTCTTTCTATCTATTTGTCATGACTTTAGCAAATATTCCCTCTCTCACTCACTACCTCTTTCTCTCTTTTCTCATTCTCTCTTTTCTTTTTCTCTCTCTCTTCCTCTCTTCTCTCTTTCTCTCCCTCTTTTCCCTCTCTTTCACTCACTAACTCTCCCCTTCTCTCTCTTTCTCCCTCTTTCTTCTTCTCTCTCTCTCTCTCTCTCTCATCTCTCTATCTATCTATCTATCTATTTCGCTCTCTCTCTCTCTCTCTCTCTCTTCTCTCTCTCTCTCTCTCTTCTTAATCTATTTGTCATGACTTAGCAAATATTCCCTCTTTCTCACTCACTACCTCTTTTTCTCTTTTCCTTTTCTCTTTTTCTCTCTTCCTCTTTTTCTCTCTCTTTCACTCACTTAACTCTCCCTTTTCTTTCTCTTCTCTCTCTTTCTATCTCTTTCTTTCCTTTCTTTCTCTCCTCTCTCTTTTTCTCTCTATCAATCTATCTATCATCTATTTTTCGCTCTCTCTCTCTCCTCTTTCTATCTATTTGTCAATGACTTTAGCAAATATTCTCTCCTATCACTCACTACCCTCTTTTCTCACCTTTTTCTCTTCTTTCTTTTCTCTTTTCCTCTTTTCTCTTCCCTTTTCTCTCTCCTTCTCTATTTTACTCACTAACTCTCTCCTTCTCTCTCTCTTCTTCCTCTCTCTCTTCTTGTCTCTTTCCCTTTCTATCTATTTGTCATGACTTTAAGCAAATATTTCTCTCTCTTACTCACTACCTCTTTCCTCTTTCCTTCACTCTTTTTCTCTTCTTTCTTTTCTCCTCTCCCTTCTCTCTTTTACCACTAACTCTCCCTTCTCTCTCTCTTCTCTCTATTTCTTCCTTTCTCTCTCTCTCTCTATTCTTCTCTCTCTCTCTCTCTCTCCTCTTTTCTATCTATTTGTCATGACTTTAGCATATTTCTCTCTCACTCCACTACCTCTTTTCCCCTTTCTCTCTTTTCTCTTCACTTTTTCTCTCTTTCACTCACTAACTCTCCCCTTTCTCTTTCTCTCTCTTCTTCGTCTCTCTCTCTCTCTCTCTCTCTCATCAAATCTATCTATCTCGGCTCCTCTCTTCTCCTCTTTCTATCTATTTGTCATAACTTTAGCATAGCTCTCTAATCACTCACTACTCTTTCTCTCTTTTCTCTTTCTCTCCTCTTCCCTCTTCTTTCTCTTTCTCCTCTTTTCTCTTTCACTCTTTTTCTCTTCCTCTTTTTCTCTCTCTTTCCTCTTTCACTCACTAACTCTCTCCTTCCCTTTCTCTCTTCTCTCTCTTCTTTCCCTCATCTCTCCCACCCTCTCTCTCCTATCATCTAATCTAATCCATCTTGCCTTAAGCATTAATGCTGAAGGGCAAAAACACTTAAAAATGTTTTGCTAGGCTTTGCGATGTGTGTCGTTTAGCCCAGAATGTGCTACTAGAATATTCCGTTTCGTCAAACTTATTTGTTAGCAACCCCTCCTCCCCTCCCCCCATCCACATCAGCAGATCTGCACACTGACTTCTCAAAAGACTGGCGACTTACGACGATTGAATCGAATTAAAACGAGAAACAAAGAAAAACCCAACTTTTGCCACATCAACGTCTCCTCCCTATTTTGTTGCAAAGATTTTCCAAGTTGCCGGGATTTTATCCAAAATCTGATGGCATAAATCAAATCTTAACATTTTGTCGGACTTTATTCCTTGAACGAAGAACTAAAAACTGTGATAGTTCTTCGTACATTTATCGGGAGAACAAAAACATACACATTGACACTATGATTAATACATACGAGCACATAGAAACACACACCTTTATATATACTAGCAAATATATGCACCCTCCCGGTGGCAAGTAATTTAAGTTTTAATGGTAAATAAAATATGTATTAAATTAGAAAGGCTAATGAAACTAAATAAGATACAGATAAAAAGATTTGAAACAGAGGAAGTATAATAAAAAGATTTGAAACAGAGGGAGTAACAAATAAAAAATGGAACAACTGAACTTACTCTCCATCACTCTCGTCTTTCATTGTTATTTTTTTCTAATTAAGTATTTAGTTATAAACAGGCAGTAAAGAATAAAATGACAGTTTATTTTATCTTGTTATGGATTTTCATTTAAGATTCATTGAAGAGATTTTTTTGCTTTAATTCATTAAAATAAAACCAAACAGTTAGAAAATCAACAATACTAAGCACATATTTAATTATTCGAATTTTTTTAATATTAATATGCAAATTAGCCTTCCCGTTCACACTGTAAACCGCTATTTTTGTTGTATATATAAATATAATTGCATTTGTCAAGATGTGACATAGTTAACAGTATTAATAATGTAAAGACAATTTTATTAATAATTGAGCTTTAGATAAAAAATAAAATCATGGAGAATGTGATGTCAATAACTAAGAGAATTGTGACTTGAGTAGGAATATAGTTTCCGGTTACAGACAGAAAAACACACAATCTCCATTATAATAAATAATATATATATATATATATATATATATATATATATATTCCGCCCGATCGTTAACCTCTCGGCCATTTGAAAGCTGCCGTAAAGGGGTGGTGTTTAAATTATTAAATATATACATATGTTTATATATTTTAACGATCACCAGTGATATCCTGTCTGTTAACAGAGACCACTGCTTTATATATGCTGGCAGTGAATATTATATATATATATATATATATATATATATATACACTAACAAAAAAAGTGACCGTTAGGTCACCCATTAAGCTCTCGCTAGATGATTGGGATTAGGAAAAAGAGTAGGATCTGCCAAAATATCGTCTGTTTTCATTTTAAAAAATGAAATACAAATTTATTAACCGATTATTTAAGGTCAAATTTTTGTCTAAGTCGAAAAAGTAACATAATGAGCATCAGTATAAAAGCAAAATAATATTACACATGTAATTTGTTTTTGATACATTTAAAACGATGTTTTCGGTTCTTTTCGATCAAGATTCCTGCCAAGACGCTACTTAAAATCCGTTTTTACAAAATAAATTGTAACTTTTGCGATTGAAAAAAATTCACATTGGATTGTCCAATTAGACACATAACCTGGTAGATAAAGGAGTTAGGTTAAGACAGTTCTAAATGACAGTTATCTCTAGACTGCAGGTTCAATCCTGGTCAGGGGCAGCAGTAACATAGAATAATAATTAACACGGCTTAACACCGGTATCCCAGCTATGGTTAGTGGAATGAGAATAGGATACCCCCGTGGGCTGAATAAAGGGCTAGGTTCAAAGTTCCGTGATGGCTCCCTATTACAAGAAGGTTCCTGAGTCCGACAAAAATACCTGAAGAAGGCCGGAGGGCACATCGGCCGAAACGTTGTACAGATAACAATGAAGATGAGGACAATAGTCTGAATAATACAAATAATGGTAATCTTTGCAGAGTTCCCCTGCCTCCTGCCTAAAAAACTGCTAGCCGCGGACTGCTGAAAAAACAACACCAGCTACGACTGAAGTCCGTAGCCGAAGCGGTATCACTTGAAAAAAAGAAGAAAAAAAAAAGAAAAAAGCATAAACAAAACAACTTAGAATTTTTTTCCCCGAAAACTAAACCCCAACCCCAACCTAACCCTAAACCCTAACCCTAATTTTTTTTTACAGCGTTTCGGCTACGGACTTTAATCGTAGCTGGTGTTTTTTTTTTTCAGCAGTCACTAGCTAGCATTTTTTGAGGCAGGATTTTTGCGTTCTCACATCAGCGTTAGCTGATGGTATTTCTCTGGAGGCTGAGTGACCAAGTCTCCTCAGGTCTCCAGGACTCTTCTGGGTATTCTAGCCGATTGCAGCCGTGCAGTAATCTGGATGGCCTCAATTCTTTCTCTGATTTCTAGATCCTCCAGTCTTTTTTCCAAGTTTATTGGGACCGTTCCAAGTGCACCAACTACAATTGGTAGCACTTTCACTCTCATGTTCCATGGGTTTTTCAATTCTTTGGCAAGTTCCAGCTATTTGAGCATCTTTTTATTTTCATTCACCTCCGCCCTGTGATTTGCTGGGACCGCAAAGTACACCAGTTGACACGTTCTCTTTTTTTTTTGTTAATCACACTTATTTGAATTTGACGAATCTCCAAATCCCGCTCAGGCGACCAGACCTAGTTTTTATTAACAAGAAGAAGTAATCTGGTCATATCGTGGATTTTGCCATCCCGGTCGATCACTGAGTAAAAAGGAAAGAAAGAGAAAAGACAAATACTTGGACCTTGCCAGAGGACAAAAAAATTGTGGTACATGAAGATAAAGGTCGTACCAATTGTAATAGGTGCCCTTTGAATGGTCCCCAAGGACCTGGGGTTTTACCCCTCTGCAGAGGTGCAATGTGCGTATTCTACAGATCCAAACGACAGGGAGGAGTAAATGTTTTGAGATGTGCGTATTAACTAGTGTTCCATGGCGATGTTCTCATATCTATTGATTTAAGTTCTTTTGTGGTTGTTGTGATTTTGAGAATTGCAAAATTCTTTTGGATCTTATTAAGGTAGTCGGTAGAGCGTTCGGCTAGAAACCGCAAGGTTCCTAGTTCGATACCGGTCCTCGAGAAGCACCAAGAAGAAATTCTGAGCAAGCCAAGAATTCGAACTCAAGAATCTTAAGCAGATTTAAAATGCGCATGAATTTACAAATCCCCGTGGGTAACAGGTGATTGCGTCATAAAAAGTACATCTAATAACGGTAGCATTCGGTTTAAAACCACAAAGTTTCTAGTTCGATACCGGCCCTCGCCAACTCAGCGTATCCTTTAACCACCCCTTTATTCAATCTCATTTCCGCTAACCATAGCTGGGGTACAGGTGTTAAGCTGTGTTAATTATCATTCTATGTTAGTGTCGCCCTTGACCAGGATTGATTCTGTAACCTAGAGATAACTGTCATTTAGAACTGTCTTAACCATAACACCTTTATCCTCTACGCTATGAATTGGACAATTCAGTGTGAATTTTGGGAATGTATCTCAGTTGGTAGAGCGTTCGGCTAGAAATCACAAGGTTCCTAGTTCGATACCGGTCCTTGGCAACTCAGCGTTATGAGTAGCACAGGGAATTGTGCGGTAAAGTAAGGAGCTGATGGTAGGTGTGACGATCCACCTCAGACGCAAAAACAATCTCCTTGGTCTAGCGCTAGTGAAAGGGGATCGACTCCTTGCTGATTGGCTGATACCGACTTTAGGCCACCCCGACGACTTTAGTTTACTTACTTTTTATGTGAACCTGCGGCTGTTTGTTGGGAGCCTTTAATCACGTTGAGAATAAACATTTTTTGTCAGAACATTACCAGCACTGAAGCCGCCCAAGTAGTTTAATAGCTAAAGGGAAGAGTCTCTGAAACGACACGGCAGGCCATTTTAATTATTCTTAACTTCCAATATTATTATAGATAATTAATTAAAAAGAATATATATATATATATATATATAATAACTTTTTTAATATAACGTGTGTATTTTTTAATGTTAATGAAATGTCGTTTGACGTTTAAGCAACTAAACTTTTAGAACAAACACACATATCATTTTCTAATATATATATATATATAATATATATATATATATATATATATATATGAGGTAGATAAAAGGATAAGTGAGCAAGAAATGAATAACTATTTCAACCTTGATTTGTTTTGAGTTATTCATTTCTTGCTCACTTATCCTAATATCTACTCAATATTGTCGGATTCTAAACCCATCCATCCTATCTTCATATATATATATATATATATATATTATATATATATATATATATATATATATATATATATATATATATATATATTATCAATCAAAGCCTGAAGAAGATACCAGAAGATCTGAAATACGTGTTGCATATGTAAGATAAAAAGAATAACAATGTTTTTTCTGAAATCATAATACATTTTGTGGACCTTCTTTTTTTATAATAATATATATATATAATATATATAATATATATATATATATATCATTTATCTATTATTTATCTAATTATAGTTTACAATACATTTAAGAGTCCATTTTACCAATGGTTTCGGAGCCTCACCTTTAGGTGATTGGTCGTCATCAGAAACGTTCACTTGATAAATACAGCTCTTACAGAAGTAATTGAGCACTTTATTATCATTTCTCCAATACTAACAAGGAATTAACTCTCTCTCTCTCTCTCTCTCTCTCTTCTCTCTCTCTCTCTCTCTATATATATTATATATATATATATATGTGTGTGTGTGTGTGTGTGTGTATATAATCAGACAAGCAAATTCGGCAAATACCGCGTGCTACGTGCGGAACACAGAACAGCAGCTTCGACCTATATTAGGTCTCATCAGCAGTGATCTGCCCCCGACTGAGATCGAACTCGCGGCAACAGAGTCAGAGACTACTGAAAGGTGTAAATAGATATAAAAATAGTAGTTTAAAAGAGTGATTACTTTTCAATTACCCTATATATATATATATATAATTTATTAATGATAGGAAAGCAATTACAATGCATTGTAATTGCTTTCCTATCATTAATAAATTATAGCATACATAACAATGCTTCAAGCAAATTACCAAATATTATATATATATATATATATATATATATATATATGATAAAAAGGTTTGGCAGGTTTGCCATAAGCACCATAAAGTTGGGACAATCATATAGTTTCTAGGGCTTGATGTGCAGACGATTGATCGGAGTTGTCTCTCCAATCGCCCATCTAGCCTAAGTAAGGACCAAAGTGGTGTGTTGCAGTCATGGACAGCTCAGCCACCAGGATTCCGCCTAAGCATCTGGTGGTTTCATTGGGAGGATTTTACTCCTCTACATAGGTGCTGTTTGTGTATTCTATAGCCCCAGTCAACATGGTGGACTTAGTTCCCGTCCATATTATTAGCATCATATAGATTAGGGATCACCAAACCTTTTTCACGGTGGGCCGGATAATTGAAAAAATAACGAGCGCGGGCCATATTATTATTGTGTTCAATACTGCCTAACCAGAACGAAATCACCGAGAAAAAGATGTAAAACAAAATTTATCTTTCCATGTTATATTCATGGATGAGTGGTGTAAGATGCACAAAAATTAATTTAACCAAAATATCCATTTTCAAAACATTATCAAAGAACACAACATTTGCAGAAAGGTTTTGTGAGATTTGTGAAACTGAAGTTTGCCTTTCAAGATATCATCAATGTTTGGTCTGGAATTGCTACATCCAATCAAATGGAATTGTTTTCAAATATTTATCAGTCAATTTCATTCGATGGGTTGATTTCACATATTTCAATTTTGAAAAGGCTTGCTCGTAACAAGTGAAAATTCGGGATCGCGTAAGTAATAAGTGAAATGCTCACACGCACGAATTTTTGTAACGTACCTAGAGTAGTCAAGTCCATGAAGATTTAGTAAATTTAACACGATATTTAAATTTAAATGGTATCAGAACGTCTCGCGTTCCGTACGTTTTAACAAACAAATTCAAGTAATGCCTTCGCGAGACGTAGTTTGGTGACCCTTGATATAGATTATTACGTAATGAAAAAAAAAAAAAAAAGGAAGTACTGAACCAATTTTGGTTATGCAGACTGTCATTTTTGGTAGAGAATCAATCAATAATGGAGATTAGGTCTCTATTTGTCTGTAACAAAAACTACGTCACAGCACAATTACCAAAATAGTCAATACATAAATAATATAGATAAAAGCCTTTCTTTATAATTCAACGTTTGAATCCTTTACATCATGATAAATAAACTATATATTATTTTAGAAAAAAAACTATATGCTATGAAATTAATTAAAGAATTGTATTACTTGATATGGAAACAATTAATTGTGAAATTTGTAATCAATTTCAAGAATCTTTTTTTACTCCCACCCCTCTTTCAGTGACAAGAAGTTAACTAAAAGTTTACAAATAAATAAATACTAACAATTTCGTGTAAAATTTATGCGTGAAATATTCATATTTGTTGCGTAATGCAACATTTTATTCAAGGAGGACAGAAGTAAGTTTCTATTTCAAATTAATTTAATTTTTTTACTCCTTTCATAAATTTGATAATTTTATTTACTTCTGGTACTTCTGTCTTACAGTGAATTTTCAACTCCCACGCTCTTCAGACAATATCTTTCGAAAATTAATTTTTACGCAGCCTGGAGGGCGTTTTTAAAAAAAATTATTTGGCTAGCAATAAACAACGAAGCAATTACAAATCTAAAAAAATCAAGTGTAGGAAAAAATATATAAACAGAATTTGTTTCTACAACACTGAGACTGAAGCTCCTCAAACCGGTTTGAAAAGATAATTGGATTTGACTCATCTGTGATAAATAAGAAATTAGTGTCAGCTGCACCCACAAAAGTTGAATTAGCCAATGAAAGATGACTTTAATGCTTAAAAAAGCCACTTGTAATTCATTGTGCTTTCTTCCAGAAGTGATATTATTACCGCACGATATCTAAACAGTACAAAGCCATCTCAAAAGATATTTTTTTCTTTAGAATTATTTGTATTGTTCGGACTATTGTCCTCGTTTTTATTGCTGTCTGTACAACGTTTCGGTCGATGTGTCCTCCGACCTGCTTCGGGTATTTCTTGTCGGACTCGGGAGCCTTCTCAAACTCAGGAACCTTCTTTTCGAAAAAAAAAAAGCGGTGAAAAAAATATGAAACATAAAATTGAAAAAAAAAAGAAAATAAATGTAAAAAAAAAATAAAGCGGTGAAAAAATATGAAAAACAAAATTGAAAAAAAGTTTTAAAAATAGGGAAAAAATATAAAAAAATAAAATCGAAAGAAATTGTGAAAAAATATGCAAAATAAAATTTAAGAAAAAAAATGCGAAAAAAAAAAAAAAAGAAAAGAGGAAAAAGTATAAAAATGAAAAATATGAGGGAAAGATAAAAAAAACATGAAAAAAATTATGAAAAAAAATTATGAAAAAATTATGAAAAATGAAATAAATATAAAATAAAATATGAAAATAGAGAGAAAAATACGAAAAAAACATGAAAAAATAAAAAATTCGAAAAAAAACAAAAAAAAAACATGAAAAAAACATTTAAAGAAATGATTTCGATTGTTATATTCATGATCACTTTCAGATGCTACATCCTCCAATGTGCCTGGTTATATCAAATATTGATATTATTGTATAAATTATCATCTTATTTTGACCAGGATGTTTCGAGCTGCTTATTTTGCGACAATCGGGATTTCCATCAGCAACGACAGTCAAATCGACCAATAATGGCAGCGAGGCGCGCGCAGAAGCAGGCGTGGCCAATAGCAACACGAACAGTTACCGAGCGTCGCCAGCGTTGTGGAGACCTTACGTTGGGGTTACCCTCGATGAGGGACATGCATAAGCGCATGCACATCAAACACAACAGTGTTGCCAAGAGCTTAACGAACAGTTTCCATGCTTTCCCATCGCTTTGGCGACATTACTTTTGGGATTACTCTCGTATAAGGGACAGACACAAGCACATTCACACCAAACACAACAGTGTTGCCAAGAGCTTAACGAACAGTTTCTATACTGTCCCAATGCTTTGGAGACATTACTTTAAGGATTCCCCTCGAATAAGGCGCAGGCATAAGCGTATACACACCAAACACAACAGTGTTACCAAGAGCCTAACAAATAGTTTCCATGTTCAAGTGCTTTGACGACATTACTTTTGGGATTTCCCTCGTATAATGCGCAGGCATAAGCGCATGCACACCAAACAGAACAGTGTTGCCAAGAGCCAAACATATAGTTTCCATGCGTTCCCAGTGCTTTGGCGACATAATTTTTGGGATTACCCTCGTAGAAGGGGCAGGTATAAGCGTATACACACCAAACACATCCGTGTTACCAATAGCCTAACAAATAGTTTCCATACGTTCCCAGTTCTTGTGCGACATTATTTTAGGGATTACACTTGAATAAGGAGCAGGCAAAAGCGCATGCATAACAAACACAACAGTGTTGCCAAGAGCCTAGCAAATAGTTTTCATGCTTTCCCAGTGCTTTGGCGACATTACTTTTGGGATTACCCACGTAGAAGGGGCAGGTATAAACGTATACACACCAAACACAACAGTGTTGCCAATAGCCTACCAAATACTTTCCATGCGTTCCCAGTGCTTTGCCGACATTACTTTTGGGATTACTCTCGTATAAGGGGCAGGCAAAAGCGCATGCACAACAAACACATCAGTGTTGCCAAGAGCTTAAGGAACAGTTTCCCATGCGTTCCCAGTGCTTTTTGGGTACCCTCGTATAAGGGATAGGCATAAGCGCATACACATCACAAGAATGTTACCAATAGCCTAACAAATAGTTTCCCAGAACTTTGGCAACATTACCTTTGGGATTACCCTCGTATAAGGGGCAGGCAAAAGCGCATGCACAACAAACACATCAGTGTTGCCAAGAGCTTAAGGAACAGTTTCCATGCGTTCCCAGTGTTTTGCCGACATTACTTTTGGGATTACTCTCGTATAACGGACAGGCACAAGCACATGAACACAAAACACAACAGTGTTGCCAAGGGCCTAACAAATAGTTTCCATGCATTCTCAGTGGTTTGACGACATTACATTTGGGATTACCCTCCTTTAAGGGGCAGGCATAAGGGCATGCATAACAAACACATCAGTGTTGCCAAAAGCCTAACGAACAGTTTCCATGCGTTCCAAGTCCTTTGGATACATTACTTTTGGGTTTACTCACGTATAAGGGACAGGCAAAAGCACATGCACACAAAACACAACAGTGTTGCTAAGAGCATAACAAACAGTTACCATGCATTCCCAGTGCTCTGGAGAAATTATTTTTGGGATTACCCTCGTATCAAGAAGTTAGTTAAACGTGCAAACGTTAAGAAGCGGAAAATCGATCAGAGAAGTCTGTGTACGTTGGAATTAAAATAAATTATGTAAACACACCTAGAGAGACGATGGCTGACTTCGTATAATTTACAGTCATGGTTTCAATGCTTGCCATATGTCGCCTCTAAAAACAGAAAAGCTATATGGGTGAAGGAGTATGGTGTAATGGTTAGAGTCGTAAGAAATGGACTCGTCGACCTGAGTTCAAATCCTAGACGAAGTTGTTTGCATTTCACATGGCATTAGTACTCTTGGGAAAGGTATGAATCCAATTGTTCCTTCAGCTATAGGTAAATAGAGAGGCAGACTGGGAACTTTAACCATGGCTAGGTAATTAGTCTTGGAGAAGGAAATATTTTGATTCAAACCTGTTAATCTCCGCTGAAGAAATTAACTTTGTGTCACATCCTGCTCGTGCGGAGAGGTTGGTATATATATATATATATTATATATATATATATATATATATATATATATATATATATATAACAGGTTTGGTTGAATACTACGGGATATTTCTTCTCAATGATTTTCAATTGATTACGTTAAACTCCTCGTGTAATTTTTTTTATATTGGTGTTCAAATTAAGAGGGATTATTTGTTGCTGTTGCTATAGACACACACACACACACACGCACACACACACACACACACGCACACACACACACACACACAAACACATACACGCAGACATACACACACACATTTATATATATTAATAATAGAGATTCGCTTCCGGTTTTTGCCTGAAACAAAAATTACGTCACTACTTACGTCACATTACCAAAAATTACGCTGACATTGAATTTTTTACTCCCACCCCTCAGGCAATATGTTTCAAAAGTCTATTTTTGCATCACCCGGAGGGTGTTTTTTATTTTTCTAGTAGGTTTTAAATATTTTAACAGATATAATTAATTCTTTAAAGAAGAACAAATGATATTAATTCTAAATATATAGTAGAGACTGGGTCTCTTTTTTGTTGGTATTTGATTACTTCTCCATCTTTTAAACTAACCAATAATAATTCCTCTATTAATTTTGTCTTCTTCTATGTGACGTTTGTCAGCCTCCTGGATGTCTGGATTGGAATTTACGGAACTCCCGGTATTTTTCCATTGTATCAGGCGAATGTTTCTCTGTGTCACTGAATTCATCTCTAGTGGAGGTCTCTGTCGGCTGATAAAGGTTTTGGTTTTGTATAACCTGCTGACCTCTTCAATAATACACCTAAAACAACCTATTTTTATTACGTTTTATGATAAGAAAAATAGCGCTGTGTTGTTGTTGAGGAATTTCTCTTATAAGGTGTGTGTTAAAAGCCCACTTCTATTTATAGACTCGCCGAGAACCATGTGTGTTACATAATCTATGCGGTTGCATAAGATTATTGTCGGTCCCCTGTAATTCTGAGGGGATGACCCTTTTCATACCATGGCCGGGTCCTTCAATGGAAAATTACAGAAGCCCGCCAAAATAAGTGAAGTCACGTGGGACCTGTTCGGTCCCCAGTTTGCAGTTGGACGCCAGGCAGTGAAGATGTGAACTGTGACTCACTCTGCATACGCGCGCTATGTTAGTTAGCAGATGTCTGGTGGGGATTTAACAATAAAATAAGATCAAAAGTAAATCGAAGTCTTGTGTTTATTATCTAAAAACTAACAATGACACAGGGTTTCTGATAAGGAGAAATCCCTAACCCAGACTGAAGTCCCCAAGTCAACACCAGACGCAAGATCTTAGAAGATGCCAGACCAAGTCAAGATGAAGATATACCAAAGACGATCAGAATAGCAAAGCCGGCCAGAAGAATAGAGTAAGAAAGAAGTAAGTAAAGAAGTAATGAAGGGCTATGCAACATGTGATCAACCTCTTGGCCAATCACTGGCAGTACTCTGCTGATGATATAATACTTATACCGGCAGTACTGGCGATACCTACTCAGAACTACTTTGACTTTCGGGGACGACTGACATAGGATTAAATCACTTGACCTTTAGCAATACGCAGGATAGGACTTATTCACTTACCAAAGGATTCCATAACTAAGGACTTACTTACATTAAGCCCTTTTCAACTGGCCAAGGATGGCATTTAAAAACTTAACAGTTGTATCAAAGAATAATGAAATGTAATTAATTAAGAGCTATAATATATTTATTTTTTCTTTTTTTCTTTCGCGTAACGAATTTTGAAATTTAAATGCTTTTAGTGAACTTGAGCGGGTAATCCTTAACTATTTCCTCGTAAATTCCTACCATCAAATAAACTGAACCCTCATTTTATGTCCGTGTTTTTGCAATAAATGTTTTATTTTTCTTGCACCATTTATTTTACAACTTTTAGAATATACACATTGAGGCGCATATTAAAATAAATGAATAAAATATATTTAGTATTGTAAAATAACGGGTGCAAGAAAAATAAAACATTTATTGCAAAAACACGGACATAAAATGAGGATTCAGTTTATTTATGGTAGGAATTTACGAGGAACAAGTTAAGGATTACCCTTGAGCGAATCTGAAGTTCACTGTTATCTCAGATTTTAGCTGTCAACACAAAGCGAAAATTCGACCACATGAAAACTCGTAACTCGGTAACTCGTAAGTTGGGACATTCGTAAGTCAAGTTACAACTCGATTTGAAATAATTGACTTTTGCATAATAATATGGCAAAATAGATAAAAGTAAAAATATTCACTTTTATTTTTTAAAGGTTTCGGCTAATTATACAATCATTCAATTATATATATATATATATATATATATATATATATATATATATATATATATATATATATATATCCCGCCAACTAAATAAACGAGTCCAGTAAAGATAAACAAGTCTAAGTAGAGTCCAGTGGGAGTGAAGAAGGCTTTTCATTTTTTATTCCATTAATTCATTCATTTTTCCATTAATTCTTAATTATATATACTAGTACAAAATAAAAAGCACCCTCCGGTCGATGTAAAAATAGATTTTTGAAACATATTGCCCGAGGGTGGGAATAAAAAATTCAATGTCAGTGAGTTTGTACCTTAAGTAAGTAAAATCATCAAATTCATTAAAGGATTAAAAAATAAAACAATTTGAAATGTAAACTTTAAATATATATTAAAATAAAACAAACTATATATAGATATATAATACCAGTCATGTATTTATTAAAACTTGTTTTAAAAAACAATGAGGACTGTCTAATGCTGCATGTTCAAATTTTGAGTGTATTTATTCTATGTTATGACGATGTTGGGTAATGTGACGTAAGCAGTGACGTAGTTTTTGTTACAGACAAAAACCGGAAGCGAATCTCCAGTTAATAGATTTAAACCTGAAAACTTATGAAATAGCAAAGGTTGTCATTACTAGAATAGGCTCAGTCTTAATAAGTGATCATCCTCCACACATTAATCATTTGTTGTGTTTTTTGTAAAAAATGTGTGAAAATAAACAACTTTCTTTCATTTTTCTTTACATCACTGAACCTGTGAAATATTTCCAGAAAACTTATTTGTCTCAG
>CM042142.1:122905794-122923294 GCA_023376005.1 Doryteuthis pealeii
ATGTTACTGTAAGCAACCTGAGTTTTCTTTTATAAAAATGACTAGATTTAGCATTGAATGACTCGAAAAGGGTTGACATGCCGTTAAGAAAAACAACCAACAATTTTAGTCAGTTAAGCAACTCTGAACCTGTTCAATACTTAATCGGGAACAGCAGGTACTGTAAGTGACCCGTGTCCTTTGTTTATAAAAAAAAATGACCTGATTTGGAATTTAATGACTCAAAAGAGTGTTCATATGCCGTATGATAAACCAACCAACCAACCAACCAACCAACATTATTAAGGTCAAGTCACACTGAAAATACCGTTTCCCGCTAGATCACCAAAGTAAAGCAGCAACGAGCCTGTTCAAAACTTAATTGAGTGACTATTTAAGCAACAGTAGGTACTGCAAGCAACCTTAGATTTTGTTTATCAAAATAAGTGGATTTGGCATTGAATGACTCGAAAAGGGTTGATATGCAATAAAGAAAAGTACAAACAGCCATTACTATCAGTTAAGCAGCTCGGAACCTGTTCAATACTTAAATGGGTGACCACTTGGGAGAAAAATCTTATTATAATGGAGATTGTGTTTGTTGAATCAGTAGTGATGGCAAGTGACGTTGTATGCAAATTCAGACTGCCACGCCTCAGAAAAGAAAAATTACCTGGTAATGGCATCTCTTATTATAATGGAGATTGTGTGCTTGTCAGTCTGTAACCGGAACTGTATCACTACTCAAGTCACAATTCCCTTAGTTATTTACGTCACATTCTCCATGATTATTATTTTTATTTAAACCTCAATTATTGATAAAATTATTTTACCTCATTAATACTGTTGGTCTTATCTACATGGTATTTTCCTCGTACCCCCCTGGTACAAGGTCAGGCTCAAAGGCCCTATTTACGTGGGACCACCCATACGTCGAGACTCTTGGGTGGCAGGTGGAAAAAATTGCGTCGATCCCGTTGGCATTCCCCTCAAGGGGGCGCCTCAGGCGCTTGGCAATAAACCAAGCCCTGCCCTTTTAAATCAAGGGGGCAGGTATTTCCTGGGGAGATAGCCCTCTGGGATCAACGCTATTAACTTGTAAATATCCAGGGCCGAAGCCACTGAATCCCCAGCCCGTTGGGCGGGTCTACATGGTATTTACCTTGTACCCCACTTGTACGGGTTAGGTCCAAGGCCCTATTAACGTGGGACCACCCACAAACCGAAGCTCATGGGTGTCGAGTGAAAAATTGCGTCGATCCCGTCGGCATTCCCCCTCAAGGGGGGCGCCTCAGGCGCTAGGCAATAAACCCAGCCTTGTCCCTTTAAATCAAGGGGGTAGGTGTTGCCCGGGGGATAGCCACCTGGGATCGACGCCGTTATTATAGCAATCCCCACCCGAGGGGCGGGTTTGCATTGTATTTACCTCGTACCCCACTTGTACGGGTTAGGTCCAAGGCCCTATTAACGTGGGACCACCCACAAACCGAAGCTCATGGGTGGCGAGTGAAAAATTGCGTCGATCCCGTCGGCATTCCCCCTCAAGGGGGGCGCCTCAGGCGCTAGACAATAAACCCAGCCTTGTCCCTTTAAATCAAGGGGGTAGGTGTTGCCCGGGGGATAGCCCCCTGGGATCGACGCCGTTATTATAGCAATCCCCACCCGAGGGGTGGGTTTGCATTGTATTTACCTCGTACCCCACTTGTACGAGTTAGGCACAAGGCCCTATTAACGTGGGACCACCCACACACCGAAGCTCATGGGTGGTGGGTGAACAATTGCGTCGATCCCGTCGGCATTCCCCCTCAAGGGGGGCGCCTCAAGCACTGGGCAATAAAACCAGCCCTGCCCCTTTAAATCGAGGGGGCAGGTGTTGCCTGGGAGGATAGCCTCCTGGGATTGACGCCGTTAATTATAGCAATCCCTTTACACTGTAGAACGGGAAAGCTAATTTGCATATCAATATAAAAAAATGATTTTAATAAAATTATGGGTATTATTGATTTCTAATTGTTTAATTTTATCTTTCATTGCTTAATTTTACTAATTTAACAATTTAGTTAAAATAGGTTATTTTTTCTTACTAAAGCATTTCTTTTAATATTTATCCCCGAGACTTTTGCTCATTAAATATGAAAGATGGGAGTGATGGAAAATGATGGAAGAGTTAGTTTCAAAGTTGTTCCATTTTTCAATTATACCCCCCATGTTTCAAATCTTTTTATCTGCATTCTTATTTAGTTCCATTAGCCTTTCTAATTTAATATAATATTTTATTACATTTAAACTTAAATACTTGCACCCGGAGGGTGCATATATTTGCTAGTCATACTAAAAACCTTCTCTTTCAGTTAAGGAAATTCTTATCATTTATTCTTACTAGCAAAATAGAAAACGCCTCCGGGCGCTGTAAAAATAGATTTTTAAAACATATTGCCTGATGGGTGGGAGTTAAAAATTCAATGTCAGCGAGTTTGTACCCTAAGTAAGTAAAATCATCAAATTCATTAAAGAACAATTTGAAATGTAAACTTTAAATATGTATTAAAATAAAACAAACTATATATAGATATATAATACTAGTCATGTATTTATTAAAACTTGTTTTAAAAAACAATGAGGACTGTCTAATGTTGCATGTTCAAATTTTGAGTGTATTTATTCTATGTTATGACGATTTTGGGTAATGTGACGTAAGCAGTAACTTAGTTTTTGTTAAAGACAAAAACCTGAAGCGAATCTCCATTATTAATAGATGATATATTCTATTCTTTTAAGTTAAGTCTAGCATAAGTCGCATTGAAAAGCACTGGTATCCGCTAAATCAACGAAGTTAACCAGCAATGAGTTTATTCAATACTTAGCTGAACAACCATTTAAGCAGCAGCAGGTATTGTAAGCAGCTTGATATCAAAATGACTTTATTCGGCATCAGATAACCCCAAAACGATTGATATGCCGTATAATAAAACAATCAAACCAAACCTAAATTTGCTCATGAAATAAGATATTCATTGTTACCATTGTGGCCATCGTTAGAGGTTCAAGCAAGAGCGCTGTCCAGCGGAGATCCTTTATGTTAAGCAGAGCGCGATCCGTAGTCAAGAATCCTTGCGTTACTCCTTAGTGTCCCTTAATATTAGATATGATCCTTTGGCTGTTCCTTGGTGCTCCTCAGTTTGGCAGGTCGTTCGTCAATGAAAGCAAATGGTCGTCTATCAATATCAGCCGATTAGATAGTTACCCAACCACGTATAGGGGCTGTTGATTGATAACGTTTCCTTTGCACGGTATTTGAGATTGACGAACAGACCTACAACCGAATCTGAAGAGTCTTGGAGACCTGAGGAAACTTGCTGTCACTCAGACTCCAGTGAAAGACCATCAGCTAATGCTGATGTGAAAACCCAAAAGGAGTAAATAATGAAATTTATTGTGTACAGTGCTCAGGTGCACTGCAACTCATCAAAGTCTCATGTCTAGTATATAGAATAATGTATTAGTGTCAGGAACATGAATAGCGTACGGTGATAATATACATGTATGTATGCACGCACGTGCATATGTGTGTGGGGTGGTATATCAGGTACAGTGTTGGTGGATTACAGGAAGCATGGAGGCTTTGAAAGAGATGTAGTGTTTCGGCAGCCTAGAACGGATGCAAGTAGTTTATTCTATGCTTCAGCAACTCTGAGCGGGGAAAAATGTTTCCTGCAAGACTCGTCTGTTCACCGATTTGAGCTCTCTGGTGATTGTAAAATATATATATATATATATATACCGATGTATGCATTTATCAGTTAAAACTCCGCTCCTTACTGGCAGCTGCCGATGGCTGAAGGAGAGTAGTAGTAGTAGTAGTAGTAGTAGTAGAGATGGGGGTTCTTGTTAAACTTTGCTTCTTCAGCTTTTAATTCAGCTGACCACCATCTTCTTCCATCTTATATTTGAATATACCAGCAAATATATGCACCCTCCGGGTGCAAGTATTTAAGTTTTAATGTAATGAAATATCGTATTAAATTAGAAAGTCTAATAAGAATGCAGATAAAAAGATTTGAAACAGAGTGGGGTTATAATAGAAAAATAGAAATGAAACTTACTCTTCCATCACTGCCGTCTTTCATTGCTGAATTTTACTTATTGCTATTTAGTTAAATTAGGAAATAAAGTATAAAATGACAGTTATTTTTTCTTATTTAAGATTCATTGGAGAGATTTTTGCTTATATTCATTAAAATAAAACCAAACAGTTAGAAATCCATAGTACTAAGCACATATTTAATAAAATCACATTTTTAACATCAATATGCAAATTAGCCTTCCTGTTCACACTGCAAACCGCTATTTTTTGTATATATAAATACAATTGCATGTTATTTGTATGTAGATATGGACAACACTAATAAAAAGGTGAAGCAATTTTATTAATAATTGAGGTTTAAATATAAATAAAATCAGGAAGAATGTAATTAAAATAACTATGTTAATTGTGACTTGATTAGTAATATAGTTTCGGTTACAGACAGAAAAACACACAATCTCCATTATAATAAGATATGAATATCTTATTATAATGGAGATTGTGGGTTTGTATGTCTGTAACCGAAACTATATTACTATTTAAGTCACAATTCCCTTTGTTATTTACATCACATTCTCCATGATTTTATTTTTATTTAAACCTCAATTATTAATAAAATTGTTTTACATCATTAAGTCTGTTGACCATATCTACATATTAATAACATGCAATTGTATTTATATATTCAACGAAATAGCGGTTTACAGTGTGAACGGGAAGGCTAATCTGCATATTGATATTTAAAATTTGATTTTAATAAATATATGCTTAGTATTATTGATTTCTAATTGTTTGGTTTTATCTTAATAAATATGAGCAAAAATCTCGGGGATAATCTTAACAGAAAATCTATTAACATAAGAAATAACTGTAATTTTATTCTTTTCTTCCTATTTTAACTAAATAGTTAAATTAGGGAAATTTACCACTGAAAGACGGGAGTAAGGGAAAATGGTGGAACAGTTAGTTCAAAGTTGTTCTATTTTCCGATTATACCCCCTCTGTTCCAAATATTTTATCTGAATTCTTATTCAGTTTCATTAGCCTTTCTAATTTAACATGATATTTTATTATATTAAAACTTAAATACTTGCACCCGGAGGGTGCATATATTTGCTAGTATAGATAACAGAGTTTTACCACTCCACATTATATGAAAGAGCTGTATAATTTTTGTGGCTTATTTATTTTTTTTATTTTAATTTTTATTATCTTTTTTTTTGCACCGCTTGTTGGGTTCCCTTCTTAGTGGTTCTATCAAATATACTTATTGTGTCATGTGAATATTTCTCTTTAAATTCTTTTCCTTCTTTTTTTTTTGTATGCAAGTTTCATTGAAATTGTCTCCCTTAATTTGTGCACGCTGTACATGAAAAAATCAATCACTTCGGTTTTTGTTTTTCTTACTCCCCCTCCTCTTTCAGGGAAGTATTAAATAATGATTTTTTAAAAATGTTACCAATCTGGAATAATCTTTTTGAAAATATTCTAAAAAAAAAAAAAAAAGGAAAAAAAAAAAGAAAAATTAAAAAAAAAGTATTTAAAAATCATAATTGTTTTTTTTTCTCGGGTCAATCATTTGGGTTGTATTTACTTTCTTGTTGGACTAGACATTGCTTGTTTAAATTAACTCAACAAACATGACTTGTTGTTTCCTTCTACAGCTTAATTTTAACAACCCAGCCCATCTTTCAAATGCCACGGGGGAGACCGACCCTCAGAACGAGCGACTTCGAGTCTCCTTGCTCTGAAATCTCTGGTCCATTTGAAGCTCATCTAATCGCGCGCTTTCCAAGAGGTCAAGCAAAAAGGTTATTACCCGCCAATAACTGTCCACTAGACCCCATTATTCTGAATCTAACAAACCCTGGTTCAAATATTCTTACTACACGTACGTACATAATTCATAAGTTACCTATGAATTATGTAACAAGTTGATTAGTGTAAACAACCAGCAAATCACACGCTTTCCAAGGAGTCAAGCAAATAGTTTATTACCCGTCAATAACTGTCAAGGTAACTTTCCACTGGATCCCATTATTCTGAATCTAACGAACTCTTATTCAAAAATTCCTAATACAGGAACATACATAATTCATAAGCTACCTATGAATTATGTAACAAGTTGATAAGTGTGAACAACAAGCAAATGTCATCAGTCACTCTTACTGTAGATTGCATAGTCGAGATGAACATAACTGACCACACACACATACACACACATATATATATTCATTTATGGGTACTACTATGTGAACATAGCGTAAGTAGTTAATCCAATAGGGCTCAATATATTGTGAATATAGAGCATTAATAGTCGTAAAAGAAGTTATTTCCCGACCGCAGTTTCGGTGTTACTCTAACACCTTCATCAGGGGGATTGAGTGGATATTTTCGGTTACTTTATATAGCTAGACTGATATTTCTTTAATTTTTCCTGAAATTATATATATATATAGTGGTAACTTTCCACTGGACCCCATTAATCTGAAAATAACGAACCCTGATTCAAATATTCTTAATACAGGTACTTACATAATTCATAAGCTACCTATGAATTATGTAACAAGTTGATGAGTGTGAACAACAAGCAAATGTCATCAGTCACTCTTACTGTAGATTGCATAGTTCGAGATAAACATAACTGACCATATATATATATATATATATATATATATATATATATATATATATATATATATATATATAATATCCCATTATATATGGATCCCATTATTCTGAATCTAACGAACCCTTATTCAAAAAATCCTAATACAGGTACGTACATAATTCATAAGCTACCTATGAATTATGTAACAAGTTGATAAGTGTGAACAACAAGCAAATGTCATCAGTCACTCTTACTGTAGATTGCATAGTTGAGATGAACATAACTGACCATATATATATATATATATATATATATATATATATATATATATATATATATCATATACTTATATCAAAGAAATGTGACGCCTAATTAGTAGACAAGAGTGTATCATCTTTGTCATTTGAGTCAAAAGAGCGAAGTAAGTACTTGATAAACGTATCAACATTTCGCTTCTACTTATTTTAAAAAGCGAAAAGCCATCGACAAAAAAAACAAAAAAAAAAAAAAGAAAGAGAAAAAACTAAATATTAATTACAAGAAACGTAAGACAGACTTTGCATTTATTACAGACAAACAAAATTTATTACGTTGCATCAACTGTTACTCATTATTATAAAATGGAAATAAAACCAACGAAAAAACAAACAAACAAACAAAAAAAACCCTAAAAACAAACTGACAAACAACACCAATCTGTAGCAAAAGCAGCTGAGGGAACTCTTCTAAATTTTTTTTGTTTCTTTTTTTTTAAGCAAAAATTATTATTGCTCATAAAAGCCAGAAAATACGAGCAGCTGTCCTTAAAATACTGTCAGTTAGGGAGTTGACATAACCAGCACACACACACACACACACACACACACACACACACACACACACACAAATATATATATTCACATATGTGTATATATATATATATATATATATACATACATATATAAATTTATATATATCTATATATGAATATACATATATATGTACATACATATATATATGTATATATATACACACATATATATATATATGTATGTATATATATGTATATTCATATATGAATATAAATTTTAATATATTTATATATGAATATACATATACATCCATACATATATATATATATGAATATAACATATACATATACATATATGTATATGTATATATACATATATGCAATAATTACGTAAGTCTTTTTTAATACGTACTTGATTTAATACGTACTTGATTACGTTTATTACGTCAGATGTATCGTAGGGCTAATTGCAAACTATCTTTACGAAGAAATTTTTTTTTCTTGTAGAGACGTTTTGTTATAAAACATACAACGGGCTCGGAATATGCCGACTGCCGCCTCAGTGAGCGGTTTTTCCCCCTCTCCCTAACAGAAGGTGTCATAGGTAATACTCTAAACTGCATTTGATAGTGAGTTCTGAGGCTTCTTTGTCATTACTACCATTATTCCAGTGACGAGGAAGTAATATATGTAATGACGAATTGGCTCAAAGAACAGTCAACAGAATTTTACGGATCAGGGATACATACGCTCATTCGAAGGTGGAACATTGCTATTGAGCGAAACGGTGACTATGTGGCGAAGTACGGATCTGATCCAATGAGGATCAGCTTCATTTTGATGTATGATACATGTTCCTGTGTTAGTAAGTATATCTATCCTAAAAAAATGGCATTACTTTTTGATTCACCTATGTGGAGAAATAGGGATGTGATCCACAGAGGACCAGCTTCATTTTGATGTATGATACATGTTCCTGTGTTGGTAAGTATATATATCCTAAAAAAATGGCATTACTTTTTGATTCAGCTATGTGGAGAAGTAGGGATGTGATCCACAGAGGACCAGCTTCATTTTGATGTATGATACATGTTCCTGTGTTGGTAAGTATATCTATCCTAAAAAAATGGCATTACTTTTTGATTCAGCTATGTGGAGAAGTAGGGATGTGATCCAATGAGGATCAGCTTCATTTTGATGTATGATCCATGTTCCTGTGTTGGTAAGTATATCTATCCTAAAAAAATGGCATTACTTTTTGATTCAGCTATGTGGAGAAGTAGGGATGTGATCCAATGAGGATCAGCTTCATTTTGATGTATGATCCATGTTTCTGTGTTGGTAAGTATATCTATCCTAAAAAAATGGCATTACTTTTTGATTCACCTATGTGGAGAAGTAGGGATGTGATCCACTGAGGACCAGCTTTATTTTGATGCATGATACATGTTCTTGTATTGGTAATTATACCTGTCCTAAATAAAATTGCACTACTTTTTAGACACACCTCTGTGGAGAAGTAGGGGTGTGATCCACAGAGGACCAGCTTCATTTTGAGATATGATACATGTTCCTCGGTTGGTAATTATACCTGTCCTAAACAGAATGACATTACTTTTTGACTAATCCTGACTCGGAGTGGTTAACCTATTAGAGTCCCATCTATAGATGAAAAAAATATAAAAAGACCCGTTTAAAAATTATTAGTAGTCGATAATAATACTTGGAACTATAACTGCGCAATCATCATCTATCTATCTATCTATCTATCTATCTATATAAAAAGGGCAGTTGTGTGTATGTATGTCCGGAGGAAACTTCGAAAAAAAAAATTAACGACAAAGTAAATATAGGTACACATTCACTATCATCAGATCTTGCTTTTGTGTAAAAATAATGAATATTTGATTTATATTCGTGAAGAGAATAAAACAATGATTTAAATTTAAATTAAAACAGCATAGCATTTAATACTGTAAATAAGTAAGTAAAGTAAAGTCGTCGGGGCGGCCTAAAGTCGGTTTCAGCCAATCAGCGAGGGAGTCTATCCCCTTTTCACTAGACCAAGGACATTGTTTTGGCATCTGAGGTGGAGCGCCACACCTATCATAAGCTCCTTACTTTACCGCACAGATCCCTGTGCTACTCATACGCTGAATTCGCGAGGGCCGGTATCGAACTAGGAACCTTGTGGTTTTTAGCCGAACGCTCTACCGACTGAGCTAACCCGAGTAGACATTAATTTCTTTCTAGAGTGGCTCGGTCAACGAAAGGTTTTTTACGTGGGGATTTTAATTGGGCATCCTGCGGAGATCCAAATCAAAATTCAGTAATAATGAAACTGCGAGACTAACTTTAAAAAAATCTCTCCTCTTCTCAGGCGACACCGGCTAGCCGCTTTAGTGCATATATAAGGGGAGTGGATGCGTATGTATGTCCGGATGAATCTATGAAAATAAAACAATTAATCACAAGGTAAATATATATATACACATTCACCATCATCAGAGCTTGCTTTTTGTGCAAAAATAATGAAGATTTTTTTTTATCTATATCTGGGAAGATATTTAAAAATAAGAATTTGAATAGTAAGAGAAGGGAAAGTCATTGGTGGTGTTCGTGGTTAAAACGTAAATCATGTAAGGCCAAAACAATCAATGGATCTGCAAGATCCATTGCAAGATCCAATGGATGTCGCATGTAAGATCTATCGTATAACAGATAGGCACGGTTGGTGAGAAAGAGTCATCTGAATTGTGTAAATTATTAGTTATTCATATCAAATAGAAATAATTTTCAAACAGATCTATTCGGCCAATAGATAGCACTCTAACAGGTTTGGTTTGGTTTGTTTTACGGCATATCAACCTCAGTGGGTCATTTAATGCCGATAAAGTTTTGAAATAAATCAATTCTTAATGGATAATACAATTTTTTATGAATACAATTTTCTATTTAACCCATAGATGGGACCCTAACAGGTACTACCACTCCGGGTCAGAGTGGACCAGGGAGCAATGGTGATGAAGGGGTGCTCCACATTCCCCAACCCTCCAAAACTGGAACCTCACAATCAGATAGAGTTTAACGTCATTCCCAGGACATGTAGACCCTCAGTCACCGCCTTCTAGCACTCATATGATAAAAAATGTTGGGGCTTGCCATAAGGGCAATAGGGTTGGGACAATCATATAGGTGCTAGGACTTGACGTGACCAGCCGATTGATCGGAGGGTCCTCTCCGACCGCCCGTCTAGTCCAAGATAGGGCCAAAGTGGAGTATTGCAACTCATTAACTGCTCATCCACCTGGGTTCTATCCTTAAGCATCACGGGTCGCCACCCACGGTCAACAGGTGGCCCCATTGGGGGAGTCTTACCCCTCTTCAGAGGTGCAGTCGGTGCATTCTAACGCCCCACCGACAGGGTCAGAGTGGACCTGGGAGTAATGGCAATGAATGTGTATGGTAAATCCTCGCGGTGAGAAAAAAAACAGCAAATAGTTTGATTGTAAAAATATATAGATATATAGGATGGGAGTCTCATGATCAGATCTAGTGGACTGGCATACATAGGACACTTTTTTGGAGGGGTATTACCTCTCTGCTGGGGGGGGGTAATGCTTTTAATAATATGGCGTTATGTACTATGTTGATACGCTCTTAGTCATCATAATCAAATAATAATAATAATAATGGTATATGCATAAAACAGAATCTGTTCTTGAGAATGAAACGCATAACATTCTCTGGGACCTTGAGAAAGACGGATCACTCTATCCCAGCCAGGAGACCAGACCTAGTGTTGTTTAACAAAAAAAAAAAGAAAAGAAAAAGAGAACATGTCAACTGGTGGACTTTGCAGTTCCAGCAGATCACAATGTGAAGATGAAGGAAAACGAAAATATGGACAAATACCTGGACCTTGCCAGAGAACTGAAAAAGATGTGGAATATGACGGTGAAAGTGATACCAATTGTAGTTGGTGTACTTGGAACGGTCCCAAAAAGCTTGAAAAAAAGACTGGAGGATCTGGAAATCAGAGGAAGAATTGAGATTATCCAGACAACTGCATTGCTACAAAGGAGTGAATAATAATAATAATAATAATAATAATAATAATATACAGGAGGCCAGGCCTAGTATTGATTAACAAAAAAAAAAAAAAAAAGAGAACTTGCCAACTGAAAGGAAAGCGAAAAGATGGACAAATACCTGGACCCTGTCAGAGAATTGAAAATGCTGTGGAATATGAGGGTCAAAGTGATACCAATTATAGTTGGCACACTTAGAACGGTCCCAAAAAGCTTGGGAAAAAAGACATGAGGATCTAGAAATCAGAGAAGAATTGAGACCATCCAGATTACTACATCGCTGCAATTGGCTAGAATACTCCGAAAAGAGTCCTGGAGACCTGAAGAGACCTGTTGTCACTCAAACTCCAGTGAAATACCATCAGCTAACACTGGTTTAAAAAAAAAACTCACAAGGAGTGAATTAATAATTTCATGAGATTTTTTTCTGTGTTATTTCTCAGTAAAGAGGTGGGGTAAAGTTATAGCATCATTTAAAATACGAGAGAGATTAAAAAAAATTCCCTGCTTTCGCCATAACATATCCTTGGTATTGTCACACTACGTTCCGCGCATGCATGCCTCTTTTATGGCACAGTTGTAGTCATGTGATCGACGTTTGAGCCTGATCTCGCCATTTTGCTTGATGTCTTTACAGTGTAAACATGGCCGTTCCACTAATAATATGAACCAAGGAAGTGATCCGATTTCTCTGATCGAAAGGATTGTCGTGGAGTTAAAATTCATCGGGGACACTGTGTTAACGCATATATATATATTTACCAACTCCCCCGCACGAGCAGGATACGACACAAGGTCAATTTCTTAAGCGGAGTTCAACAGGTTTGAATTCAGAGTTTTCCTTCTTCTAGACTGGTTACCTAGCCATGGTTAAAGAACCCAGTCTGCCCTGCTATTTACCCATAGCTGGAGGGAGAGTAGAATACATACCTTTCCCAAGTGTATTAGCGCAAAGTGAAATGCAATTACCACGTCCAGAATTTGAACTCGGGGCGACGAGTCCATTTCCCATGACTTTAACCATTACACCACGCGCTTCCTTCCTTCCCATGCGGGTTAACGCATATAAGTGTGGATAGAGAAGTTTTAAAGTGACCGGACAAGCGTGACGCCTGAAATCAGGAACCTTCATGTCGTAATCGGGAGGGCACGTCGGCTGAAACGTTGTGCAGATAACAATAAAGATAAGGAAATAGTCCGAATTACCCAAAACATAGAAATTATCGACCCTCATCTAAAAAATTCAGAGAAATTTAAAATTGATTTGTGCACAGCTGAGAAACTAATATAATGATCTCCAAAAGTCAAATCAGTGGCATTTTGGGGGGTTGGGTGGGGGTGAAATTAATCTCAATAGTTTTTGAATTAAATTTTTTTAGTGAGACACAAAATTTGTGCAGATGAAGCACCCTACGTATAGCAGAGAAAGTTCCGTGGAACAAAATGTGTTATATATTGTACAAACGGAAATATGAACTTCCGGTTTTATTAAACAAAGAAGTTTTTACAACTGCCCGTTATCAGATCAAGAGATAAAAATACGTGGGTGTAGCTATGAATAAAAAAGAACCGAGGGCCCGAGACAGGTCAGTCGTCAGTTAGACCCGGAGGCAGTCAGCTGGAGAGAGAGTGAGGTGATCGGGGTCAGTCGATGCGAGTTAGTTGGCCGAGCGGCACCTCGTGTAGTTGGTGTCAGAAAAGCTAGACTTAATATTTACCAAAGCTTGTCGCCCAGAAATTTAATTGAAGGACCGAAAGTCAAAAGACTGAATATATTAATTAAACTGACCCTCTCTCTCGAAGTTAAGAAGCTTGAATTTATTTCAATAAACTTCTGGAGGATAACTTTGGTGTTATTGTCATCCCTTACAACGAAGATAAAACTATTGCAATTTAGTACAGTGACGACGCGCTATGCAACAAATGCAGCAAACTGCAACACACGGATGCACATCAATTATTCACGAAAGAACAACGAGAAAAAAAAGTTTGAAACGGAATTCAGGAGAGAGAGGCTGTAAATTTTCTTTTCTTTTTTAAAATTCTCCTGATTCAGTTTTCATTATTATTACTAGCAAATATATGCAAGTATTTAAATTTTAATGTAATAAAATATTACATTAAATTAGAAAAGGCAATGAAATTAAATAAGAATGCAGATAAAAAGATTTGAAACAGAGGAGGGTATAATCGAAAAAAATAGGACAACAGAAACTTACTCTTCCATCACTCCCGTCTTTCATTGCTAAATTTTCCTAATTCAACTATTTAGTAAAAATAGGAAGTAAAGAATAAAATTACAGTTATTTCTTCTTGTTAATGGATTTCTTTTCAGATTTATCTCTGAGATTTTTGTTCATATTCATTAAGATAAAACCAAACAATTAGAAATCAATAATACTAAGCACATATTTATTAAAATCAAATTTTTAAGATCAATATGCAAATTAGCCTTTCTGTTTAGACTATAAACCGCTATTTTGTTGTATATATAAATACAATCACGTTATTAGTATTTAGGTATGGTCAACTGCATTAATAATTTAAAACAATTTTATTAATAATTAAGGTTTAGATGAAAATAAAATCATGGAGAATGTGACGTAAATAACTAAGGGAATTGTGACTCATGTAGTAATATAGTTTCTGTTACAGACAGACAGATACATAATCTCCATTCTAATATGATTAGGTTTTACCTCACAAAAATAAAATATGTAAATAAATATCTTTTATCATAATTGTATTTTATCTGAATAAAATCTCTAAAAAATAAAAGCGAATGTCAGTATATTACATTTTTTTCAACTTTACTCCTAGAGGCCTTAGCCCAACATATCATACCATTTTGGAATCTTTGGATTCCTAAGTTTTACTGCGATTGTTTTCGGTGTTTTTTTACGTGATTTTTAGGACGAATTTTTGTTTGAAAAATATTTTTCAAGTTCAATAAAATGCAATATGCACTCAATGCATGAAGTGTCATAGTGTTACGATTTTAGTAGGTTTCAAGCAAGAGCGCTTATCTAGCGGAAATCCTTGATAAAAATCCTTTGGTTGTTCCTTGGTGCTCCTCAGTATTGCAAATGTGTCTTGCAATGATTTCAAATGGACGTCTTTCAGTATCACTGATTAGGTAGTCAACCAGCCACGCATTCGGGCTGTTGATTGGCTGAGGTTTAAACTACGTGACCTCGCTTAGTCTATAAATTTAAGTGGTGTATTGTAGCACACATTATATTAAAAAATAATCTAACACATAGCTAGGTCGAAGTGTCATTCAAGAGCCCTCCACGTGAGCTAGCTTTATTGCCGCCAGATATGGCAGCTTTTAAGCTAGTATTTAATAAACGTGTAATCTGTTTGCACTTCAAAGCGATTCATTTAAACAGTATTTAAAACCGTCTAAGGTTATTTAATGCATAGAGGTTTGGGAATCACGTTCTTTTTACATGTATATTTACATTCTTTGTGAAGTTTTTCTAAAGAGTTTTGGCACACACACACAACACACACACACACACATATATATATATATATATATATATATAAAGACAAATCTATTTTATTATTATTTGTTCTACTTAGGTATTGAGCACTTTTTACTTATTAGCTTTAGTCTCCTGGCGGTTTTGTATGAATATATATATCTTATATATATATATATGCATATAAATTGTTTTTTCTTTTGGCCAAAATATTGTACTAATAGATTATTTTTTGTTGGTACGATTATCTTGGTCTTTTCTTTTTTCCAAAAAATTTTTTCTTCCCGGTTGATGTTTGGTAGTATATTTTTACAATCAAACTATTTGCTGTTTTTTTTTTCTCACCGCGAGGATTTACCAATAAGTTTGGTATATTAAATTGTTATATATATATATATATATATATATATATATATATATATATATATATATAAAGATTTAATATAAATGTAATATAAATAATTTGCACACCGTTTATCGTTTATTATCTAAGTGTTACATATTATGTGGTGTCATGGGTTGTTGATAAGAACCTGTAGTTAGTTTGAAATAGATTCATTGGAGTTGAAAGCATATGCGGGTAGATTCCCGTTGGATGAACTCAACTGACCCCTAGAGAGGCGCAAATATCGCACGCCATGAGAAAAAAGTAACCAGTTAGTTCTAGTTTTCAACCTGACGTTGAGCAGAGAGGATTCCTATCTCTCTGTTGGGGTTATTGACTTCCCGCACGGAAGAATGGGTTAAATAAATCTTGATCAAGGAAAAAAGTCTTGTGGTTTAATTAATTGCATGACTAAAAGGTTAGTCTTTAGAAGAACCGCTTAGTAAGGAGACAGCTAGACGACAAGATGACAAGAAAGAAGTAGAAGAGGAAACCTGGCGACTAGAAGTAGTAAACGAGAAATGAAGTAAGTCTCAAATCTCTCTCTCCCTCTCCCCTCTATCTCTCTATATCTCTCTCGCTCTCTCTCACTCTCTCTCACTAGTTATCTCTCTGGATTGTATACCCGATGTTGGGTATACAACCTAAGAATATGGATATGCATAGAGGTTTGGGAATCGCGTTCTTTTTTATATTTATATTTACATTCTTTGTGAAGTTTTTCTAAAGAGTTTTAGCACACACACACACACACACACACACACACACACACACACACATATATATATATATATATATATATATATATATATATATATATATAAATCTCACTTTGTTTACAAAGTTTGAGAACTCTTAGTGAATTCATTTCCGCTTAGAAATGTAGCGATTAAATTGCCTACTATACTTGGCAGCTGATTGTGGCCGTATGGGTAAGAGCTTTGGCGAGCGTAAGTTCGTTCGGGTCTCGAACCCGGCCAGAAGCAGCTGCTAAAAATTGTATAACTGCACTGATGAGAGGTAATACCTCGAAACACGTGTCTGTAGTTTACTCTCTCTCTATATATATATATCTTATTATAATGGAGATTGTGTGTTTTTCTGTCTGTAACCGAAACTATATTCCTACTCCAGTCACAATTCTCTTAGTTATTGACATCACATTCTCCATGATTTTATTTTTATCTAAACCTCAATTATTAATAAAATTGTCTTACATTATTAATACTGTTAACTATGTCTACATACTGACAACATGCAATTATATTTATATATATAACAAAATAGAGGTTTACAGTGTGAACGGGAAGGCTAATTTGCATATTAATATTAAAAAATCGAATTTAATAAATATGTGCTTAGTATTATTGATTTCTAACTGTTTGGTTTTATTTTAATGAATATAAGCAAAAATCTCTTCAATGAATCTTAAATGAAATCCATTAACAAGATAAAATAACTGTCATTTTATTCTTTACTTCCTATTTTAACTAAATACTTAAATTAGAAAAAATAACAATGAAAGACGAGAGTGGTGGAAGAGTAAGTTTCAGTTGTTCCATTTTTTATTATACTCCCTTTGCTTCAAATCTTTTATTATATTCCCTCTGTTTCAAATCTTTTTATCTGTATTCTTATTTAGTTTCATTAGCCTTTCTAATTTAATACAATATTCTATTACCTTAAAACTTGAATACTTGCACCCGGAGGGTGCATATATTTGCTAGTATATATAATGTGGGATGGTCACTATTTCAGCTTTTGCTGGAACGGTGTGCCAAAGTGCAGTATTATAGGTAGAGTGCTCAATATAAAAATAGAGCTGTTATATAATTTAATAAAATAAATATATAAAGGTTTTACATATCTATTTATTGGGTGACAAAGGAACATTCACAACCATATTGGTTTCATGCGAGGCAATCGTCAGGTGAAGATGTTACAAATGCAAGGAAAATGTTTCTTATGTAGGTCACCTAATAGATATGTAAAACCTTTATATATTTATTTTATTATTTTATATATATATATGTATATATATGCAGCAAATTATTCTCAAGGCATGTGTTATT
>CM042142.1:122925794-122928583 GCA_023376005.1 Doryteuthis pealeii
GCATCCTCAAAACGGATACCCTTGATGACTCCCCTGAGCTTGGGAAAGAGGAAAAAATCACATTGAAACCCGGTCGCTCCAGCACAGTGATGTTCTTGATGGAGCTCCCGATTGACGCACCCGCCAAGTGTTAAGTTCGCTCAGTTATCTGGTTTTAGCACTCAAAAGGCATTAAACCGATTGAAATTCATCGCCAATTAAAAAATCGTGCATGGATGTTGTTATGACCTGTTTAAGGGTCAATAAATAATAACTCAACACGGCGATAAAATGTAGAGAACAGACGTATTCAGCAATATATAAACGTGCAATGAAAAGGGTTTCCTTGTTACAGCGTACACGAAGAACATGTATCTGCTACTTCTCCCTTGAGTAACTTCGCTCTGTAAAATATACCCTTTGGGTAAGTCTATGTTCGTGTCATAGGTGAGTCACCTACAACAGATGTCGAAAACGTCCGCTAGTGGTGTAGGGAGTCTGCAACGTCGACGATGTTCAACGCTTCCGAAACGATATGGAGGCGGGCTGGTATGGCACAGTCATACAAAAACAGCCACAGCACCTACGAAAATACATCAACTGAAACGGCGATTATGAATTTTTGTTTGTTTTGTCTTGTTTTGTTTTACGGCATATCAACCTCAGTGGGTCATTTAATGCCGATAAAGTTTTGAAATAAATTCATTCTTAATGGATAATACAAATTTGTTTATCAACTCATATTTTTCTATTTAACCCATAGATGGGACCCTAACAGGTACTACCACTCCGGTCAGAGTGGACCAGGGAGCAATGGTGATGAAGGGGTACTCCACATTCCCCAAGCCTCCAAAACTGGAACCTCACCATCAGATAGAGTTTAACGTCATTCCCAGGACATGTAGACCCGCAGTCACCGCCTTCTAGCACCCATATGATAAAAAGGGGTTGGAGCTTGCCATCAGGGCAATAGGGTTGGGGAAAATCATATAGGTGCTAGGGCTTAACGTGACCAGCCGATTGATCGGAGGGGGCCTCTCCGACCGACCGTCTAGCCCAAGATAGGGCCAAAGTGGAGTATTGCATGTCACGAACTGCTCATCCACCTGGGCTCTATCCTTAAGCATCACGGGTCGCCACCCACGGCCAACAGGTGGCCCCATTGGGGGAGTCTTACCCCTCTGCAGAGATGCAGTCGGTGCATTCTAATGCCCCAGCCAACAGGGCGGGGCGATTATGAAGAAAAATAGATACATGTCAAAACTTTGAAATGCTGTAGTAAGTAAAGAAATTAAAGTCGTCGGGGTGGTCTTCAGTCGATATCACCCAGACAGCGAGCGAGTCTATCCCCTTTTCATTAGCGCTAGACCAAGGAGATTGTTTTGGCGTCTGAGGTGAAGCGCCACACCTGCCATCAGGTTCTCACTTTAACACACAGATCTATGTGCTACTCATACGCTGAGTTGGCCAGGGTCGGTATCGAACCTGGAACCTTGAGGTTTCTAGTTGTACGCTCTACAGAGCTCTGTGATTTCTAAATATTTTGAGATATTTGGAATTACCCTGGTATGTTCCGAAGATCTTCTGGCAAATCGATGATATCAACCGATTTCCATGATACGTATTGCTTATAATCATTTAAAATATATCTGTGAACAGTTCTGAAAGATATCTACTTTGATTTAAAATAAACTTTGCCTTTTTTTCCTGACAAACTGCGGTTGGGCTTTTGTTTAGTCAATAGAACTAGTTAATTTTTGTACAACTGGGCAACCTACAGTACTCTACATTAGTTGTACTAGTACAAAATAAAAAAAACACCCTCCGGGCGATGTAAAAATAGATTTTTGAAACATATTGCCTGAGGGGTGGGAGTTAAAAATTCAATGTCAGCGAGTTTGTACCCTAAGTAAGTAAAATCATCAAATTCATTAAAGGATTAAAAAATAAAACAATTTGAAATGTAAACTTTAAATATGTATTAAAATAAAACAAACTATATATAGATATATAATACCAGTCATGTATTTATCAAAACTTGTTTTAAAAAACAATGAGAACTGTCTAATGTTGCATATTCAAATTTTGAGTGTATTTATTCTATGTTATGACGATTTTGGGTAATGTAACGTAAGCAGTGACGTAATATTTGTTACAGACAAAAACCGGAAGCGAATCTCCATTATTAATAGAGATGACTTAATATGTAAGATTATGTTAGAAGTTATCAATTTCATAATATAATTAATGAGATCTTAAAAGGTCTGTTATTTAAATTTTTTCAACTCTTTAACATATCATAAATACTTTACATAAAGACATTTTTTTAACTAGTTATAAAAATTTTAGGTACCTCAAAATAGGTCACGTGATCAGTTTAGGCCATATTGAAGGAAGAAATGTAAATATTTTTGAATTTTTTTTAATCTCGCAAAAAAGAAATAATGAACATAAAGAGTTGTTACAAAGAAAAACAGTTAATACAAAGAACAAATTATCCGATTGGGGAAAAATTACTCACCGTTACCTTGAAAAATAAAGTCCGTTTTCTTACAACACGGTCAGTTTCTTAATTGATATTTTTTAGCAGAATTCTGTATTCATGGTTCTTTTACTAAAAAACTCTGGCATTGAAACTTATGAAAATCTTCTGATATAATTATTTAGACTCTTATCTTTATAGAAAAAAAAGTAAAAATCATTTTTTGTCGGTTCATTTTTTCATATTTCATAAAATGAAAATAGGGAGAAGGGTAGACCTCGTAAAATATTTCCTAATATATTTAGGTAAAACTTATTCATCTCTCTCC
>CM042142.1:122928683-122931183 GCA_023376005.1 Doryteuthis pealeii
AAAAAAAAGAGAGGAGATGCAAGGTATTTAATTTTGATATAATAAAATATCATATTAAATTAGAAAGGCTAATGAAACTGACTAAGAATGCAGATAAAAAGATCTGCAACAGAGGGGTATAATCGAAAAATAGAACAACTTTGAAACTAAATATTCCATCATTTTCCATTACTCCCCTCTTTCATTGGTAAATTTTCCTAATTTAACTATTTAGTTAAAATAGGAAGTAAAAGATAATATTACAGTTATTTCTTCTTGTAAATAAATTTCTTTTAAGATTTATCCACGAGATTCGGAAAAAAATGTTATTTTTTAAGGTGTCTTTTACAATTGTCCTCATTTTAATTTTAAAATGATTTCAATTAAATTACACTTTATAAACCTCACAGGTTGAAAGAGATATCTGTTAGCATAATATTCAATATATATTTTTCTATTTCCACCTCAGACGCCAAAAACAGTCTCCTTGGTCTAGCGCTATTGAAAAGGGGGTAGACTCCCTCACTGTCTGGCTGATACCGACTTTAGGCCACCCCGACGACTTTACTTTTTACTTACTTACAGAATCCATGCACTGCATCTACCAGAATGTTGGTGCATAATAAAACTGAAGACTGCATCCTGTAACGGTTGAAACGTCGGGTTCAATTGTTTAAAGAACATATCTTTGAAATATAGAGATTTAGAGGAATAAGAAAAAATAGTATGTGTCTCTCCTAACCCGACCCCCAGCTTTCCCATCATCGCGAGACACCCGGAAGTCGAATACGATAGCGAGTGGAGGGTGGGTGGTTCAAAACCACTCGCAGGACTCTTTGTAGTTCCCGTCTTCGATTTTCTTTCACAAGACGCCCAAAAAATAATCACATGATTCGCGGACTATGCAAAGGCATTTGGGATGAAAATAAACCCCATTAAGACCGAGGTTATATATCAGCTCCCCCCGACATCACATGACACTAGAAAAGACAATAATAGAAGATCAGATTCTAGCTCAGGTAAATTATCTTCAGGTACCTGAGCTCCACAGTTGCCATCAACAATAGACTCAATGCAAAGTTTGATCCCCGAATTTCAAATGCTTCCAAAGCATTTGGTCGGATGAAGAGGCGAGTCTGGTTCAACAGAGACATCTCCTTGAGAACTAAATGTGCAGTATACCGTGCCATAGTTCTTTCAACACTCTTGTACGGTGCAGAAGCCTGGACGGTATACAAAGCGGATGCCCACGGACTACATGTCTACTACATGCATCACATGTGTAGTATATTAAATGTCAAGTGGTGGCAACATGTTTCAAACAGGACCATCCTGAAGGGAACTAGACTCCCTGGGATGCAGGAAATATTTGTCCAACGCAACCTGAGATGAGCTGGCCACATAAACAGACTTGGGGATGACAGACTACCAAAGCAGATTCTGTACTTTCAATTGAGAGAGGGATCACGTGGAAGCAGGTAGACCAAAGCTCAGGTACAAAGACAACATCAAGAGAAACCTGAAGGCGGTTGGCAAGACGCAACCAGAGACCGAATGAATTGGAGGAAAATGATTCGCGTGGTGTCATCATCGGATACGATGGACAGAAAGTTAAAAAAAAATAATATAGATATATAAGATTGCAGATCTGATTAAATTGCTGCTATTTTGCGACGTACTGCTTCCAGGATTCGTTCAAAACCACTCGCAGGACTCTTCGATTTTCTTTCAGCGTTTCATTAGAATCCAAGTAGTGCAACCATAGAGTAGTACTGACATGGTTACAGCGTGGCAGAATTTGCATCTTCTCTCTGATTAATTCCTAGTTTGTATTTATATCATGAACAACAAGGATCGGAAATAAAGAATAGGCTTCTTTCTACCATCGATTTTAATTGATCATAATTAAAATATTTCAAGCGTTTTTAACACGTTGATAATTGATTTTTGGTGAGATCCTGCCCGGACCCGCTTTCCATTGGCATTCGATATAGCAATTATAACCTAACACCCATTGATGCAGGGAATGCTCACCCGATAGTCGGCGTTAGTGTAGAATGTTGACTGAAGACAGATTTCTTTCCGTGGTGTCGCCATTCGAGAATCCCGTGTGACACAGAAAAGCATTCGAAAGAAGTAAAGGGTCGGACCGAAAATAACAAACACAACATTAGTCGACAATATATCAAGTGAGCAAATAGACAAGTGCATGTGTGCATATTAGTGTTGGTCTGGAGCAAAACGTGGGAACTTTTAAAAGAGAGAAGAGAAATTCAAAAAAGTGGTAGTAGACATTTGACGCATATGGCGGGAAAGAAGGAGAGAAAAAGAAAGAAAAAGGGAGAAAGAAAAAGAGAGAAAGAAAAGTAAAAGATGCTAGAGAGAAAGAGAGAGAGAGAGAGAGAGAGAGTTAGAAAGGCAAGAAAGAGAAAGGAAGAAAAGAAAAAGAAAAAGAAGCTGAAGAAGAAGAGAAGAGAGAGAGGGGTAAATGGTTAGAAAGGCAAGAAAGAGAAAGGAAGAA
>CM042142.1:122936183-122943683 GCA_023376005.1 Doryteuthis pealeii
CGGCCGAAACGTTGTACAAATAACAATGAAGATGGGGACAATAGTCCGAATAACGCAGATAATACTAAACACCGTGTATTTCGAAGAGAATTAACGTTTCTGTCTTTCTTCATTAATGCCGTGGCAAGTACAACATCAGTCTGAACATTTTTTGAACACGCCGTGTATTTTGAAGAAAATGAACGTTTCCTACTTAATTTATTTATGCCTTGGTAAATACAGCGTCAGTCTCAAAACTTTTTGAAGATAACTCGTATTGAAGAATCCATACATAGATAGGCTGAATATTAGTTCTGGATATTCTGCAAAATGTTAAAGAAAACCCATAGCATTGACATATTCAATTATCTAACAGCCATGTTTCAAAAGAAGGTACTCAGATTTTGATTGGTCTTTTAGATAGAGAGATTCGTGAAAGAGCCCGGTATTTGCCACCTACCCTCTGTATATGTAGAGTGATCTGCTCCTGTATTTAGTCTGAATAGAGTGATCTTCACTTGTCAGAATGGGTATAAATAAAGAGCCAATAAGCGGCCATTTGCAATTTTACCGACGTTTGAACTGCTGACCACGTCTTCCGTACTTTATACTCTCTAGTTGAGTAGGTTTTTCTAAGAATATTTTGAAAATGTCCAGATAGTAATCTCCATTGGTGTTATATAGCCAAATTCGTTTCATATGTTGTTGGCATCCTTCCCTCTACTAAAGACGATGGCGTAGTGTCCACTTTTTTCCCCCTGCAACTGCGTGAGTGGTTGAGCGGCACAATTTTGAATGGCAATATCTGGAATCTCTGGTTCAGTGACTGCGAGCACTTCGGGTGGCCAGGTTGGATGCCTTCGTTAGGTCCGTCAGTGCGGTGCAGAGTGGCATCCGCTCTCCCGGCACCCCTCCTGCAGTTGGTTGCTCGGAGTCACACTGTGTTCCTGGATAGGTGCAAGTCTGCAGACGCGCCAATGTAACACGCGCAAGACTTGTCAAGCTATGCTGAAGTCATTCCGATCTCCTTTGTTCCTGTATAAGGGGACAGTGGTAGCATCCCGTTTGCCCTGGGGGATGTGACCATGTTCCCAGCAACTGCAGAGTCGCTAGTGTAGTGGTTGAAGCAGTGCTGCCCCATGCCTTTAAGATTTTTGCTGGTACGTCGTCACTCCCTGTTGCTTTCTTGTCAGCGAGGCAGTCCTCTCCATTTTGTAGTGGAAAACTAAATACCAAATAAACGTATGTTATAATACCCTTGCTGGGTATATACATCGAGAGAGATGACTGACTGATAGTGAGGCATTAGAGAGAGAGACAGACAGACAGACAGACAGAGTTGTGTTGTGACTGACTTGTCTATTACTTCTTCCTTTCTACGTCGTCAAATCACCATTTCCTTTCCTTCTTTCTTTTGTCCGGTCGTCATCTTGTTTGTTCTTTTTCTAAATTCTTGTCTGGCTGTTTCTAACTAAGGGCTTCTTTTTATGTCATGCAATTAATTAACAAGACTTTGACTTTCTTGTACAAGATTTAATTACTGCCCATCCTGATTCACCGCGCGGTCTGAGTTACAACCTCAACAGAGATATAGACATGCTCTCTGCGAGACGTCTGGTTGAAAACTGACTTCCTAACAAATTCTATCACGTGAATCACGAGATTCCCGCCTCTGCAGTTAGTTGTCACCATAAACGTCCGGTAGTTTTCCATTCCCTGATCTGAAAACAATGACCCCTTAGAATTCTCGCTACAGGGCTTGTCAAAAATACAGGCCACTACACAATTATGCAACACTGGAAGGCTGGTAATTTCGCTTTCTATCGGAATAAATAAACTAAACTTTGTAAAAGGCGCATGTTGATTGGTTGGATTTTACGCCACATCAACCTTTGTTGGGTTATTTTATACTGAAGACGTTTTGTTTTATCCCTTTTTGATAGGTATTGAATTTAAAAAAAAACCCTCAATTTCTTTAGACACATTTTTAAACTCATATTTTCTATTTAAACTATGGATGGGACCCTAACAGGTACTACCACTCCGGTTCAGAGTAGACCAGGGAGTAATATCGATGAAGGTATACTACATACTCCGCAAAACTCCAAAATTAGAACTACACCATTAGATGCAGTTTATACACAGGACACTAGAAACATTGCGGGTTTGTCATTAGGGCAATAGGGTTGGGAAAATCATATAGGTGCTAGGGCTTGACATGACCAGCCGATTGATCAGAGGGAAACTGTCCGATCGCATGTTTAGCCCAAATAAGCGCCAAAGGGAAGTGTTGCATGTCATGGACTGTTCAGTCAACAGGATTCTGTCCTTAAGCATGATGGCTCGCCACCAATGGCCAACAAGTGGTGCCATTTTGGAGATGTTAACTCTCTGCGGAGCTACAACCGGGGTATTCTACAGCCCCAGCTGACAGGGCAGCTGTAAGAGTTTATTTTGTATGAGAGCTATCTTATCCCAACAAAGGCACCGCTAGTTGGGGTTCGAGCTCAGGGAAATCCTGAGATTTCAAATGCTGATTTTCAAGATTTTAAACGCGCCTCCCCGACCAGGAAGGGTGGGAATATACAGAACTCTACGTTTTTCTGTGCGATCCGGTTCTAGAGTAGGTTAAACGTATCAAATATATATGATCATTTTGATATATTTTTTATAACTCTGTTTTCGGCTTCTCTATCTTTATTTAGCATTATTGTATCGTCCGCTGTTTTTTTTTCTCTCTCTAAATTGCAAGACACTCTGGGAATAAGGATCGTGTGTTTAAGACACGGTGATAAGTTTTAACACTTCCCTCTTTCTCACGCTTCTATCCTAAACCTCCAACACGCAGGTCGGCATTGACCTGGAGCAGTTGATGGTAAGAGGAGAATTTGACGAGAGAGAAGAAATTCGTTTTCGTGTGCACGATAATATCCTTTGGGAGCAATGGAGACAGCGGTGGGGAAGATGAAATTGGCAGCTGTTAAGTAAGAATGGCTAAGACTCGCGAGAATTGATCTTGCTCCATAACTTCCTTTCTATGTAGTACACCTTTTCTTCTTTCTGTTAATTCTTTACTCCGCCCTGCATAGAGTTTTCCCGACATGCATCCTATCGCTTCCTGTTCCTGCCCCCAACCTTTGAATTAAAAAAAAAAATGTTTTTTTTAGGTTTAAAAAGAAATCTCGGTGTCACTCAAATTTGTATTTGATCCTAACTCTGGTATTTGTTTTTCAAGCCTGTTTTAATTTTAAATTAGGTAGGAAAACATAGTATTTAAATTATGTATTAAGTTAAGAGTATTAAATAATTAAGTATTAAATTAAGTATTTAAATTAGGTAGGAAAACATAGTATTTAAATTATGTATTAAATTAAGAGTATTAAATAATTAAGTATTAAATTAAGTATTTAAATTAGGTAGGAAAACATAGTATTTAATTATGTATTAAGTTAAGAGTATTAAATAATTAAGTATTAAATCAAGTATTTAAATTAGGTAGGAAAACATAGTATTTAAATTATGTATAAGTAAGAGTATTAAAGTTTTAAATCAAGTATTTAAATTAGGTAGGAAAACATAGTATTTAAATTATTATTAAGTTAAGGAGTATTAAAATTTAAGTATTAAATCAAGTATTTAAATTAGGTAGGAAAACATAGCGGTAGGAAAACACAATCAAACGAGGTAAGAAAAAAAAGAAGATTGCGGTTGAGGTTCGCGCCTAAATTGGTAAAGATGATGTCTTTTTAAGTATTTTATGGTTTAAACATAGTTTGAGAACAAAGCAATCTTTAGTATCGTATGCAAAATATAGACTATAAAAGTAGTCGGTAATCTTGAACTTAAGTGACTAAATTCTCATTCACTCATCAGTATTATTCATTTTCGATTATTTCAATTTCAATATGGACCCTCTAGGACGTATAACATTTTTGGTCCAGGTCAGCAAAAATATTTTTATCCTAACGTTGGTATGTATTTTTTTCAAGCCTATTTTAGCTTTAAATTAGGTAGGAAAAAATTAACCAAAACGAGGTAAGACAAAAAAAATATATTTGGTAAAGATGATACATTTTTTAAGTATTTATAGTTTAAACATAGTTTGAAAACAAAGCGATATTGAGTCTGTAGTATCGTATACAAATAAGATAGACTATATAAAGTAGTCGGTAATCTAGAACCTTAGGTGACTAAATTCTCATTCACTCTCATTGCTATAGGACCATATAAAATCTTTTGTATTATTCGAACTATTGACCTCATATTCATTGTTATCTGTACAACGTTTCAGTTGATGTGCCCTCCGACCTTCTTCGGGTATTTCTTGTCGGAATCGGGAACCTTCTCGGACTCCGAGTCCAGGTACAAGAAGTACCTGAAGAAGGCCAGAGGGCACATCAGCCGAAATCTTGTACAGATAACAATGAAGATGGGGACAATAGTCCGAATAATACAAATAATAATATTAATTATCAAGCCTGATCTAAAAAATTCAGAGAAATAACATTTTTTTGTCCAGTTCAGCAAAAGAATATTTGATTATAAAAATACAATAGGATTTTAAAGCATCGAATGTCTAGAATAGTAATCAAAGGGGTCCATAGGAAATAAAAGGTTGAGAACCACCGATCTAGGCTAAGCTTGACTTAGGTACCTCACTTTGTGTCATGGTTTATAAGCTAGACGAGTAGACCATTGTTTGTGAGGTTGTGTGATCGATTCTAATTTTACAGCCCCAGCCAACAGGATGGGGTTAAATCTATGTCTAATCTATTAGAACTAAACTCTACATATGCTCTATCACCAATATTGAGCTTTTTTCGTAAATAAAGCAAACTATTTCTCTGAATGTTTGAGACGAGGCTTGATAATTAGTATTATTTGTATTATTCGGACTATTATCCTCATCTTAATTGTTATCGGTAGAACGTTTCGGCCGATATACCCTCCGGCCTTCTTCAGGTATTTCTTGTCGGACTCGGGAACAATTTCGGACTCGCGAACCTTCTTTTCGAACTTTGGAACCCTCCTGTCGAACTCGGGAACTTTCTTGTCGTAATCGGGAGCCATCACGGAACTTTGAACCTAACCCTTTATTCAGTCCACGGGGGTATCCTGTTCTCATTCCGCTAACTTTAGCTGGGGTACAGGTGTTAAGCATGTGTTAATTATTATTCTATGTTACTGCTGCCCCTGATCAGGATTGAACCTGCAGTCTAGAGATAACTGTCACTTAGAACCTAACCTAACTCCTTTATCGACTAGGCTATGTGTTCAATGGTTCCCGATTACGACAAGAAGGTTCCCGAGCTCGAAAAGAAGGTTCCCAAGTCCAAAATGGTTCCGAGTCCGAGAAGGTTCCCGAATCCGACGAAATACATGAAGAAGGGCGGGGGCACATCGGCTGAAACGTTGTACAGATAACAATGAAGATGAAGACAATAGTCCGAATAATCAAAATGATCTAAAGCAAACGACATAACAATATTATTATAATATTGCTCTCATGGGAAATTAATAGAGCACTCTGGCTTTACTTATCTTTTTCTAATTGCTGACATAAAAAGAATGTCAGTAGGACATATCACATCCATTTTTAGTCTTTTATTCATTTCGTAAAAGGGAAAATATAACATTAAACCACTGATAATTTATTGCCTCAATAAAGTATCAGAATAAATATAATATCCACTTCCTCATCATTTTATTTCTTCAATCCTTAAAAGTAAATTTTAATGAACCAATTGAATGCAAGGAGCACGTTGAAATTATTCTGAATGAACAGTAGGTGGTGCGTGGTGTAATGGTTAGAGTCGTGGGAAATGGACTCGTCGATCCGAGTTCAAATCCTGGACCAAGCTACAGTTCACATAGCGCTAATACCTTTTGGAAAGGTATGAATCCAAGTACTTTCCCTCCAGCTATGGGTAAATAGTAGGGTAAACGGATAACAATAAAGATGAGGACAATAGTCCGAATAATCCAAATAATAATAATCTTTGCCTACTAATTTTCCCCACGACTGTACCAAATTTCCTTAGTATTTTTTTTACTTATATGATGGGATATTTCAAAATTCATCATTTATTCACTTCAGAACTCATTCTATTCAAATAAGGTCCTATTATTATGTAAACTAGTGATACGTGCGAGAGCCGATGCCAGTGTTTTTTTTGTAGTATCGCAATATCGGGTAAGTCGCTGAGAACGGTTTAAATAGGCAAAAGAGCAAAGACCCTGCTCCACTATTTACACATAGCTACTGGGAGAATAGTTGGATTCGTACCTTTCCCAAGGTTATTAGTTCTATGTGAAATACAAACTATTAGGTTTAGACCTAAGGAAATCTAGTAAGTCCCCTTGATCAGTAGGAGGTTGATGGGAACCCGGAAGTGGGGCTTCCACTTGACACTTTTAGATTGGGGTTTGTACCGAGTGGACGCACGTGCACAGCACAGCTGAGTTAGTTAAGTCACTTTTAGGGTAGAAGCATTCTCTACCCTGTGTTAAATAAAACCTTGTTAATTTCCAACAACCTGGTCTTGCATTTTCATTCAGTGTTCTGTATTTTATCTGTATGTAAAAACATAACACAAACATCCACGTCCAGGATTTGAACTCATTTCGCAGTATTCATTTCTTATAACCATTACACCATGCCCATTAGGGTAGGTTGATTTTTCACTTTTTAAAAAAATATCAAATTGTCCAGGAATGTGAAAGTTGTGTGTTAGTATAATAAACAAAAAAGTAAAAAGTAAGTAAAGTCCACGGGGTGGCCTAAAGTCGGTATTACCCAGACAGCGAAGGAGTCTATCCCTTTTTCATTAGCGCTAGACCAAGGAGATTGTTTTTGCAACTGAGGTGGAGCACCACAACTACCATCAGCTCCTTACTTTACCGCACAAATCTACTCATACGTTGAGTTGGTGAGGGCCAGTATCGAACATGGAACCTTGTGGTTCCTAGGCTGACGCTCTAATGATTGAGCTAAGCGGTCCCTTAAATAATAAATGCTGTTACCAAAGACTAAATGTCTTACTTGCACTATTGTTTGAGGGAATAGACTCAAAGATCGTCTACTAGAATGATCCAAAATTCCTCGTTTTCGCAACATTTAGCCTAGAAATTGGTTAGAAAATTTAGCAATTTCAATATCTAAAAGAGAAACGGTTGTCATTTTAAACAAAACGAATTGAATATTATAATTAGAATTCAAATTGAAAATATGTCTCCCATCACCACCGACAACTCCGATATACTGTTTTTTTCACCTAATAATTTACCTGTAACAGTGATAACATTTTAAAAGATTGAAATCTATTTCCTCCATCAAAGGCAAAGTTTTGAGGGAAATACTTTGTGAAAAACTTTACACTCCCACCAATTCCTAACTTATTATAATAACGAATTATTAACTTAACTAATATGGTAGCTACGTACATATAAAAAGTGTTAATGAATTTATTTTGATATATATGTAATGATTGATATACTGATAATTATATATATATATATATA
>CM042142.1:122951183-122953683 GCA_023376005.1 Doryteuthis pealeii
CAATCATCATCATCATCATCATTAATCATGTCTGCCAAGCGTAAATGCCGTACATTTCCCTCCCACTTAACGATTATTGTTGAGCGGACGATCTAAAAAAAACAAAACAAAAAAACCCAAAAACATCGCTTTTATTCCAAACCGTCTCAAAATTCAGTAGATCATTAGACTGACGATCTTAAAAGCCTGTTTTCTTTTACCTGGTTTGTATATGGGTGCGAAAATATTTTTAAATAAATGTGGATAAGGTATACCTTATCCACACACACATATATATATATATATATATATATATATATATATATATAATCTAATGAGTCAGACGAACCTACTATTAGTTTCGCATAAAGCTCTTCAGGGCTAAAATCTGACTCAGATTTTAGCCCTGAAGAGCTTTATGCGAAACTAATAGTAGGTTCGTCTGACTCATTAGATTATCTTTATTACTTGGCTCTACTTAGGTATCGAGCACTTTTTACATATTAGCTATTCTCCTAGCGGTTATATGAATATATATATATCTTATATACATATATATACATATAAATTGTTTTTTTCTTTTGGCCAAATACTGTACCAATAGATTATTTTTTGTTGGTACGAATATCTTGGTCCTTTCTTTTTTTCAAAATTTTTTTTCTTCCTGGTTGATGTTTGGTAGTATATTTTTACAATCAAACTTTCTGCTGTTTTTTTTTCTCTCTGCAAGGATCTACCAACACGCTCGGTATATATATACACAACATACATCTATCTACAAGGTGTATCAAAAAGTCTCGAAATTTTTGTACTTTTTTGCCACACCTTGTATTCTAAAAAAATAAAGTTCCATTCATTCTTCATTATATCTTGGTAAATACAACTTAATCAACGCGTGGTGTAATGGATATCGTCCTTGGAAATGGGCACGACGAAACGAGTTCAAATCCTGGACGAGGTTGTTTACATTTCGCATACCGCTAATAACCTTGGGAAAGGCATGAATCCAACAGACCTCCCTCTATCTATCGGTAAATAGCAGTGAAGACTGGGCTATTCAAACCTGTTAAACTCCGCTTTATAAGTTGATATATTTGTTGTGTCACATCCTGCTCGTGTGGAGGGGATGGTAAATATATACCCGTTAAACGGTTTTCTTTTCTCTTTCTTTTTTATTCAGGTGAGCGGTCGGTTGAATTTAAATTTCAGAGTGATTTTTAATTGATTTTTAGCTCATTTGGTTAAGTATCTCCTATGTAACCACAATGTTCTGGGTTTGATACAGAGCCCTTATTAACTCAGCCCATGAGTAGTTTAACTTGATTTGTGTGGTAAAGTGGGGAGCTGATGCTAGGTGTGGTGATCCACATGAGACGCAAAAACAATCCCTCTGGTCCAGCACTAGTGGAAAGAGGATACACACCGACGCTATTCGGCTGACACCAATTCCGACTTCACTACTTATTAATTCAGGAAACAAATGAGTAAGTAACCACAAGATTCTGGGTTTGATATCGGCCCTTGCCAACTTGATTTGTGCGGTAACGTGGGGAGCTGACGGTAGATGTGGCACTCCATCTCAGCAAAAACAGTCTCACTGGTTTGATTGGCATTCATTTTTGAGTATATCATTGATTTATGCCCTTTTATCTTCTATAGCTTTTCTTATGGAAAATGAAGGGTAAGAATGTTTAACCCCCTCACTATCAAAAACAGGGTGTGGATTTTATTGAACTTTGCTCTTTGCCGGTCTCCTACAATTTACCTTTATAAAAGTACATACATTCTGTCGTTTCCCAAACAAATATACACACAGACTGACATACAGAATCTTTCATATATATATATATATATATATATATATATATATAATATATATATATATATATATATAATATATATATATATATATATATATATATATATATATATATATATATATTTAAAGTCATACAGAGATGACTTTTTCTCAATTTGTTTACGCTTTACATTTAAACCGATATCCACGCCTAATTCATTTAGTAATAATTAATTAATTAACAAAATTAGGTATGACTTTAAAAATATAATGTACATTGTTTTTAATCCAAAATACGCTTTTTTAAAAAAAAATTATTTTATTTTATTTTTTAATACAAATTTTAAAAGACATTCCGGCTCCGAACGTGAGCGTTATTTGAACCTCTCGTGTCAAAAGGTTAAATTTTCCTCCTTTTTTCATTCAACAAAAATATGTGCTCTGATGAAGACCAGTGTTTATGAAGTGTCTTTTACAATTGTCTTCATTTTAATTTTAAAATGATTTCAATTGAATTACACTTTATAAACCCCACAGGTTGAAAGAGATATCTGTTTGCATAATATTCAAAATATATTTTTCTATTTCTCCACCTCAGACGCCAAAAACAGTCTCCTTGGTCTAGCGCTAGTGAAAAGGGGATAGACTCCCTCGCTTTTTGGCTGATACCGAGCTTAGGCCACCCCAACTACTACTACTACTACTACTACTACTACATTATAG
>CM042142.1:122958683-123026183 GCA_023376005.1 Doryteuthis pealeii
CATTAACATTTTATCAAGATTTATTTGTAATCTTTGCCTGCTGCACCTCTCATCTTAAAATGGAGATGGGTTTTTTTGGAAGTCTTTGAAACGGGGCCAGATTGTTGAATCTCCATTTTAAATGAACAGATTAAGCTGAAACATCTTTTGTGTTGGAACACTTGGATATATAAGGTGTGCTACAATACACCACTGAAATTTATAGACTAACCTCAGCCAATCCACAGCCCTAATGTGTGGCTTGTTGACTACTTAATCACTGATACTGCGAGACGTCTATTTGCAATAATTGACGAAGGACTTATAATACTGAGGAACACCAAGGAACAACGAAAGGATTCTTTACCAATGATTTCCGTTGGACAAGTGCCCATACTTGGAGCGTAAAGGATGACCTGTTAAATTTAAACGAACATATTAAGCTGAAACTTCTTTTGTGTTGGAACACTTGGATATATAAGGTGTGCTACAATACACCAATGAAATTTATTGACTAACCTCAGCCAATCAACAGCCCTAATGCGTGGCTGGTTGACTACTTAATCACTGATACTGCGAGACGTTTATTTGCAATAATTGATGAAGGACTTGCAATACCGTGGAGCACCAAGGCACAACCAAAGGATTCTTAACCAATGACTTCCGCTTCTTAACCAATGACTTCATGCTTGGAGCCTAAAGGATGGCCCATTAATTTTAAACGAACAGATTAAGCTGAAACTTCTTTTGTGTTGGAACACTTGGATATATAAGGTGTGCTACAATACACCACTTAAATTTATAGACTATGCCAGGTCACGTGGTTTAAACCTCAGCCAATTAAATTTTGCTTGGACCCTAAAGGATGGCCCATTCATTTTAAACGAACAGATTAAACTGAAACTTCTTTTGTGTTGGAACACTTGGATATATAAGGTGTGCTACAATACACCACTGAAATTTATAGACTAACCTCAGCCAATCCACAGCCCTAATGTGTGGCTTGTTGACTACTTAATCACTGATACTGCGAGACGTCTATTTGCAATAATTGATGAAGGACTTACAATACTGAGGAGCACCAAGGAACAACCAAAGGATTCTTTACCAATGATTTCCATTGGACAAGCGCTCATGCTTGGACCCTAAAGGATGGCCCATTAATTCTAAATGAACAGATTAAGCTGAAACTTTTGTGTTAGAACATTTGGATATATAAGGTGTGCTACAATACACCACTGAAATTTATTGACTAGGCGAGGTCACGTGGTTTAAACCTAAGACAATCAAATTTTGCTTGGACCCTAAAGGATGGCCCATTAATTCTAAATGAACAGATTAAGCTGAAACTTTTGTGTTAGAACATTTGGATATATAAGGTGTGCTACAATACACCACTGAAATTTATTGACTAGGCGAGGTCACGTGGTTTAAACCTAAGACAATCAAATTTTGCTTGGACCCTAAAGGATGGCCCATTAATTCTAAACGAACAGATTAAGCTGAAACTTCTTTTGTGTTGGAACACTTGGATATATAAGGTGTGCTACAATACACCACTTAAATTTATTGACCAGGCGAGGTCACGTGGTTTAAACCTCAGCCAATCAACAGCCCTAATGCGTGGATGGTTGACTACTTAATCACTGATATTGAGAGACGTCTATTTGCAATCATTGGCGAAGGACTTGTAATACTGAGGAACACCAAGGAATAACTAAAGGATTCTTAACCAATGATATCCGCTGGACAGGCGCTCTTGATTCGACCCTAAAGGATGGCCCATACAATCGTAACATTTTGTTCACTCGATTTTCCTTCAGCTTTTTGACCATAACATTCATTTTCCGGTTCTTCAGAGCCGAGGGGCCGGTGATGATGAATGAACAGCATGATCCCATATGGCCATCCCTCTAGGCAACACCTGCCTCCTTGATTGTTTTCTCGGGTTTTATTGTTCTTGGTCAAGTCGTATACGGACGACAAGTTTGAGTTTGAGTCTTGTTTAACGGCATATCAACCTCTGTGGGTCATTTAATACAAGAAAAAGTTATATAGAATGTTTTTACATATGGATTTCCGTCTTTAGAGTGGCAGTTGTTTGATTAGATCTTGTGGAAAAGGTTGATTTTTTTTCAGAAAATTTAAAATGTTTTCTGGGTTTGTATTTTTGAGGAGTTCTTTTAAGTTTTTTGTCTAATAATATTTGGTGCGGGTTTACAGTTAAATCGAACTCAACGGACCTAAATTCTACCGTATGTCACCCAGCTGAAAGACAAAGATACCAAAAAATCAGGGATTTAACCGAATTTAATAACATTTTCCGCGTTGATATATTTATGAATAAAAGATATAATGCAACAGTTATTTTATTTAAAAACTTTTACATTTTTCAGCTAAGTTAACTTTGAACCACGTATCTTTGAGGCGTAACACAGATTCTCAAAAATATGTGGTTCAAAGTTAACTGACCTGAAAAAATGTAAAAGATTTTTTTTAATAAAACAATTGGTTCCTTATATTTTTATATTCATTAATATATCAACAATGAAAATTTCATTAAATTCGGTTAATTCCCTGATTTTTGGTATTTTTTTCTTTCAGCTAGGTGACATACGAATGTGGAATTGAGATCCGTCAAGTTCGATTTAACCGTGTTTACCCATGAAGATGTCCCCGTGTCAATTGTTGAATTATTGACGCAATAGTCAGATGCTTAACTTAAGAGATAATCCCTAATAAAGGTATTTGTATTTCTCGTCCATTGTTTTGTTTTCACGGACGGGGTCGGGGTGTTCTGGCGTTTTATAAAGCAGAATGGTCATGTCTCATTTCATTTGTCCCTTGAAGACTTTTTCCCTAAGTCGCACTGAACACTCCTGCGATGCGACAGTACTGATGTCAGTACAACAAAGCATTCAATTCTCTTTAAGTGTTTTTTCTTTCGCTTTTAGATAATAAAAAGAAACTTGGGCGGCCAAATGAGAGCTTCGGGGGTCAATCAGTACAAGACACATGCAGGCACTTGGGGGGAAAAAAGAAACAAAGAAAAACAAAAAATAAAAAAACGCCTGATGTGCCTAATATGAAAATCGTTTTATTTCTTGAATAAAACACAAAATAATTGGCTTACACCCCCCACGCTAAAACAAAACCTCACATGCTCAAACAAAACTACACACACACATACACACACACACACACACACACACACTCACACACACACACACACACATTCATCATATATAACATAGGTATATATGCATCGGTATTTTTCTGTTGATTAGTCAACACCACACACACACACACACACACAAACACACACACACGTTCACACACACACGTGTGTGCGAGCAAGTGCATATATATACTGACTGATAATAGGAGGTCCTGATTGGGTAACGCTCATTGTCGCAGCAAATGAACCCAACGGCCCGAGTTCAATCCTCAGTACTAGCGAATCTCCTTCCACCTTCTTTTCTTGACATATATCCCCTGTCAATCTCATATCTCAGTTGTAATGCCTCATGCATTGTCGTTAATTTCCTTGTCCTTTGGTTCATGTCGGAGTTTCTCCCTTGTCCATTTTAAGAAGGGTCATCACTATCGGCCTAGGTATATTTCTGCTGCAGGTTTTATGAGGTTTTCACACCTGCCGTAGCCGGTGGTTCACTGGAGGTTGGATGACCGCAAGTCTCCTCGGGACTCCAGGACTCTTCTGAGTATTCTAGCCGATCCCAACAGTGCCGTAGTTTGGATGGTCTCGATTCTTCTTCTGATTTCCAATTCACCCAAATTCTTTTCCAGAGATTGGGGGACCCTTCCAATGTCACCAATTACAATTGGTACCACCTTCACCTTCATGTTCCACAGTTTTCTCTGTTCTCTGGTATTATTAATGTTATTTTGTTGGGTCTTATGTATGTTTGCTTTAATATAATTGATCGTTATAGCATTATTTTGTGCTGCTATAATAAGTGATTCAGTTTCTCTCTTGAGGTTTCCATTTTTTTAGCCATGTCCTAGTCTTAGAGTGTGTGGTCTGTCCAGTTTGTCACTTGAAGTATCCATGAAGCTGTTTTTATCGATTATTATTTTGGCTTTTCACACTCGCCTAAACTAGTGCTTCACTGGAGGCTGGGTGACTGCATGTCTCCTCAGGTCTTCAGGACTCTTCTATTTTAGCTGATGTTAAGAGTGCTGTTGTTTCGATGGTCTCTATTCTTCCTCGGATTTCCTGTTCTTCCAAACCCTTTTCCAAGAGCCCCAATTACAATTGGCACCTCCATGTTACACATGAAAGGAACAAAGACAAGACAAGTATTGTGTGTTCAAAAGGGGTTTATTTCTGAAAGGAAGGTTCCCAAGTTCGAAAAGAAGGTTCCTGAGTTCGAGGCGTCTTCTGATTCCAACAAGAAATACCTGAAGAAGGCCAGAAGGGAACATTGTCTGAAACGTTGTACAGATAACAATAAAGATGAGGACAATAGTCCAAATAATCCAAATAATCCAAATGATATTGATTTTTGATATTACAAAAGAAAAGTGATGAAACCAAAGAATGAAGAAAATAATGAATGAAGAAAAACGAAAAAAAAAAGAAAAAAGAAGAAAAAACAATGACAGAGAAGTAATAAAGAAGAAAAATAAAGAAAGAAAGTGATGAAAATAAAGAATGAGGTAAATAATGAAGGAGAAAAATAACAAAGAAAATAATGAACAAGTAAAAAGAAAAAGAAAAAAATGAAAAATGAAGAAGAATTAATAGTACAAAGGTAATGAAGAAAGATGATTATGAAGAAAAATGATGAAAATAGAGAATAAAGAAAATAAAGAAGAAGAAAAAGAAAAAGAAAAAAAATGAAAAAAAAAGAATGATATATAGGTTCACCTTCATGTTACACAGTTTTCTCAGTTCTCTAGCAAGGTCCAAGTATTTGTTTATCGTTTCCTTTTCTTTTACCTTCACTCTGTGATCCACCGGGACGGCAAAATCCACGAGTGTAGAAGTTATCCTCCAGATATAGAAACAATATGATACTCACAGTCGCAGTGGGATTCTAACTACCGTCGAGTTAGCAGACGAGAACAACGGGCAAGCTGTAACTTAAATACAGTCTTTGTATGCTGCTGGCATAATGCAAAGTGATGGCTGAAGAGTGGGTACTTATCCATGTTCTTACTCACCCTGAAATCCAACAGCCAATCAGAACTCAGGAAATGAACTTGCCTGAGTTCATAATGGAACAATACAAAGCTCCATATAAGCCACCTACCAAACTCTAGTTTTAGTCTTGCATTCATCTTGTAACAGAGTTGAATACTTTACACAAAATCCAACAACGAGATGACACGTTTTCTTCTTTCTATTAATTAGTACTAGGTCTGTTAGACGGGAGTTGGTGATCTGTCTGTATCTCAAACCCCCAAAGAATTTTATGCGTCTCATTCTCTAGGACAGATTCTAGTTTGTGTATATACCATTTAGTATATACCATTTAGTTGTATGGTAAAAATTGAATTTCTTGCACGATTCCCAGTGGATCACTTTTCCCACCCAGTCGTGCCTAGTCTTGTGCTCTCTTTGTGCTAGTTTGCTACATTTGCTTATTATATGACTAACCGTTTCGTCTCTGTCTCCACACATTCTGCACTTGCTATTCTGCTGCGTCTTATCTATTTTTGCCTTTATATAAGTAAATAAAGTAAGTAAAGTCATCGGGGTGGTCTAAAGTCAGTATCAGCCATTCAGCGAGGGAGTCTATCCCCTTTTCACTAACGCTATATAAAAGTCGTCGGGCGGCTTAAAGTCGGTATCAGCCAATCAGCGATGGAATCTATCCCCTTTTCACTAGCGCTAGACCAAGGACATTGTTTTGACGTCAGAGATGGAACGCCACACCTACCATCAGCTCCTTACTTTATCGCACATGTCCCTGTGCTACTCATACGCTGAGTTGGCGAGGGTTGGAATCGAACTAGGAACCTTGTGGTTTCTAGCCGAACGCTCTACCGACTGAGCTAACCCGGCCCTTTATATACTTTGTTCTTATGGCATTGTTTTGTGCTACAATTATAAGGGATCCAGTCCTCTCTTCCGATGTGATATATCTTCAGTTTGTCGCTTGAAGTACCCATATAGTTGTTTTTCTTATCATTTCTGTTATTTTTTTTAACAGTTTTTGATGCATTTCTAATTGTCAGTATGTTGCAATTGTTTTTCCTGGCAGCTGCAATTAGTCTTACCTTACTTTTATTAAATTGTTTTTTTATTATGTATTTGTCAAGTGCTCGGATTGTCATATCTACACTATCTTCAATGTTGACAAGATCCCCTTCCTCTTCTTTTCTTGGCACATATAGTCCACCTATGTCGTCTCTCCTGTATTACTTGAACTAGCAAAATAAAAAAAACGCCACCTGGGCGATGTAAAAATGAATTTTTGAAAGATATTACCGGAGGACTGAAAAATTCAATGTCAGAAAGTTTGTACCCTAAGTAAGTAAAATCATCAAATTCATTAAAGGATTAAAAAATAAAACAATTTGAAATGGAAACTTTGTTCTGATAACTTAAATATATATTAAAATAAAACAAACTATTTATAAATATATAATACCAGACATGTATTTATTAAAACTTGTTTAGAAAAAACAACGAGGATCGTCTAATATTGCATGCTCAAATTTTGAGTGTATTTATTCTGTGTTATGACGATTTTGGATCATGTGAGGTAAGCAATGACGTAGTCTTTGTTACAGACAAATAAAGAGCGAATCTCCATTATTAATAGATAGTTTGTAGTAGGTGTAGCAGCAGCAGCAGTAGTAGTAGTAGTAGTAGTAGTTGTTGTTGTTGTTGTAATAAGTAAGACGTTAGAGAAAATAATACATCCGGGTTTTTATTTTTGTGATTTGGTCCTAACTTTCACCGTTTGCACATTTTGTTTTTCAAAATTCTTCCTTTCTTGTCGCCATTCATATATATATAATATATATATATATATATATATATATATATATATATATATATTAGATAAAACATGACCCGTTTGGTCACCCATTCAACTCTGGATAGATAATTGAGATTAGGGAAATGTAAGTTTGCAAAGCGAATTAATTCTTTTTAAATAAAAACGGCCGGATAAAACATTAACATCATTTTGTAATATTTCTAAGAAAGGGAAGGTTTGACCTAATTTAATCTACAGGTTGCTACTTATGAAAATTAACATAGAAATACATTTCAAATTCTCCCATCTCTCTCTCTCTCTCTCTACTAAGAAAATAATAGGCAGAATGTAAAGTAAGGGACGTATTAGTTCTTGACTTAATTGCAAATTACGACTAATTAGCACTAATTAAAATGGAATGTTTTCCAAACATAACTCAATCCTAAAAGGAAGGAATAATTTAGTATAATGTTTGTGTCATTAAACAAAAACAGTAAAAAATCCTTTTGGAGACAAAAGTTGATTTGCTCAGCATTAGTATAATAATAGATGAGAATGGGTGGAATATTTTGGAACGTGCTAGTTTGCATAAGTACCGGCTGTAGTATCGTTCTAGTTGGTGCGCTGACATATTGTGCATTCATTCGAACTAGACCATAAAACCTCGGAAGCATTCAAAAACTTTTCTTGTATGAAAGGTGAAGGTATATTTTATTACGGTATAGTAATAATATGGTTTAAGAAAATTCGCCCCAGTCGATGGTAAGGCGAAGTCGGGTAGGCCTAAAAGCGTGAAATCTGAGTAATCTCTCTCTCTCTCTCTCTGTCTCTCTGTCTCTGTCTCTGTCTGTCTGTCTGTCTCTCTCTCTCTATATATATATATATATATATTTATCTATCTACTCCAATCTGTTCTTTATCTATCTATATATCTATCTATCTCTCTACTCAAGCCTGTTCATATCTATCTCTCTATCTATCTACTCAAGCCTGTTCATATCTATCTATCTATCTATCTATCTATCTACTCAAGCCTGTTCATATCTATCTATCTATCTATCTATCTATCTATCTACTCAAGCCTGTTCATATCTATCTATCTATCTATCTATCAATCTATCTATCTATCTATGTATTAATCAAAACATGTTCCTATATATCTATCTCTCTATCTCACCCTCTCTCTCTATCTATCTATCTATCTATCTATCTATCTATCAAAGTCTGTTCCCATCTCTCTATCTATCCATCTCTCTCTCTCTCTCTCTCTCTCTTCTCTCTCTCTCTCTCTCTCTCTCTCTATCTATCTATCTATCTATCTATCTATCAATTTTTATCTATTTGTTTTATTTATTTGCGCTTGTTAAAATTTTTCAGACTTTGTCCTATGAATGCCAAGAAATTTAATTGCGCCCTACATATTTGCATAGCGTTCGCGATTCTCTGAGTGAAAAAGAGAAGAAAGAAAGAAAGAAAGAAAAGAAAAGAAAAAGAGAAGAAAAGAAAAGAAAAGAAAAAGAGCATCATATTATCAGTCGGTGAAATAGCGGGCGGTGGCGGTGGTAGTGGTGGCGAGGAATGTAGAATGCAACCGTTCACCATGTTTTTAAGATTCTGCAAAAAAAAAAATAAAATAAAAATAAAAAAAAAATGTTCTCACTAAATCAAGTATGACCGCGGCGAAATTTTAAGTGCTGTTTCTAACGACGCGAAAAAACGTGTCTAGCAATCCAAGTAGAATATCTTCCACGAACAAATGTCCTTAACAGATATCCTAAAACAAAATTAAAGGCTTTTAAACGGGTAGGTGTTCACTGTAGGTAGAAGAATTAACGGCGTTTAGCTTTAAAGCAGAGTTTATTTTTGTCTTCTTCGGTGCTCGTGGTCGGGGGTTCAAGATGAGTTGAATCTCATGTCGCGAATGTTGATTTTAAAGGCAGGCGACTGCGTGCGCTCTCAAATTAGGCGAGACGTCATTTTATATAGATATTTACTAAGCGAAGATTTGAGGAGTGGGCCTCACAGTGAGGATCAAACTCAAAACATTAGCGAACTAGTCGACGCGGAAAATGTATCCATAGATGGAGGGAGAGTTATAAAGAATTGACGAATGCTGACAGACAGGTTAAGAATTAAAGAATAAACCAAACATATAGAATTGGAATAAAAGACAGGTATTAAGGACATAAAACAATAGGGTTGCAGACTTTTTGGTTGTCTGCACAAATGTTTATAATGTGTCCACTTAGCTGAAATCCTGAGGTAGGGTTAGTTATCAAAGTCCCTTAGCTACGACCATCTCATAGTTCTGCTGGATATGATAGACTCTCAACCTGCCTGAAACATACACTCGTCGTTATTTCTTTATAGAGTTGTTGGATGCATACCTGCCCCAAGAAATGTAAAATACAAATAGCCGTATCCAGGATTTGAACTCAAGTCGATGAGTCCATTTCCCATGAGTCTACACGATTCTATCTATATATAGGTATCAGAATTTAAAAAGAAACGTATTTAAGTTAATAATATTAATATTAACAAGTAGTGCGTATTATACACGAGGACTAAATTATTTATTTTATTTTCTGACCATGGGCATCGCCATATTCTGGACAACATGACCTAAAAGTAAATTATATCTAGTGTCCAAACTAACTGATATACAACAAACATCTATTTTATACTACTACAAAGAAACAGCCACTATAATTCATGTTTGTTGTCCTATTTATGAACTTCCTCAACAACAGTAGGCACTTCCAGTAAAAATTGGCCAATCAGAGACGAGCACAGAAAGTATTCAAGATCGTTTGCAACTGTCCTCAAATCAATTACGAATTGAACTTTCTGTCAGTAAGACCTATCTTTTGGATTACAAGGAACACTACAACATTTTGATCTTTATAGACATTACAGAGGAAACTTTTAAATTAGGATTACAAGGAACACTACAGAGTAGAATTACAAGGAGATCTACTGATACTACACTATTTTCTGTCTAGGATTTCAAGGAACAGTACAGACTAGGATTACAAGGATTAACCAACGAAATCCCTATCATGGCGATAAGAATTTTCACAGACTCTCTCGCTGTTCGGCTGTTACCGACAATAAGCCACGCCACCGAGTTTTTCTTTGATACCTCCATGTTCTACATCGGCATACTGTAGTTCGGGTATTGCCTCTACAATGAGAACTGTTTTGGATTTCAATCTTCGTAGGTTAAAAAAAATTGCCGTCTAATCGATAGAATATGCAGACACCATCTGCCGGGTTTACGTTCTGTTTGGCAATTATCATTACTGCTGCTACAAACAGATTGAATGCAATGGTCGCAATGATACATCCCTGCTTTATTCCGGTGCCTACAAGTGTTACATAATCTATGCATAGATTATTGTCAACCCCCTGTATTTCTGAAGGGATGGCCCCTTTTCATATCACGGTCGGGACTTTCCATGGAATATTACATAAAGCCCGCGAAATACGTGAAGTCACGTGGGACCTGGTTGGGTCTTCAGTTTCAGCTTGGACGTCAGACAGATAAGATATGTCTGCTTAGCTGGGACTCACCTGCACACGCGCGCTATGTTAGTTAGAGAAATATGTTTAGTTAAGTAAATAAAGGTTTAAATAAATAGTATGGTTTTGTGGTTGATGAATGTCTTGGCAACAGGGCTGACCTGGAGGAAGAAATGAATCAAGGACGACCAACCAACAAGAACAGAGAAAGACGAAGTCCAGACGTTAGAAGAGTCGCTAGAAGAAGAACGTAAGATACCAAAGATGAGCAGAAGAATAATAGAAGTAAAGAAAGGGTAGACAACACAAGGAAAGGATCTGATTTTGAGCCTGCACTTATTACTCTGACCATTGAGCCATCATGGAAAGATCTAAGCACAGCCAGGAAGGTAGGGGAACAACCAAACTTTCTCAGAGTTTCCCAGAGGAGGGTTCTATTGACAGTGTCAAATGTGTTTGCTAGATCAACAAAATTCATGTAGAGATCTTGTTGTTCAATGGCTTTTTCCTGGAGTTGTCTAGAAACAAACTGTTAAGTATCTGGTCGGCATCCTTAGTTCCAGATGTAATAAGTAAGTAAGCAAGCCAATAAGAATCCGGTGTTATAGTATTCTTTGTAAGTCCGTCGTCCAAGAGAATCCAAGTGTCAATGACATAAGCTCAGAATGGGGTCTCTATTAATACAGCAGAAGCAGCAGCAGCAGTGCCAGTGATTGGACAATAGAAATCTTTCTCGGGTCACGTTGTAGTTGACGAGTCTATATTTAGGAGTAACCATTTACCTTATGCCTTATATAAAAAAATCCAACACAAACACCATATCTACAATGCTTCTTTCTTTTCTAAAACCACTCTGAGATTCTGGCAGGACATTTCCAGCAATATGATCAAGAAGTTCGGAGAGTAGAATCCTGCTGAGAACATTAACCGAGGTTGCAAGGAGGGAGATGCCTCTACTGCTGCCACACACAGTGCCGTCGTCTTTTCTCTTGAATATGTCTACAGAATGTTTATTGTGTTAATCTGTACAGACAATTCTTGTCGGACGTGTTTTTTTCGATCCTTTCTAATTTTCTGACCATCTTTTTGGTGTCAGGATGGAACTGGTGTAGCAGTCCACCAAAGGTTTCATTACGAGCGCTTTCGGTTATACAGTTTGCCATCATCAGGTAGGAAACTGATGATATGTTCCGTGTCTCGTTTTTAAGGAGAACGAGTAGTAGCGTAGGAATTGAAAGTGGGAGGTAGTAACCATTGGTAGTAGTTCGAACGAATTTATGTTGCATAATCTATGTGGAAGCATAGATTATTGACAAGCACCGGTAGAATAGGGCTTTCAAATCAGCACGTAGACGGCAGTTTCCGTGCAAAAATACAAGACATTGGCAAAACCGGAAATCTCGTACGTCACGTGATTTTGAGTTAGCTAAGTCAGTTGCAGCAGAGATGTAACGTAGGATAGACGTATCTTACGGATGGCTGGACTCGGCTCCGCGCGATGAGTTATAGGCAAATAAATCTTGTGCAAGAAAATACGGCTTGCTGTTAATTAATTGCATGACGAAAAGAGTTAGCCCAGAAGAAGCACTTATAAGTAAAGATGGAACAGCCAGATTCAGCAGAAGCAGTAAAGGAACAAGTAACAAACAAGTCAGTCTCAACTCTCTTAGAAGAAAGATGCAACAAATACGTAGACGTATACATGACCGGAGAGAAGACTAGACAAGGTAGAATTCAACATGACGAGTAGACGAGAACAGCAAGTAAGTTACGTATCTGTCAATATATCTCTGATGATACTCCCCCCTCTCTCTCTCATATGAACCCTTGCGTATATAACCACCGAGGGTATATGAGTATATAACATTTAGAAGTCATTTGAATTTTAAAAGGAGGGGCCAAAATGTTAACATATGTATAGGATTTCTGTTCTTGTCTTGTAGACGGGCGGTTGGAGAGGCCTCCTCCGATCAATCGGCTGGTCATGTCAATCCCTAGCATCTATATGATTATCGAAACCCTACTGACCTTAGGGGAAGCCCCAATCATTTTTATCATATATGTGCTAGGAGGTGATGTCTGAGGGTCTTAGTGTCCTGGGTATGACATTAGCATTTATTCTCCACCCTGTTCGTTTCATTCCGCCACAGGGAGACCGATCCATCAGAGCCGACAATCGCGTCTGCACTCCTTCGAAATCGGGTCGCATTGATCTATAACTAAATCCCACGTCTAAACCATCTACCGAAAGGCCAGTTGGAATGTCACCATTTTCACTCATAACTTTCCACGGACCCCGTCATTTTTAAGTTTAACAGGCCCTAATTCAAAATTCTTACTACAGGTACGTTCACAATTTATAACAGATCATAAATTATGTAACACTAGACGAGCGGTTGGAGAGGACTCCTCCGATCAATCGGCTGGGCACGTCAAGCACCAGCACCTATATGATTATCGAAACCCTACTGACCTTAGGGCAAACCCCAAGCATTTTTATCATATATATATTTACCAACCCCTCCGCACGAGCAGGATGTGACACAAGGTCAATTTCTTAAGCGGAGTTTAACAGATTTGAATTCAGAGTTTTCTTTCTCCTAGACGGGTTGCCTAACCAAAGTTAAAGAGCCCAGTCTGCCCTACTATTTACCCATAGCTGGAGGGAGAGTAGAATTCATACCTTTCTCAAGGGTATTAGCGCTAAGTGAAATGCAATTACCACGTCCAGGAATTGAACTCGGGGCGACGAGTCAATTTCCTATGACTTTAACCATTACACCATGCACTTTCTACATCTTTATCCTACATGTGCTAGAAGGCGGTGGCTGAGGGTCTTGGTGTCCTGGGTATGACGTTAAACTGCATCTAATAGAGAAGTTCCAATTCTGGAGACCTGGGTAGGGTGGGAAGAGTTGGGGGTTTGACACGAGTGTAATAGAGACGAGAAAATCATATAGGTGCTAGGGCTTGACAATTGTTTGTGTGTGGGTGGGCTCTCCGTATAAAAAGGACCAAAGTTACATGTCATGGAATGCTTAGCCACTCGGATTCTGTCCTTAAGCATCACCGGTCACCACTCACAACCAAAAGATGACCCCATTTGAGGGGTCTTACCCCTCTGCAGGGGTGCAGTTGGTGTAATAAATAGCCCCAGGTGACAGGGCTGTTTAACCAAATAAGACGAGAGATTAAGAATCAGAATTTAATGTTTTTAATAACATGGGAATAACGAAGAAGAAATGAAACATTTCTCTGAATTTTTAAGATGGGGCTTCATGATTAGTATTATTTGTATTATTCGGACTCTTGTGCTCATCTTCATTGTTATGACACACAGCGTAGTGGATAAAAGAGTTAGATTAAGACAGTTTTAAGTGACAGTTATCTCTAGACTGCAGGTTCAGTCCTGGTCAGGGACAGCAGTAACATAGAATAATAATTAACACGGTTTAACACCCGTACCCCAGCTATGGTTAGCGGAATGAGAACAGGATACCCCCGTGGACTGAATAAAGGGTTAGGTTCGAAGTTATGTGATGGCTCCCGATTACGACAAGAAGTTTTCCGATTACGACAAGAAGGTTCCCAAATAAGGCGAGGGATTAAGAATCAGAATTTGTAAATTTTCTTCAGTTACATTTTTTCTCCTCTGTTTGGAGGTTAGTCTCTGGTTACACGGCACGACATGCGTGGTAGTGTAATGGTTAGAGTCGTAGGAAATGGACACGGTGAGACGAGTTCAAATCCTAGATGAGGCTATTTCACATAATACCCTTGCGAAAAGTTACGAATCCAACTACTCTCCTTCTAGCTATGGGTAAATAGTAGGACGGGCTGGGCTCTTTAACTTTGGTATGGCAACCAGTATAGGAGAAGGAAAAATATGAATTCAAACCTGTTAAACTCCGCTTAAGAAATCGACCTTTTGTCACATCCTGCTCGTGTGGAGGAGTTTGGTAAATATATACACGTCAGGCTGAAAATGAAGCAACCTTGATTTACCTGTGAAAGTCCACACGCATACACCTGAATATAAACCGGAGTCCGGATCAAAATCTCATAAAACACATCAGCAAGAAAATAAATAAATAGAACGAATTCTAGCCGGTTAATTGGAGAACAGTCTCCTTTCTCTGTTCCACGCCATTAATATCTTAAATGACGTGTCTTCCATATCTTTTCCACCTCTTGTCATTATTTATATTATAATGATACCATTTTTATGTTACGCAACACAGCAAAAAATGGTAATAATTTACTAAGTTTTTCCTAGTTTGGCACAAGATCAGAAATCCTCCCTGTTTTAGGGGGGGGGTTGAAAACGTTGACTGTATCCCCTGCAGGGGGTAAGAACCCCCTCACAAAGAGGTTTCCTGGGCATGACACAAAACTGAATCTGATAATGAGGCTCCAGTTACGGAGATCTAAAGATTGTGGAGTTTCCTGTAATTGCCATTACTTCCAGGTCGACTCTGACCCGGAATGGTAGTACCTGTTAGAGTCCCATCTATAGGACAAATGGTTTTGCCTATTTTGGCACAAGATTAGAAAACGCTGACTGTATCTCCTGCAGGGGGTAAGAATTTTCTCACAAAGGGGGTTCCTGGGCATTACACAAAATTGCATCTGATAACGAGGCTCTAGTTACAGAGATCTAAAGATTGTGGAGTTTCCCTTAATTGCCATTACTTCCAGGTCGACTCTGACCCGGAATGGTAGTACCTGTTAGAGTCCCATCTATAGGTCAAATAAATTTGTTTAAAAATTATTCGTTATTCGTCTGAATTTTTAGATAGCACTTGAAATTTTGTATTATTAAGATTTTTTTTTACTGTTGTCCCCATCTTTATTGCTATATACACAATGTTTCGGAAAAAATGCCTTCTGACCTTCTTCAGGTGTTTCTTGTCGAACTCGGAAACCTTTTTGTCAAACGCGAGAGCCTTCAGTTCGTAATCGGGACCCTTCACGGAACTTCGAACCGAACCCTTTATTTAATCCATTGAGATAGATTGTTCTCATTCTGTTAACCCTCACCGGGTACAAGTGTTAAGCTATGTCCAGTATTCTATGTTATATCTTTCGTTGTCAGGACTGAACCTGCAACCTATATATGATTGTCAGGAGGAAGCGCGTGGTGTAATGGTTACAGTCATGAAAAATGGATTCGTCACCCCGAGTTCAAATCCTAGATGTGGTAATTGAATTTCACTTAGCGCTAATACCCTTGGGAAATGTACGAATCATACTCTCCCTCCAGCTATGGGTAAATAGTAGGGCAGACTGGGCTCTTTAACCTTCGTTAGGCAACCGGTCTAGGAGAAAGAAAACTCAGAATTCAAATCTGTTAAACTCCGCTTAAGAAATTGACCTTGTGTCGCATCCTGCTCGTGCGGAGGGGTTGGTAAATGTATATATGGAAAAATAATATGCCCTACTATTTTCTTATAGATGTGGAGATAATACTGGGATGCATAACTTTTGCAATACTGGGCATTTTAAATTTGGTTAAGCAACCAGTTTAGGAGAAGGAAAACTCTGAATCTAAACCTGTTGAAACCCGCTTAATTAATTGACCTTGTGTCACATCGTATTCGTCCGGAGAATTTGGTAAATATATATTGATATAAATTCAATGTTTTATTTTTAAAAATGTTTAGAAGTGAGCTAAACATGTGTTATTTCTTATGAAAAGGCAGTCCATGGAATAGAAACACGCTGACTTTCCGGTAAAGAAAAAGTTCCAGGTGTATGAGGTTGTAAAGAAAGTCATGCCCGCTCCTATATATATATATATATATATATATATATATATATTATATTTACCAACACCTCCGCACGAGCAGGATGTGACACAAGGTCAATTTCTTAAGCGGAGTTTAACAGGTTTGAATTCAGAGTTTTCCTTCTCCTAGACCGGTTGCCCAACCAAGGTTAAAGTGCCCAGTCTTCCCTACTATTTACCCATAGCTGGAGGGAGAGTAGGATTCATACCTTTCCCAAGGGTATTAGCGCTAAGTGAAATCCAATTACCACGTTCAGGATTTGAACTCGGGGCGACGAGTCCATTTCCCATGACTTTAACCATTACACCTCGCGCTTCCTTGAAACGAATCCAACGAGGGATAATAATATACGGGGAGGTGGCCCGCCCCTATAGACTTCATTGAAAAGATGCAACTTCCTTTGCCAACGACTTAGGCAAAATTCACCTGGTTCATTGAATGACACACACAGACACACACACACACACATATATATATATATAGAGAGAGACGATTAATATATATATATATATATATATATATATATATATATATATATACGATTAAAATCGAATGGTTTAAAATTACCTACTTAAGTTTCTCGCAGTAGCGCGAATCTTCGAAAAAGTAGGTAGTTTTTAAACCATTCGATTTCAATCATCTATTTAGCTCTTTATATTGAGCACTTTTTAATCGATTTTAGTGAAAAAATCCCGAAGTAAATAAGATTGCATACTTATTTGCTTTATGGATTTTACGATAACTGCGATATATATATATATATATATATTATAAAAAAGAAGGTCCGCAAAATGGATTATATTTTTAGAAAAAAATGTATTTTTCATTTTTATCTTACATTTGTGACACGTGTTTCAGATCTTCTGAATTCATATGATTAATTAATGCCTGAAGAAGATATCAGAAGATCTGAAACACGTGTCGCAAATGTAAGATAAAAATGAAAAATGAAAAAATCTTTCTAAAAGTATAATCAATTTTGCGGACCTTCTTTTTTAACATATATTTAATTTTCTCCCGTTGGACCCATAATAACACTTTATATATATATATATATATAGTCTTTCTGTTTTCATATATTTCTTTTTATCATTCATTTGTTTCTTTTTTTGTTTCTTTTCGTATTTCTTTTCTGATATATCTACCATTCATTTCATATTTCTTTTCTCTCTCTCTTTCTCTCTCTTTCTTTCTCTCTCTCTCTCTGTCTCTGTCTCTGTCTCTCTTGTCTCTCTCTGTCTCTTTCATTCATTTTCTCTTTTTTTGTCTCATTTTCTCTCTCTCATTGTTATATATCTATTTTTAACATTCCTTTTTTCTTTTTTTCTTTTTTTCATTTTTTTTTTCTTTTCTTTCTTTCTTTCTTTCTTTCTTTCTTTTGCTTTCTTTTGCTTTCTTCTTCTTTCTTCTTTCTTTCTTTTTTCTTTTCTTTCTTTTTCTTTCTTTCTTTCTTTCTTTCTTCTGCTTTCTTTTGCTTTCTTTCTTTCTTTCTTTCTTTTTGCTTTCTTTGCTTTCTTTCTTTCTTTCTTTTGCTTTCTTTTGCTTCTTTCTTTCTTTTGCTTTCTTTCGCTTTCTTTCTTCTTTCTTTCTTTCTTTCTTTCTTTCTTTCTTTTCTTTGCTTCAGACTGCTTCTCTTTCAGTCTCTTTCACTATTATTTGTCTCACTTCTCTCCCCCCCCCCACTCTTCATCTTGTCTACTCTCTCTTCCCGCACAATTATTTTCTCTACATTTTCTTCTTTCTGGTCTCCTCTCTCCTTTCTCTTGTCATATCGATGCACACACACACACACACACCACACGCACACACAGACACACACTACCTACCGTCAGCCACCCCTGTCCCTCCCCACCTGGTGTAGAGTTACACTGTGGAGCGACTTGCCTGGGGGCTGGTAATCAGGCAGCTCTATATCGGGAGCGAACGGCCGTTCCGTGTCGTCCCTTAACCTACATTAGGAAACATGAAACCAACAATGTGTCAGACTGACATCCTAATGCATTCACTAGGACGCAGGCACATGCACATACACACACATACACATACATACGCATGCAGAGAAACACACACAGACGCATACAAATGAATACACACAAATATACTAAAATACATATACTCATACACGCATATAAAAGTTCACAGACATGTATATATACTTATGTATTCAGCTGTTTACACATATGCAAATTATTTTGCGTGTATGATTCTAGGAATAGATACGAGCATGGTGAGCTGTACGTTTTTAGTTTTTGCATTCAATACCTAATCTATGTTTTCAATTATATATATATATATATATATATATATATGTGTATTTATATATAAAGGGTGGCTTACCGGTGAATATGGGCACGATCGTTGGAGGTGCACAGGATCCAGGGGTTAAGTCCGTGATAAAACAAATGCAAAGTGCTCAATACAAAGTAGAGCAAATTTATTAAAGAAATGGATACATTGTATCCATTTCCTTAATATATATATATATATACGAATTATATATATATATATAATATGTATATAAATATATATATATATATATATATATATATATATATATATATATATAAAAAGTCGTCGTCGTCGGGGCGGCCTAAAGTCGGTATCAGCCAATCAGCGAGGGAGTCTATCCCCTTTTCACTAGCGCTAGACTAAGGAGATTGTTTTGGCATCTGAGGTGGAGCGCCACACCTACCATCAGCTGCTTACCTTACCGCACAGATCCCTGTGCTACTCATACGCTGAGTTGGCGAGGACCAGAATCGAACTAGGAACCATGTGGTTTCTAGCCGAACGCTATAGATTTATTAAAGAAATGGATACATTGTATCCATTTCTTTAATATATATATATATATATATATATATATATATATATATATATATATTATTATTATTATTTATTATTATTATTATTATATGGAGATTGTGTGTTTGTTTGTAACCGAAACTATATTTCCACTCAATCACAATGTCTTTAGTTATTTACGTCAAATTTTCTATGATTTTATTTTTATTTAAACCTCAATTATTAATGAAAGTGTTTTACATTATTAATACTGTTGGGTTTATCTACATACTAATAACATGCAATTGTATTTATATATACAACAAAATAGCGGTTTACAGTGTAAATGGGAAGACTAATTTGCATATTGATATTAAACATTTGTTTTTAAGTATATGTGCTTATTATTATTGATTTCTAATTGTTTGGTTTCATCTTAAGGAATATGGACATAGATCTCGTGGATTCATTTCAAAAGAAATGCATTATCAAGAAGAAATAACTAATGTAATTTTATTATTTACTTCCTATATTAACTAAATAGTTAAATTAGAAAAAATTAGCAATGAAAGACGGGAGTGATTGAAGAGTAAATTTCAGTTGTTCTATTTTTTTGATTATACACTCTCTGTTTAAGAACTTTTTATCTGCATTCTTATTTAGCCTCATTAGCCTTTCTAATTTAATGTAATATTTTATTAGATTAAAACTTAAGTACTTGCACCGGAGGGTGCATATATTTGCTAGCATATATATATATATATATAAATCATTATTGGCATTTCAGTCTCGGAAGACTATAATGAAGTTTTTATATCCCTGAAGTTACAGCTTCTCCTGTGACTGTGAAGTCTGATGTTTGAAAAACATTGTCGACCACAGATTTCGCATTTGAAAGCTGTCCCTGAAGATGTTGATGTTCCGATGCTTTGTTGCCGCTGCTTTCTTCTAGACCTCTTAACTTCATGGTTTTGTGTCAGAGGGACTTCTGACATAAGCAATCCTCTACGGAGTCTGCCGCCACCGAGGGCGGTCAGAGGGCGGTCAGGATATATATATATATTATATATCACACTAAAGCTGAGGGAATCAACTTTTGCCTCCTGTTAAGTTTAATGACACGAAAATTATGCTAAATTATTCCTTACTTTTAGGGTTGATTTATGTTTGGAAAAAAATCCATTTTCATTGGTTCTAATTAGTCGTAATTTGCAATTAAGTAAAAAATTGACCAATCCCTTACTTTACATTGTCTATCACTTTCTATATATCTCTTGCTTACCCCATCGTTATACATGGTTAGTTTCTCTGAGAGAGAGAGAGAGAGAGAGAGAGAGAGAGAGAGCGAGAGAGAGAGAGAGAGAGAGAGAGAGAGAATTTGAAATGTATTTCTATGCTAAATTTTACAAGCAGCAACCCAGAGCTTAAATAAAGTCAAACCTTCCCTTTCTTAGAAATCTTACAAAATGATTTAAATGTTTTGTCCGGTCGTATTCATTAAAAAAAAAATTTTCTTTACAAACTCACTTTTCCCTAATGTCACGTTTTGGCTAGTATATATATATATATATATATATATATATATATATATATATACATCTTTGAGGCGTAACATAGATTCTCAAAGATATGTTGTTAACTGGCCTGAAGAAATGTAAAACTTTTTAGATAAGATAACTGATGCATTATATCTTTTATTCATTAATATATCAATACTGAAAATTTCATTTGAATCGATTAATTCTCTAATTTTATTTTGTATTTGTTTCTTTCGGCGGGGTGACATACGATGGTGGATTTTTGGTCTGTTAAGTTCGATTTAACCCATCGTACAATCTTTTGTAACTTGAACATTGTTTGCAATTCTCAGCCACCAACAAATTGATGACAGACCTCTGTTCAAATAACCTCAAACAAATATTTAAGCAAGATTAAAAATTACTTTTGCTATAAACCAATTCCAAAAATGCAGATTTTAAATTATATCGTAAAAATATGAAAACAGCCCTGGAACTTTAGAATACACCGACTGCATCTCTGCAGTCCATTTGTTCGTCGTGGGTGCTTAAGGGTGGAATCCAGGTGGCTGAACATCAATGACATGAGACACTCCAATTATACCCTTACTTAGGCTGGACGGGCGGCCAGAGAGGCCCCTCCGATCAATCGGTTAGTCATGTCAAACCCTAGCACCTATATGATTGCCCCAACCCTATTGCCCTAATGGCAAGCCCCAACCCTTTTTATCATATACGTGCTAGAAGGCGGTGGCTGACGGTCTTCTTGTGCTGGGAATGATGTTAAACTCTATTTGATGGTGAGGTTCCAGTTTTAGAGGTCTGGGGAATGTGGAGCACCCCTTCATCACCATTGCTCCCTGGTCCACTCTGACCCGGAGTGGTAGTACCTGTTAGGGTCCCATCTATGGGTTAAATAAAAAAAATGTATTCATAAAAAAATTGTATTATCCATTAAGAATTGATTTATTTCAAAACTTTATCGGCATTAAATGACCCACTGAGGTTGATATGCCGTAAAACAAAACAAACAAACAAACAAACAAAAATGTAATAAAAAAAAGTCGTCGGGTGGCCTAAAGTTGGTATCAGCCAATCAGCGAGGGAGTCTATCCCCTTTTCACTAGCGCTAGACCAAGGAGATTGTTTTTGTATTTGGGTGGAGCGCCACACCTACCATCAGCTCCTTACTTTCATCACACAGAAATTTGTACTACTCATAAGCTGAGTTGGCGAGGGCCGGTATCGAACTAGGAACCTTGTGTTTTCTAGCCGAACGCTCTACCGACAGAGCTGAATTTGTCTAAGAAACTCAGAAATCAATTCCAGCATGTTAACTGCAAACTCTTTTCGTCTTGGTTTATCATTCGGCTCGGGTGCCTGTAAGTGTCGCAATTTGTAGTGTACAATCGCACGTTCTTCTGTAGGACTTTGTGTACTGTTGAATGGGGTAGCTCTAACAGTCTGGTAGCAGTACAAATGTACTTTACACGAGAACGACCAAAGGTTTCTCTTACACGATCAATGTTTTCCTCAGATGTTCTTAGTCGCCCAATTCTCTCTTTATACAATCCTGTCTTCAAAAAATTTCATGTGCCATGCACGAACTGACGGGAATTACAGGGGATCTCTTCCATACTTAGTTATGGAAAAGTAAAATGGATATGAATCCGACAGTATGTATAGATAGTTTGTAGAAAAAACAAGATGTTAATAGTTTTGCTGACAGAAATCTGTTTCGACCATATAAAGCGGTCTTTATCAAAGCAACTATGTATATTAGGAAAGACGAAATAAATAGATCGTTAATCACGAGGCACAAAACGCTCTCAATCAGGGCCGGAATTTTCAAAAAAGCTTTCCATCTTCATCAATTGTACTGTTGGACTTATTATATTTTTGAAACTTGCTTTTTGTAGCTGGAACATATTCTTGAACATTTTGATATTTGTATACACTTTTTACTTCAAACTCTTTTGAGCTTTTTTAATGATAAAAATGCTTCTAATTTCTAAAATTAAAATTTATTTTATTTTTAACATAGAATACGCATTTTTAAAATTTTTTTGAAAATTCCGGCCCTGATCGAGAGCGTTTTTGTGCCTCGTGATTAACGATCTATTTATTTCGTCTTTCCTATTATACATAGTTGCTTTGATAAAGACCGCTTTATATGGTCGAAACAGATTTCTGTCAGCAAAACTATTAACATCTTGTTTTTTCTACAAACTTTCTATATATACTTAGTTATGCAGACCGGTAAGATAAATCAAATCGCTTGATCCTAGGGGACCGTCTCTCTATGCAGCACATCGTCTTACCCCTCTGCAGAGGTGCAGTCGGTGCATTCTAACGCCCCAGCCGACAGGGCGGTTATTACATTTTATTCTGATTTTAAACATTTTAATGCTGTATCTTGTTGGAATATTTTAGATATAAGGTGTGCTACAATACACGGGGCCGGGTTATCTCAGTCGGTAGAGCGTTCGGCTAGAAACCACTAACTAAGTAGCCTCGTCTTATTCATTCATTATTTTTGGTTGGCTGGTTGGTTGGTTGGTTTTACGACATGTCAATACTTGTTGAGTTAGGGCCGGTTTAGCTCAGTCGGTAGAGTGTTCGGCTGTTCGGCTGGCGAAACTTCAGGTCCTAGTTCGATACCGGTCCTCGCCAACTCAGCGTATGAGTAGCACAGGGATCTGTGCGGTAAAATAAGAAGCTGATGGTAGGTGTGGCGTTCCACCTCAGATGCAAAAACAATTTCTTGTCTAGCGCTAGTGAAAGGGGATAGAACCCCTCGCTGATTGGCTGATACCGACTTTAGGCCACCCTGACGACTTTTTTATTACATTTTATTCTGATTTTAAACATTTCAATGCTTTGCCTTGTTGGAATATTTTAGATATAAGATGTGCTACAATACACCACTTAAATATATAGACTAGGCGAGGTCACGTGGTTTAAACCTCAGCCAATCAACAGCCCGAATGCGTTTGCTGGTTGACTACTTAATCGCTGATACGGAGAGGCGTCCGTTTGCAATTATTGACGAAGGACTTGCAACACTGAGGAGCACTAAGGAACAACCAAAGGATTTCCACTGGACAAGCACTCTTGCTTGAAGCCTAAAGGATGGCCCATAAAATCGTAACAAATGGAAATAGAGAGTCAGGGATATCTGTGCAGTCAGCACGGCATGATGATGATAAAAGTCTTGACACGATATCCAGCCAATATCTTTCTTCTGTATTGGTGACTTCCCGACGTGATACGTGCAAGATTATTTTGCTATATAAGGAGTGCTATAATACACCACTTACATTTATTGACCAAGCGAGGTCACGTGGTTAAAAACAATCAACAGCCCGAATGCGTGGCTTGTTGACTACTTAATCACTTATACGGACAGGCGTCCATTTTAATCATTGACGAAAGACTTGCAATATTGAGGAGCACCAAGGAACAACCAAAGGATTCTTTACCAAGGATTTCCGCTGGACAAGCGCTTTTGTTTGGAGCCTAAAGGATGGCAAATAAAATCGTAACAAATGGTTGTTTTTTGACATGAAAATTCACAAGAATTGGGAACTAACTAAATATTGGAAAATGTAACTATTAAAGGAATATAAATAGCTGTTTTATGCGTTGACAAGTTCTCAGAAAATACAGGAGTAACTCTTGAAAGTTGTTTTATAGCATCAAATATTCTTTTTTCCCTATTTTAATGATATAAAGATTTAAAAATCAAGACTCGACTTATACACGAGATCGACCCGTGTGAAGAAAGAAAGGTCAAAAAGTTGAACTTATAAAAATCTAATCACTAAATTAACAAACTTCGGGACAACGAACGAAGCCCCAAATCTGACGACAATGGTTGAACTCTGCTTTCTCACCTAATCCCGAGTCTTTTTTTAAGCCGATGTAAGATTGAAAGTTAATTAATGAACATACAATTCCGACACGTTATAAAACAAAACATTTAATAACAGCACATGAAAACGATAAGATACATAATGTACAGGAGAATAGAACATGTAAATACATATACAATATTTAGGTATAAACAAGATACCCAAATGTACCTAACATATAAATGTTACAGACATGGAACTAAAGGATAGTCCATGCTGTATAAAGGACTTACATCACGCGTCATGAAAAATACGTGATTAGTTTTAGTTTTTAGATTCAGGTTCAGTCTGGCCGTCAAAGAGTTTAGACCTGCTATGAAGTTGGTCTCCTCACGCGGTGAATAAGAATCGTGGGCTAAATAAAAAAAAGGCTTGATCAAGAACAAAAAAGTCTTGTTAATTAATCTAATTGCAATGACCAAAATAAGCTCAGGAAACAGAAGCCATTAATCAAAAGAAAAGAGCCCTTATAGTTAAGAAGCAGCTAGAAGAACGCAAAAGCCCACTGAGATATATTCTAGCCCATAGCAGTGTGTTTGAGAAGATCCAGCTAAAAGAGGAAGCAGCGTTTGAATAAAGGCGCTTGAATACCAGAAAGTCCCCAGTGGAACAAACAGCAACGCAGCGAGAAGATAACTCTTCCGGCAAAGGGAAGATAATCACCTACACCGATATCCTCCCAACGAATGAATAAAACAAAGAGTTAAATGGATTGAGTGGGGACAATTTTTATAGTATCAATAGTATATAGTGTCGGTGGAATGGAAGGGGTACGATGGGGGGGGGACACAGTTGGTTGGATTTCAATCTGTTGATTTTTTAAATTTTTTTGAAACGTTCTCGTTTGGACTTCACGATAAGTTTATTGAGAGATTCATGTATTTATGAAGGGAACTCTCAACGTACAATGACATTTGGGAGGTCATCAGTTTAATATAAGCGAGAATTTACAATGAATTCCTTTTGTATGTCTTATGCTAAGAGCCATCTCTTACACGAGACAGAAAAAACGAAGTCATTCATTCAATAAGAGAGTCAGAAAATACTGTGTAAACAAACAGATAAAAATTGAATCTATTTTGAAATTTCTGTAATAAATTAAGTATATATATTTTTTTAATTCGGTGGATTGAATGTTCTGTTTGGTTTGGTTTGTTTTGTTTACGGCATATCAACCTCAGTGGGTCATTTAATACCGATAAAAAGTTTTGAAATAAATCAATTCTTAATGGATAATACAATTTTTTTATAAAACATTTTTCATTTAACCATAGATGGACCCTAACAGGTACTACCACTCCGGGTCAGAGGGACCAGGGAGCAATGGTGATGAATGGGTGCTCCACATTCCCAAACCTCCAAAACTGGAACCTCACCATCAGATAGAGTTTAACGTCATTCCCAGACATGTAGACCCCGCACCGCCTTCTAGCACCATATGATAAAAAGGGGTTGGGGCTTGCCATAAACGCAATAGGGTTGGGAAATCATATAGGTGCTAGGGCTTGACGTGACCAGCCGATTGATCGGAGAGGGCCTCTCCGACCGCCCGTCTAGCCAAGATAGGGCCAAAATGGAGTATTGCAAGTCATGAACTGCTCATCCACCTGGGCTCTATCCTTAAGCATCACAGGTCGCCACCCACGGCCAACAGGTGGCCACATTGGGGGAGTCTTACCCCTCTGCAGAGTGCAGTCGGTGCATTCTAACGCCCCAGCCGACAGGGCGGTGAATGTTCTGTTAGAAGATATTTCAATAATTTGCAAACGAACAAACCCTATTAAAATACAATTGTGTTGATTTCTCTAATTATTTCTTTGTGTGAGGTAAGTTAAGAAAATAATGTGATTTTAATTGTTTTTGTTGAACACAACATCATCGGCATTGCAGTCTCGGAAGACTATATAGTTGTGTGTCATCAGGAAATGGACTCGTCGCCGCCGAGTTCAAATCCTGGACGTGATAATTACATTTCACTTAGCGCTAATACCCTTGGAAAAGGTATGAATTCTACTCTCCCTCCAGCTATGGGTAAATAGTAGGGCAGACTTGACTCTTTAACCTTGGCTAGGCAACCGGTCTAGGAGAAGGAAAACTGAATTAAAACCTTGTTGAACTCCGCTTAAGAAATTGACCTTGTGTCGCATCATGCTCGTGCGGACGGGTTTGGTATATATATATATATATATTATATATATATATATATATATTTCAAGGGCACAACAACTATATATATATATATATATATATAGTTGTTGTGCCCTTGAAGTTATAGCGCCTCCTGTAATGTGAAGTCTAATGTTTGAAAAACATTTTCGACCACAGATGTCGCATGTGAATGCGTGTCCCTGAATATGTTGATTGCCGGTGCTTTGTTGCCGACCCTTTTTTCTGGACCTCTGGGCTTCATGGTGTTGTGCCAGGGTGGTTTCAGACATGGACAGTCCGCACGGAGAGCCTTCCGCCACCGAGGGTGGTCCTGAGCCAAATTTTCCCAGCTGGATGGGGTAATGCCAAAGCCCTTAGATTAATCTTGCAAATAGCGAGAATTGGGGCCTTTAACTTTGAATTCAAGAGAGACAATGGGAATTTACCAGTGACTGTTGGTAACCATTGACCCCTAGAGGTATGTCAAACCAGAATCCGTTGTTTGAGAATGTAAGACATAAAATTCTCTCTGCGATTTTTCAGATACACACAGAACACCTTATCCTAGCCAGAAGATTAAACCTAGTATTTTTGATAAAACAAAAAGGAATCTCGCTGATTTTTAGTACTTACTGTTGCTTAAGTGGTCAACCCATTAAGTATTGAACAGGGTCATCATTGCTTAACTTTGTTGATCTAGCAGGAACTTGTGCTTCTGTAAATTGTGTTTGATGACTATTCTTAATTTGGGTTTAAGCAAGCATTACAATGGGGAGAAAGAATTCTGGAGATATACAAACAAAAAATCATCAAAATTAAATTTAGTTAAAACAAAAAAGATTATTTGTTGTTCTTTTATTATTATGGCTAGATAAGGAAAATAACCAAGATTCAAAGTAATAAATATTGTGTAGATTTTGATCTTATTTATTAATCCTGATATTTCGGGTAGACTTCACCTTTTGTCAAATGGGTTTTATATAAATGATTTTACAATAAATTATACAAGGCGTGTCATAAAAGTATCGAGAACGTTATTTTTTTTCAGAATACAAGGTGTGTCATAAAAGTGCGAGTTTGAAGCTGTTTTACCAGAGATAGAAATAACAATGAATAGAACGTTAATTTTTTTCAGAATACAAGGTGTGTTATAAAAGTGCCGAGTTAAGCTGTTTTACCAAGATAGAAAGAACAATGAATGGAACGTTATTTTTTTCAGAATACAAGGTGTGTCATAAAAGTGCACTTTGAAGCTGAATTTACAAGATAGAAATGAACAATGAATGGAACGTTATTTTTTTTCAGAATACAAGGTGTGTCATAAAAGTCGAGTTTATAGCTGTATTTACCAAGATAGAAATGAACAATGAATGGACGTTATTTTTTTTCAGAATACAAGGTGTTTAAAAGTGCCGAGTTAAAGCTGTGTTTACCAAGATAGAAATGAACAATAAATGGAACGTTAATTTTCCAGAATACAGGTGTGTCATAAAAAGTGCGATTTGAAGCTGTATTTACAGATAGAAAGAACAAATGAATGGAACGTTATTTTTTTTCAGAATACAAGGTGTGTCATAAAAGTGCCAATTTGAAGCTGTATTTACCAAGATAGAAATGAACAATGATGGAACGTAATTTTTTTTAGAATACAAGGTGTGTCATAAAGTGCGATTTTTAAGCTGTGTTTACAAGTAAAAGAAACAATGAATGAACGATTACTTTTTTCAGAATACAAAGTGTGTCAAAAAGTGCCGAGTTTAAAGCTGTATTCAACAAGATAGAAATGAACAATGAATGAACGTTAATTTTTTTCAGAATATCAAGTGTGTCCTAAAAGTGCCGAGTTTAAAGCTGTGTTACTCAAGATAAAATGAACAATGAATGGAACGTATTTTTTTCAGAATACAAGGTGTGTTAAAAAGTGCCGAGTTTAAGCTGTATTTACAAGATAGAAAATGAACAATGAATGGAACGTAATTTTTTTTCAGAATATAAGGTGTGTCAAACAGTACAATAAAAAATTCGATACTTTTTTGACACACCTTGTAAATAGGAAATCAGATTGGTACTCTTTAGTTTTTGTATGGTTTAAGAGAAGGAAAACTTTGAATTTAAATCAGGGGTATGTCATTTAAAAATTAACGTTGTGTCACATCCTGCTCAAAGTGGACGAGTTGGGTAAATACGAAAAAAGAGTCTGTAATTATTTAACGGGAAGTCTAAATCTCACATCAACGTTTGGCTGCATGTTTCTTTGGCGAATAGACAACAAAAAATTGTTACAGTTTGTTGAGGATGTTTCTTTTATCCTCCGCAGTGAATCAGATAGGGCACCTGCTCAATATGATAAAATGTTTTAGGAGGCTGAAAGATGGCAGACAACGGTGGAACAAAAGATAACTATCAAAAAATGCATCAATGAAATGCGGAAAATATAGAAATGTTTTTTCTTTCTTTTTTTAAAATGTTCACAAAGATAGATAAATTGAAGCAAGTCAATCAATCAATCAATCAATCTCTTCTTCTCTCTCTCCTCTCTCTCTCTCTCTACTATATATATATATATATATATTATATATAATATAATATATATATATATATATAATATACAAACAAATGTGTTATTTTTTATATGGCTTTAAGCCGAAATTTTTGGAGGATATGTGCTTAATTGAAGTCATACCTAATTTTGAAAATTAATTAGTTAATAATTAATGAATTTAGGCGGCATATAGTTCAAATGTAAGGCTAGACAAATCGAGAAAATGTCAATAGGTTGAAATGTACATTCAGGATTGGCATTTTCTCGATTTGTTTAGCCTTACATTTGAACATATATGCCGCCTAAATTCATTAATTATTAACTAATTAATTTTCAAAATTAGATATGACTTCAATTAAACACATATCCTGCATATATATATATATATATATTATATATATATATATATTATATATCTTTGAAAGGAAGAGAAAAACTCACAACACCGTTATTCCATTTCTTTCAAAGATAAGTATTGCCCTGTATATATCTAAAAATTATTATACATTGAGCTCTCTGTAGTGATTTAAAGATTCACTGTATTATACATACTGGATCATACAATAATAATACAGTGTATCTTAGAAATCACATAAAAATCATCCCTTACTACCTAGTTTTGGATACTCACATCTATTATATATAATATATATATATATATATATATATATATATTTAGCGAAATTTCTTCTTGTTGAACATTGCAGCCATTTTTGTCTGCAAAGCTTTTTCTTTTATCCTTTCATATTGCCGGATTGTTTTAATAATATCTGGCGAAAATTGGCTGATGTATTTGCCAAGATAGAAATGTGCAAGTGCACACACAACACACAAACACAACACCACACACACACACACACGTATATATATATATATATATATATAATATATATATATAATATATATATATATATATTATATAGGTTAAATTATTATTGGAGAAATGATTATAGAGGGCTCAATTACATTCTGTAGAGCTGTATTTATTTATTTATTCAATTAAACTAATACAAATGAAAAGTCTGTCTAACCATTGGTTTCTGATATCACTTTTTCGGTGTTATTCGTGTCAGAGACGTTGACTTTTGAAAAATGGACAGTTTTAAACTTTTGGGCTCGTGTTTACGTGATCCGTTATTCGTTCTTGCATTTGCTTTCGTCATCACCAGCATCACTATTTGTCGTCATTGGGTCTCGGTTTTTATGATGATTTTTAATTTTTAAATTTTTCCGTTTTTATTTCTTTATTTCTTTTATTTTTATTTTATTTTGTTATTTTAATTTATTTTATTTAGTTTGTGTGTGTTTATTTATATCTGATTCTTAATTATGGCGGTCTGAGGTTTTGGTTAGTCCAATTTCCATATTAAAAATTTTTTTTCGGTGCGGCATGCCTAAAATTTGTTTTGTTATTTAGGAAATTGTGTTCGGAGTTTATTCCTTGAAGAATACGGAATTTTTTCTGTTTGTGCATAATGAGCATTTATTTAACCCATTTATGTATGGCTTCGATTGGTCTAGTATTTCCATTCTATTTAAAATTGTTTTTCCTGTTTATTATACTGACATACTTGTTGGATAGCGCTGTCACGTTCCTTTATTTTCGTGTTTGAGGATGTTAAATGGTTATAGTAGCGTTGTTTAAAGCTAACCCTGCACCATCCTATGTAAGTTTTCGCTGGTTTCCGATTGGTTTGTATTGTTTGTCTTATTGTTGCCTGGTATATTATGGATTCTGTGTTGCATCTTTGTTGTAAGGACAGTCTTCTTTACTTCTGCATGTACAATGTTGAGTCTTCCGTGGGCTTGATGTTGGCTGTAAATATTGTCTTCAATCGGTTGTCCAAAAATAGCTTATTTGTTAAAAATGTTTTGTTAAAAAGTTGTGGTATCTAGTTTAGGTGGGAAATGTTCTTTTACTAGTTCTAATAAATTTCTTGCTATATTTGTCCTGAGTTGAGTGCATATGGTGGTGTGAACCAGATTATTTTCCTTTTCCTGTTTCTGTTTATGATTGCTATGGGGTCTTCGCTATTTATGTATTTTATTTGGTCCTTAAATCCGCTTTCCTTTAATGCTTCATTGTAGTAGGGGCTGCTTTTTTCAAATATTTTTATTTGCTGAAAGGTTTGAGATTAGCGCAGAATCTCAAACTCAAGACAAAACACCGAAAAAGTGATATTCAAACCAATGGTTAGACAGACATTTCATTTGTTTAGTTATATGTTAGTTAATATAGGTTGTGTACGCATCCATACACATCCTATGTCTATTGAATTTTCTGAATGTTTTGAAATTTTTCAATTTTCCTTGCATTTGAAACATCTTCACCTGATGATTGCATCGCATGAAACCAATATGGTCGAATGGTCCTTTTCACCAATAAATATATTTATATATTATTTTATAATATTATATAACAGCTCTATTTTATAATTGAGCACTCTACTAATAATACTGCCTTTGGTACGCCATTCCAAGCAAAAGCTGAAACAGTGACCACCCACACACACACACACACACACACTATATTATATATATATATAATAATATAATAATATATATATATATATAATATTATATATATATTAGTATATATATAATATATATATATATATAAGNAAGAAGAGACGATCGCAATAAGTTTGGTATAATTAAATTGTATATATATATATATATTATATATATATATATATATATATATATATATATATATATATATAAAGATTTAATATAAATGTAATATAAATAATTTGCACACCGTTTATCGCTTATTATCTAAGTGTTACATATTATGTGGTGTCATGGGTTGTTGATAAGAACCTGTAGTTAGTTTGAAATATAGATTCATTGGAGTTGAAAGCATATGCGGGTAGATTCCCGTTGGATGATCCCAACTGACCCCTAGAGAGGCGCAAATATCGCACGCCATGAGAAAAAAGTAACCAGTTAGTTTTAGTTTTCAACCTGACGTTGAGCAGAGAGGATTCCTATCTCTCTGTTGGGGTTATTGACTTCCCGCGCGGAAGAATGGGTTAAATAAATCTTGATCAAGGAAAAAAAGTCTTGTGGTTTAATTAATTGCATGACTAAAAGGTTAGTCTTTAGGAGAAGCCCTTAGTAAGGAGACAGCTAGACGACAAGATGACAGCAAAGAAGTAGATGAGGAAACCTGGCGACTAGAAGTAGTAAACGAGAAATGAAGTAAGTCTCAAATCTCTCTCTCTCTCTCCCCTCTCTCTCTCTCTCTATCTCTCTCGCTCTCTCTCACTCTCTCTCACTAGTTATCTCTCTAGATTTTATACCCGATGTTGGGTATACAACCTAAGAATATGGATATGCATAGAGGTTTGGGAATCGCGTTCTTTTTATATTTATATTTACATTCTTTGTGAAGTTTTTCTAAAGAGTTTAGCACACACACACACACACACACACACACACACACACACACACACACATATATATAATATATATATATTATATATATATATATATATATATATATATATCACTTTGTTTACAAAGTTTGAGAACTCTTAGTGAATTCATTTCCGCTTAGAAATGTAGCGATTAAATTGCCTACTCTACTTGGCAGCTGATTGTGGCCGTATGGGTAAGAGCTTTGGCGAGCGTAAGTTCGTTCGGGTCTCGAACCCGGCCAGAGGCAGCTGCTAAAAATTGTATAACTGCACCGATGAGAGGTGATACCTCGAAACACGTGTCTGTAGTTTACTCTCTCTCTCTATATATATATATATAGTGTGGGATGGTCACTATTTCAGCTTTTGCTGGAATGGTGTACCAAAGGCAGTATTATTGGTAGAGTGCTCAATATAAAAATAGAGCTGTTATATAATATAATAAAATAAATATATAAAGGTTTTACATATCTATTTATTGGGTGACAAAGGAACATTCACAACCATATTGGTTTCATGCGAGGCAATCGTCAGGTGAAGATGTTACAAATGCAAGGAAAATGTTTCTTATGTAGGTCACCTAATAAATAGATATGTAAAACCTTTATATATTTATTTTATTATTTTATTATATATATATATATATATATATATATATATATATATAATATATATATATAAGTAATTGGTAATTTGCTTGAAGCATTGTTAAGTATGTTAAAAATATTAAATTCGAAGGCAATACAATGCGTATAAAAATAAAGACAAAAAGATGTTTTTTATGTCTTATCGATTTCGAAGCAAGAGCTTCATCATCAGAGTTTATTTCAGAAATGACGTGCTTAATGTTTTTTATCTGTGTGGTTATAATTTCTCTTCTTATTTCCTTTCCTCTCCTTTTTTCCCTCTCTTTCTTTTCTCCTCCTTTATGAATGGAATGGGCGAATAATTGTAATTTCTTATTTCTCTCCTTTTTTTTCTTTTTTTTTTTTTAAATGTTTGTGGGTAACGAATATTCTTAATATCGGCTGTCATTCGGTCAAATGTTGCAACTATGTTGCTAATATGCTGCCACTGTGTACACATGTCAAAATTCAAAAATAAAAAAATTAATAAATAAAAACCGTTAATAGAAAAATTTACATACTTAGCTTTGTTTTGCTTTCCCCTTTCCTTTCTTTTTCCTTCTCCCTCTCTTTCTTTTTTTTTTTTTGATGTTATTTCTCTCTTTTTTTTCCCTTTTTCCCCGCCCCCTTTTGTCTTCAAATTTAAAAATGTTTTTTTATAGTAAATAAGTAAATAAAAGATTATCTTAAATTATGTATTAGTATTGATAGAAAAAAAAAATTTTCTTTTTTTTTTCTTTTTAAGAAAATATCTAAAAATATCTATTTTAAAAGAAAAAGAGAAAAAAGTACTCATAAAAGATATTTTCTTAAAAAAATAAAAAATAAAAATTATTTATTTTTTCTATCAATACTAATACATAATTTAAGATAATCTTTATTTACTTATTTACTATAAAAAAATTTTTTTTAAATTTGAGGACAAAAGGGGGGGGAAAGAGAGAATAACATCAAAAAAAAAAAGAAAAAAGAAAGAGAGGGAGAAGGAAAAAGAAAGGAAAGGGGAAAGCAAAACAAAGCTAAGTATGTAAATTTTTCTATTAACGGTTTTTATTTATTTATTCATTTTTTGTTTTTAAATTTTGACATGTCTACACAGTGGCAGCATATTGGCAACATAGTTGCAACATTTGACCGAATGACAGCCGATATTAAGAATATTCGTTACCCACAAACATTTAAAAAAAAAAAGAAAAAAAAAGAGAGAAATAAGAAATTACAATTATTCGCCCATTCCATTCATAAAGGAGGAGAAGAAGAAAGAGAGGAAAAAAAAGGAGAGGAAAAGGAAATAAAAAGAGAAATTATAACCACACAGATAAAAACATAAGCACGTCATTTCTGAAAATAAACTCTGATGATGAAGCTCTTGCTTCGAAATCGATAAGACATAAAAAAAAACCATCTTTTTGTCTTTATTTTTATACGCATTGTATTGCCTTCGAATTTAATATTATATATATATATATATACATATATATATATATATATATATATATATATAGGCAGCAAATTATTCTCAAGGCATGTGTTATTGAACAATACGGAGTATTCTTTTTTCATTTTTTGTATAGATATTTTTTCCAGTCTTCTGGCTATCCTTTTTGAATCTATATCGAGTTGATTCATGATATTTTTCATACTGATTTCCCGAGCGCTTTCGACTGTTTCGCCAGTCGTCTTCATGGTTTTACGTAATTTGGTTTTTAGTTAAAATGCATAAAAATAAAAAAAAACTAATATTAATAGAATAGCATTTAAAGTCGGAGACAACGTATTAAATATCTTCAATAACTAACACTTACCTAACCCCCCTCTTAAAAATAATAGACTCTCTGAATTTGATAAAAGCATAGATAACAGAACTAAAAATTAGCTAACAAGGGTACCCTTACTTTTCTTTTTAAGAAAAAAAAATTTTACAACATGCGTATGCTTTTACGCGTCCTTTTTAAATTCAGTACTGCCAATAAACTTTATATATACTAGCAAATATATGCACCCCCCGGGTGCAAGTATTTAAGTTTTGATATAATAAAATATCATATTAAATTAGAAAGGCTAATGAAACTGACTAAGAATGCAGATAAAAAAATTTGGAACAGAGGGGGTATAATCGAAAAATAGAACAACTTTGAAACTAACTATTCCATCATTTTCCATTACTCCCCTCTTTCATTGGTAAATTTTCCTAATTTAACTATTTAGTTAAAATAGGAAGTAAAGGATAATATTACAGTTATTTCTTCTTGTAAATAAATTTCTTTTAAGATTTATCCACGAGATTTTTGTTATATTTCTTAAAATAAAATCAAACAATTAGAAATCAATAATACCAAGCACATATTTATTAAAATAAAATTTTAAATATCAATATGCAAATTAGCCTTCACGTTCAAACTGTAAACTGCTATTTTGTTGTATATATAATACAATTGCATGTTATTTAGTACGTAGATATGGTCAACAGTATTAATAATGTAAAACACTTTTAATTAATAACTGAAGGTTTAAAAGAATGAAATCATGGAGAATTTGACGTAAATAATTAAGGGAATTGTGACTTGAGTAGTAATATAGTTTCGGTTACAGACAGAAAAACACTCAATCTCCATTATAATAAGATATATATAATATATATATATATGATAAGTTGTAAACAAGGTTTGTTTAGAATGGCTTTTTGCCGATAATTCTCCCACTTATTCTCCATATATTATATATATTATATATATATATAAAGATTTAAAATAAATAAATGTAATATGAATAATTTGCACACCGTTTATCGTTTCAAGTATTCCTATCTGAGAATATGGGGAGAAACTAACGAAATATTTGGAGAAATAAAGAAGATTAAGAACATAATATTCATCATTTTGTTTAATGTCTTCTTTTTTAATCTTCACAGTTTTCTTCGCTACTTCTAAGACAACCAAAAATATTTCCCGACATCCATCATATATACAAGGGTAAGTAAAAAAATAATGCCATTTTCTCTATTTCATGTAAAGTTCTCTTTATAAAACGAAGGCCTACATTGAGATCCTAACGAAGCTCAGAGCAAGAATCTGACTCGTAAGACCCAACTTGCCAATAGACAATGTCCTCCTTCTGCATGACAATGCTCGACCACACACAAGCATTAGGACAAGAGAGAACATCGCCTCATTCGGGTGGACAACTTTACCGCATCCCCCATACTCACCAGATTCAGCACCTTCAGAATATCATCTCTTCGGTCCCATGAAAGAGGGTTTGAGAGGCAAACATTATTCAAGTGACGAGGAAGTGAAATCTGTAGTAAAAAAGTGACTCAAAGAACAGTAAACATAATTTTACGGGGCAGAGATACATGCTCTTATTCGAAGGTGGGACATAACTCAATCCTAAAACTAAGGAATAATTTAGTATAACTTTCGTGTCATTGAACTAAACAGTAAAAAAGCCTTTAGGAGACAAAAGTTGATTCGCTCAGTTTTAGTATATATAATAGAGAAGTAGACACACAAGATATGCCAACAAAGAATCATACGTGGACACCACAACGACAATATATATATATATATATATATATATATATATAATATGTGTGTATGTGGTGTGTGTGTGTGTGTATGTGTGTGCGTATGCGTGTGCGTGTGTGTGTGTGTTATGTAAGCATGTACACATGTTGGTGAAGTAGAAAACCTGCTAAAATAATATTTTTACTAACATCTGCTACTTTGAAGTAACTATATATATATATATATATATATATATATAATAAATGCTACCAACCTTATATATATATATATATATATATATATATATATATACTTTGAATCTTTGACGTCAAATCTGTTAATTTCCACAAATTTTGCAACGATTTTTTTCTTTCTTCGTCTTCAGTCTCGTTTTAGCATTTTTACTTATTTATTTTTTTTGGCATCTCGTGATGTTTGGCTGGTTAATTTGCGATCCATCTTCAGGTAACATTTTCATTCCACAATTCCGTTCTGCAAGCCATTGTAGTCTGTTTTTAAATTGCGGCGTATTTGTACAACTGGCTTAGGTTTCATCTCCTACCCAGAAAACTGGGTAACGTGAATCCATATTGCTGGAAGAAAAGCAAAGACTTCTGATAATCGAATATAAGGTTAAGAAAAGTAAAAAACAAACAAAAAGCCCCCCCCCCCAAATAGACAAAGCTCATGTCAAATATCTTGCTTGTTTTGGTAGGTTGTCAATACGGCATGCAGTGTCTGCACATAGCTGGTGTTTTTACTAGGTATGTCAGAAAAGTTCCAGGACTGGTGTCACAAAAAATGTATTTCAAATCCAAACTACAAACTACAAGTTATTTCCTTCGAAGTAATTCCCCTGGAGTCTAATACACTTTTGTTGTATAACAAAGTACCAAAGTGTCTTTGTGGCAAACTCCGGAACGATGTGCATAGCCAACTCAAGCCCCAGCAGCAGTCGTCATTAGTAGATAAAGAAGTCACTACATTCACGTAAGTTGGATAGTAACAAGGGGCTTAGCATTTATTTTCAGGCTCGTGTCGTTGGCTCTGTTTCGGAGAGAAGGAAAGACAGAGAGTGTGTCCACTTCTCCTTTTCCACTCTTTCTCTAGCAATCCGTATACAGCTTTATTTTTATTCCCGAATTCTGCTAGACCCTAATAATTACGTTACACTTTCCAATCCTTCTCTGCCACACTTGCATGCACTCCTGGAAGGATTCTTCCGGGATTCTCCGTATCTCACTCGTCACGACCTTTTTTGCGCATCCTCAAAACGGATACCCTTGATGACTCCCCTGAGCTTGGGAAAGAGGAAAAAATCACATTGAAACCCGGTCGCTCCAGCACAGTGATGTTCTTGATGGAGCTCCCGATTGACGCATCCGCCAAGTGTTAAGTTCGCTCAGTTATCTGGTTTTAGCACTCAAAAGGCATTAAACCGATTGAAATTCATCGCCAATTAAAAAATCGTGCATGGATGTTGTTATGACCTGTTTAAGGGTCAATGAATAATCACTCAACACGGAGCTAAAATGTAGGGAACATATATATTCAGCAATATATCAATGTACAATTAAGAAAGGTTTCCTTGTTACAGCGTACACGAAGAACATGTATCTGCTACTTCTCCCTTGAGTAACTTCGCTCTGTAAAATATACCATTTGGGTAAGTCTATGTTCGTGTCGTAGGTGAGTCACCTACAACAGATGTCGAAAACGTCCGCTAGTGGTGTAGGGAGTCTGCAACGTCGACGATGTTCAACGCTTCCGAAACGATATGGAGGCGGGCTGGTATGATATGGTCATACAAAAACAGCCACAGCACCTACGAAAATACATCAACTGAAACGGCGATTATGAATTTTTGTTTGTTTGTTTTGTTTTGTTTTACGGCATATCAACCTCAGTGGGTCATTTAATGCCGATAAAGTTTTGAAATAAATCAATTCTTAATGGATAATACAATTTTTTTATAAATACAATTTTCTATTTAACCCATAGATGGAACCCTAACAGGTACTACCACTCCGGGTCAGAGTGGACCAGGGAGCAATGGTGATGAAGGGGTACTCCACATTCCCCAAACCTCCAAAACTGGAACCTCACCATCAGATAGAGTTTAACGTCATTCCCAGGACATGTAGATCCGCAGCCACAGCCTTCTAGCACCCATATGATAAAAGGTGATTGGGGCTTGCCATAAGGACAATAGGGTTGGGGAAAATCATATAGGTGCTAGGGCTTGACGTGACCAGCCGATTGATCGGAGGAGGCCACTCGGACCGCCCGTCTAGCACAAGATAGGGCCAAAGTGGAGTATTGCATGTCACGAACTGCTCATCCACCTGGGCTCTATCCTTAAGCATCACGGGTCGCCACCCACGGCCAACAGGTGGCCCCATTGGGGGAGTCTTACCTCTCTGCAGAGGTGCAGTCGGTGTATTCTAACGCCCCAGCCAACAGGGCGGGGCGATTATGAAGAAAAATAGATACATGTCAAAACTTTGAAATGCTGTAGTAAGTAAAGAAATTAAAGTCGTCGGGGTGGTCTGCAGTCGATATCACCCAGACAGCGAGCGAGTCTATCCCCTTTTCATTAGCGCTAGACCAAGGAGATTGTTTTAGCGTCTGAGGTGAAGCGCCACACCTACCATCAGGTTCTCACTTTAACACACAGATCTATGTGCTACTCATACGCTGAGTTGGCCAGGGTCGGTATCGAACCTGGAACCTTGAGGTTTCTAGTCGGACGCTCCACAGAGCTCTGTGATTTCTAAATATTTTGAGATCTTTGGAATTACCCTTGTATGTTCCGAAGATCTTCTGGCAAACAGACGATATCAACCGATTTCCATGATACGTATTGCTCATAATCATTTAAAATATATCTGTGAACAGTTCTGAAAGATATCTACTTTGATTTCAAATAAACTTTGTCTTTTTTTCTGATAAACTACTGTTGGGCTTTTGTTTAGTTAGTAAAACTAGTGAATTTTTGTACAACTGAGCAACATACAGTACTCTACATTAGTTGTACTAGTACAAAATAAAAAACACCCTCAGGGCGATGTAAAAATAGATTTTTGAAACATATTGCATGAGGGGTGGGAGTAAAAAATTCAATGTCAGCGAGTTTGTACCCTAAGTAAGTAAAATCATCAAATTCATTAAGGGATTAAAAAATAAAACAATTTGAAATGTAAACTTTAAATATGTATTAAAATAAAACAAACTATATATAGATATATAATACCAGTCATGTATTTATTAAAACTTGTTTTAAAAAACAATGAGGACTGTCTAATGTTGCTAGTTCAAATTTTGAGTGTATTTATCCTATGTTATGACGATTTGGGGTAATGTAACGTAAGCAGTGACGTAATATTTGTTACAGACAAAAACCGGAAGCGAATCTCCATTATTAATAGAGATGACTTAATATGTAAGATTATGTTAGAAGTTATCAATTTTATGATATAATTAATGAGATCTTAAAAGGCGTGTTATTTAATTTTTTAAAACTCTTTAACATATCATAAATAATTTACATAAGGACATTTTTTAATTAGTTATAAAAATTTTAGGTACCTCAAAATAGGTCACGTGATCAGTTTAGGCCTTATTGAAGGAAGAAATGTAAATATTTTTGAATTTTTTTTTAATCTCGCAAAAAAGAAATAATGAACATAAAGAGTTGTTACAAAGAAAAACAGTTAATACAAAGAACAAATTATCCGATTGGGGAAAAATTACTCACCGCTACCTTGAAAAATAAAGTCCGTTTTCTTACAACACGGTCAGTTTCTTTATTGATATTTTTTAGCAGAATTCTGTATTCATGGTTCTTTTACTAAAAAAAACTCTGGCATTGAAACTTATGAAAATCTTCTGATATAATTATTTAGACTCTTATTTTTATAGAAAAAAAAGTAAAAATCATTTTTTGTCGGTTCATTTTTTCATATTTCATAAAATGAAATAGGGAGAAGGGTAGACCTCGTAAAAATATTTTCCCTAATATATTTTAGGTAAAACTATTTCAGACATATTTTCCTCAAAAGGTAAGTAATTATGGAAATTTTCGTAAAAATTGGACCATTAATTGATTTTTCATAGAATAAAAATAATCCTTTAGTCATAACTTGTTTTTGGCTACGTTAAATTTCACTTGATTTAATGGTGCAAAAATGTAAACATTGTTTTCTGTTTATAATCTTCATTATTTCTGTAAGCTGAAAATTAAAAAAAAATCATCAGGAGTTTTTTTAATGTCTCTACTTTTGAATGGACAAAAAATTCCAAGATAATATGCAAGTTTCATTTTGTCAAATATAGGCGGGGGTAAATTTCACAGGGAAAATTGGTAGTACCTACTCTTTAACATAGATATTTTACATAAGGACATTTTTTAACTAGTTATAAAAATCGCATTCATTTTTATACAGGAACATTATATGTTACTAATTTATTGACATTATTAACTCGTGTTAAAGAATTATACATTTAAAATGCTCTCCTTAATTATAATATAATATATATATGTCACATCCTGTTTTCTGAATTTATTCAAAATAGCTTGCGGCATCCTTGAGTAGTCATCCTCTAGCTTTTTCTCTATGTGTTTCTTTGAAGTCCAATTGGTGCAGCCATACAGTTGTATCGACAAGGCTACAGTTGGAATAATTTTAGTTGTATTTTATGACAGAGATGAGTTTTCCTCATGGTCGTTATCTCATTAAAAATTTCATAAGAGTGCTGAAAAATATGTATATATCTGTTATATCTTTGGTTTCAAGATGAAGGATAAAAAAGGTGTGTAAAAAAAGATTTTTTGAACTTTTTGACACACCTTGTATTCTGAAAAGAATTAACGTTTCCATTCATTCTTCTTTTCCATCTTTGGAAATACAGCTTTAAAATCTGTACTTTTTGACACACCTTGTATTCTGAAAAGAATTAACGTTCCATTCATTCTTTCTTTTCCATCTTTGGAAATACAGCTTTAAAATCTGTACTTTTTGACACACCTTGTATTCTGAAAAGAATTAACGTTCCATTCATTTTTCTTTTCCATCTTTGTAAATACAGCTTTAAAATCTGTACTTTTTGACACACCTTGTATTCTGAAAAGAATTAACGTTCCATTCATTCTTCTTTTCCATCTTTGTAAATACAGCTTTAAAATCTGTACTTTTTGACACACCTTGTATTGTGAAAAGAATTAACGTTCCATTCATTCTTCATTTCTATCTTTGTAAATACAGCTTTAAAATCTGTAATTTTGACACACCTTGTATTCTGAAAAGAATTAACGTTCCATTCATTTTTCTTTTCCATCTTTGTAAATACAGCTTTAAAATCTGTACTTTTTGACACACCTTGTATTGTGAAAAGAATTAACGTTGCATTCATTCTTCTTTTCTATCTTTGTAAATACAGCTTTAAAATCTGTACTTTTTGACACACCTTGTATTCTGAAAAGAATTAACGTTCCATTCATTCTTCATTTCTATCTTTGTAAATACAGCTTTAAAATCTGTACTTTTTGACACACCTTGTATTCTGAAAAGAATTAACGTTCCATTCATTCTTCTTTTCTATCTTTGTAAATACAGCTTTAAAATCTGCACTTTTTGACACACCTAGTATTCTGAAAAAAATTACGTTCCATTCATTCTTCATTTCTATCTTTGTAAATACAGCTTTAAATCTGTACTTTTTTGACACACCTTGTATTGTGAAAAGAATTAACGTTGCATTCATTCTTCTTTTCCATCTTTGTAAATACAGCTTTAAAATCTGTACTTTTTGACACACCTTGTATTCTGAAAAGAATTAACGTTCCATTCATTCTTCATTTCTATCTTTGTAAATACAGCTTTAAAATCTGTAATTTTTTGACACACCTTGTATTCTGAAAAGAATTAACGTTCCATTCATTTTTCTTTTCCATCTTTGTAAATACAGCTTTAAAATCTGTACTTTTTGACACACCTTGTATTGTGAAAAGAATTAACGTTGCATTCATTCTTCTTTTCTATCTTTGTAAATACAGCTTTAAAATCTGTACTTTTTGACACACCTTGTATTCTGAAAAGAATTAACGTTCCATTCATTTTTCTTTTCCATCTTTGTAAATACAGATTTAAAATCTGTACTTTTTGACACACCTTGTATTCTGAAAAGAATTAACGTTGCATTCATTCTTCTTTTTTATCTTTGTAAATACAGCTTTAAAATCTGTACTTTTTGACACACCTTGTATTGTGAAAAGAATTAACGTTCCATTCATTCTTCTTTTCCATCTTTGTAAATACAGCTTTAAAAATCTGTACTTTTTGACACACCTTGTATTCTGAAAAGAATTAACGTTCCATTCATTCTTCTTTTCCATCTTTGTAAATACAGATTTAAAATCTGTACTTTTTGACACACCTTGTATTCTGAAAAGAATTAACGTTGCATTCATTCTTCTTTTCCATCTTTTGTAAATACAGCTTTAAAATCTGTACTTTTTGACACACCTTGTATTCTGAAAAGAATTAACGTTCCATTCATTCTTCTTTTCCATCTTTGTAAATACAGCTTTAAAATCTGTACTTTTTGACACACCTTGTATTCTGAAAAGAATTAACGTTCCATTCATTCTTCTTTTCTATCTTTGTAAATACAGATTTAAAATCTGTACTTTTTGACACACCTTGTATTCTGAAAAGAATTAACGTTGCATTCATTCTTCTTTTCCATCTTTGTAAATACAGATTTAAAATCTGTACTTTTTGACACACCTTGTATTGTGAAAAGGATTAACGTTCCATTCATTCTTCTTTTCTATCTTTGTAAATACAGCTTTAAAATCTGTACTTTTTGACACACCCTGTATTCTGAAAAGAATTAACGTTCCATTCATTCTTCTTTTCCATCTTGGTAAATACAGCTTTAAAATCTGTACATTTTGACACACATTGTATTCTGAAAAGAATTAACGTTCCATTCATTCTTCTTTTCCATCTTTGTAAATACAGCTTTAAAATCTGTAATTTTTCATTGTATTCTGAAAGAATTAACGTTGCATTCATTCTTCTTTTCCATCTTTGTAAATACAGCTTTAAAATCTGTACTTTTTGACACACATTGTATTCTGAAAAGAATTAACGTTCCATTCATTCTTCTTTTCCATCTTTGTAAATACAGCTTTTTAAATCTGTACTTTTGACACACCTTGTATTCTGAAAAGAATTAACGTTCCATTCATTCTTCTTTTCTATCTTTGTAAATACAGCTTTTAAATCTGTACTTTTTGACACACCTTGTATGTTACTATTCTATTGACATTATTAACTTATATTAAAGAATTATACATTTAAAATGCTCTCCTTAATTATAATAGTAAAATAAAGAGTGCAATTGTAATGTGTGGTCTACCACATTGTTTCTATTATAGTAAGCAGTCTGATATATTAAAGGAGGTTGATCTCTTTCAGAAATGCATATGCAAATTCTTCATTAGAAATGACAGTTTGGTCAAATTCTTTGACAAACAACTTATCATTTTAAAATTTGGGTTATTTCATGCTGAAAACGTTTTGTTTTATTAATTTCTGTTGAGTATTCAATTCTTTTTAAACCTAATTTTTAACTAATCTTTAAAACTCATTTGGTAATCCTTAACTTGTTCCTCGTAAATTCTTACCACAAAATAAACTGAACCCTCATTTTATGACCGTGTTTTTACAATAAATGTTTGATTTTTCTTGTACCCGTTATTTTACAATACTAAATATATTTTATATATATAATATATTATATATTTATTTTGATATTCACTTCAATGTGTATATTCTAAAAGTTTTTTATTTAGTGAGAAGGGTTAGTTTTAAAGTTGGGACTCGTTTTACAATTTAGGCATAAATTGGATCCTCCTTTTATGACCGTAATTTTGTTTTTTCGTCGACGATGTTTAAAATCTGGCGTTTTTATTTTAGAGTACCAAAGCCAAAAAAAATGAAGAAAAGAAATAACAACAAAAGGTAATCTTCAACTTTTTACTCGTAAATTCCTACCATAAAATTAGGCTTGGGCAAGCCTAATTCTATGGTAGGAATTTACGAGTAAATATTTGAAGTGTAAAACGAACCCCCACTTTAAAACTAACCATTCTCACAAAATAAAAACGTTTAGAATATACACATAGTATTGTAAAATAACGGGTGCAAGAAAAATAAAACATTTATTGAAAAAACACGGACATAAAATGAGGGTTCAGTTTATTTTATAGTAGGAATTTACGAGGAACAAGTTGAAGATTACCACTCATTTTTTTAATCTATTCATCCTATAAATCGGACCCTAACAAGTACTACCATTCCGAGTAAGAGTAGACCTTGAAATAATGGCGATGAAAGGGTGCTCCACACTCCCCAGTACTCCTGAATTGGAAATACAACAATAGATGCAGTATAACGTCATATCCATGACACAATGCTAATATATTCCAACTGGTGTTATTATTACTAGCAGATATATGCACTCTCACAGTGCAATTATTTAAACTAGCAAATAGATGCAAGTATTTAAGTTTAGATATAATAAAATATCATATTAAATTAGAAAGGCTAATGAAACTGACTAAGAATGCAGATAAAAAGATCTGCAACAGAGGGGGTATAATCGAAAAATAGAACAACTTTGAAACTAACTATTCCATCATTTTCCATTACTCCCCTCTTTCATTGGTAAATTTTCCTAATTTAAGTATTTAGTTAAAATAGGAAGTAAAGGATAATATTACAGTTATTTCTTCTTGTAAATAAATTTCTTTTAAGATTTATCCACGAGATTTTTGTTTATATTTCTTAAGATAAAACCAAACAATTAGAAATCAATAATACCAAGCACATATTTATTAAAATAAAATTTTAAATATCAATATGCAAATTAGCCTTCTCGTTCAAACTGTAAACTGCTATTTTGTTGTATATATAAATACAATTGCATATTATTAGTACGTAGATATGGTCAACAGTATTAATAATGTAAAACAATTTTTATTAATAACTAAAGGTTTAAAAGAATGAAATCATGGAGAATTTGACGTAAATAATTAAGGGAATTGTGACTTGAGTAGTAATATAGTTTCGGTTACAGACAGAAAAACACACAATCTCCATTATAATAAGATTTTAATGCATTAAAATATTATGTTAGATTAGAAAGGCTAATGAAACTAAAGAATGCAGATGATAAGATTTGAAACAGAAAGGATATTATCGAACAAATGAAACTTACTCTTCTATCACTCCCGTCTTTCATTGCTAAATTTTCCTAATTTAACTATTTAGTTAAATTAGGAAGCAAAGAATAAAATTAGTTATTTCGTCTCGTTAATGGATTTCTTTAAAGATTTATCCCCGAGATTTATGCTCATATTCATTAAGATAAAAGTAAGCAATTAGAAATTAATAATACCAAGCACATATTTATTAAATTCAAATTTTTAATATCAATATGAAAATTAGCCTTCCCGTTCTCACTGTAAACTGCTATTTTGTTGTATATATATATTTACCAACCCCTCCGCACGAGCAGGATGTGACACAAGGTCAATTTCTTAAGCGGAGTTTAACAGGTTTGAATTCAGAGTTTTCCTTCTCCTAGACTGGTTACATAGCCATGCTTAAAGAGTCCAGTCTGCCCTGCTATTTACCCATAGCTGGAGGGAGAATTGGATTCATACCTTTCCCAAGGGTATTAGCGCTATGTGAAATGCCAACAGCTACGTCCAGGAATTGAACTCGGGTTGACGAATCCATTTCCTATGACTCTAACCATTAGACCATTATTTTGTTGTATATATAAGTACAATTGCATGATATTAGTATGTAGATATGGCCAACAGTATTAATAATGTAAAACAATTTTATTGATAAGTGAGGTTTAAATAAATAAATAAAATCATGGAGAATGTGACGTAAATAACTAAGGGAATTGTGACTTCAGTAGTGATATAGTTTCGGTTACAGACAGACAAACACACAATCTTCATTATAATAAGAAGATGCCATTACCAGGTATTTTATTCTTTTCTGGGGAGTGGCAGTCTAAATTTGCATACAACGTCATCTGCCCTCACTACAGATTCAATCATGCTAAAGGAGACATCTTTTTTTTGTTTTTCCTGGCAATTCGTCTTGAATTAAGAAATCAGTCTCTACTTGAGAACTTTGTCAATTCATTAAAAAAAGAAAAAGAAAATATTAATACTTGGCTCCTCCAAATTTCCAGGTTTTACAGAATCCATGAGTCCGGTTTAGCTCGGTCGGTAGAGCCTCGGACTAGGAACCACGAGGTTCTAGGTTCGATACCGGCCCTTTCCAACTCAGTGTATGAGTAGCACAGGAATCTGTGCGGCAAAGTAAGGGGCTGATTATATTTTAAAAACCTTCAGTTTTAAAAATATAATGTACATTGTTTTTAATCCAAAATACGCATTTAAAAAAAAATATATTTTCTTTTATTTTTTAATACAAATTTTAAAAGACATCCCGGCCCAGAACGTGAGCGTTATTTGAACCTCTCGTGTAAAACGGTTGAATTTTCCTCCTTCTTTCATTCAACAAAAATATGTGCTCTGATGAAGACTGGTGTTTTTAAGGTGTCTTTTACAATTATCTTCATTTTAATTTTAAAATGATTTCAATTGAATTACACTTTATAAACCCCACAGGTTGAAAGAGATATCTGTTTGCATAATATTCAATATATATTTTTCTATTTCCACCTCAGACGCCAAAAACAATCACCTTGGTCTAGCGCTATTGAAAAGGGGGTAGACTCCCTCACTGTCTGGCTGATACCGACTTTAGGCCACCCCGACGACTTTACTTTTTACTTACTTACAGAATCCATGCACTGCATCTACCAGAACGTTGGTGCATAATAAAACTGAAGACTGCAACCTGTAACGGTTGAAACGTCGGGTTCAATTGTTTAAAGAACATATCTTTGAAATATCAAATTTTTCCTATTGAGATTTAGAGGAATAAGAAAAAATAGTATGTGTCTCTCCTAACCCGACCCCCAGCTTTCCCATCATCGCGAGACACCCGGAAGTCGAATACGATAGCGAGTGGAGGGTGGGTGGTTCAAAACCACTCGCAGGACTCTTTGTAGTTCCCATCTTCAATTTTCTTTCACAAGACGCCCAAAAAATGATAACATGATTCGCGGACTATGCAAAGGCATTTGGGATGAAAATAAACCCCATTAAGACCGAGGTTATGTATCAGCTCCCCCGACATCACATGACACTGGAAAAGACAATAATAGAAGATCAGATTCTAGCTCAGGTAAATTATCTTCAGGTACCTGAGCTCCACAGTTGCCATCAACAATAGACTCAATGCAAAGTTTGATCTCCGAATTTCAAATGCTTCCAAAGCATTTGGTCGGATGAAGAGGCGAGTCTGGTTCAACAGAGACATCTCCTTGAGAACTAAATGTGCAGTATACTGTGTCATAGTTCTCTCAACACTCTTGTACGGTGCAGAAGCCTGGACGGTATACAAAGCGGGTGCCCACGGACTACATGTCTACTACATGCATCACATGTGTAGTATATTAAATGTCAAGTGGTGGCAACATGTTTCAAACAGGACCATCCTGAAGGGAACTAGACTCCCTGGCATGCAGGAAATATTTGTCCAACGCAACCTGAGATGAGCTGGCCACATAAACAGACTTGGGGATGACAGACTACCAAAGCAGATTCTGTACTTTCAATTGAGAGAGGGATCACGTGGAATCAGGTAGACCAAAGCTCAGGTACAAAGACAACATCAAGAGAAACCTGAAGGCTGTTGGCAAGACGCAACCAGAGACCGAATGAATTGGAGGAAAATGATTCGCGTGGTGTCATCATCGGATACGATGGACAGTAAGTAAAAACAAAAATAATAATATAGATATATAAGATTGCAGATCTGATTAAATTGCTGCTATTTTGCGACGTACTGCTTCCAGGATTCGTCCAAAACCACTCGCAGGACTCTTCGATTTTCTTTCAGCGTTTCATTAGAATCCAAGTAGTGCAACCATAGAGTAGTACTGACATGATTACAGCTTGGCAGAATTTGCATCTTCTCTCTGATTAATTCCTAGTTTGTATTTATATCATGAACAACAAGGATCGGAAATAAAGAAACGGCTTCCTTCTACCATCAATTTTAATTGATCATAATTAAACTATTTAAAGCGTTTTTAACACGCTGATAATTGATTTTTGGTGACATCCTGCCCGGACCCGCTTTCCATTCGCATTCGATATAGCAATTATAACCTAACACCCATTGATGCAGGGAATGCTCACCCGATAGTCGGCGTTAGTGTAGAATGTTGACTGAAGACAGATTTCTTTCCGTGGTGTCGCCATTCGAGAATCCCGTGTGACACAGAAAAGCATTCGAAAGAAGTAAAGGGTCGGACCGAAAATAACAAACACAACATTAGTCGACAATATATCAAGTGAGCAAATAGACAAGTGCATGTGTGCATATTAGTGTTGGTCTGGAGCAAAACGTGGGAACTTTTAAAAAGAGAGAAGAGAAATTCAAAAAAGTGGTAGTAGACATTTTGACGCATATGGCGGGAAAGAAGGAGAGAAAGAAAGGAGAAAGTGAGAAAGAAAAAGGGAGAAAGAAAAAGATAAAAGATGCTAGAGAGAGAGAGAGAGAGAGAGAGAGAGAGAGAGAGAGAGAGAGAGAGAGAGGAGGTAAATGGTTAGAAAGGCAGAAAGAGAAAGTAAGAAAAAGAAAAAGAGAGAAAAAAGTGCGAGAGAGAGAGAGAGAGAGAGAGAGGGGGGTAAGTGATTTGAAAGGCAAGAAAGAGAAAGGAAGAAAAAGAAAAAGAAAAGAAGAAGAAGAAGAAGAAGAAGAAGAGAGAGAGAGAGAGAGAGAGAGAGAGAGGGGGGGGGGGTAAATGGTTAGAAAGGCAAGAAAAGAGAAAGGAAGAAAAAGAAAAAGAAGAAGAAGAAGAAGAAGAAGAAGAAGAAGAGAGGAGAGCGAGAGAGAGAGAGAGAGAGAGAGAGAGAGAGAGGGGGGCGAGAGAGAGAGAGAGAGAGAGTGGTGTAAATGGTTAGAAAGGCAAGAAAGGAAAGGAAAAAAAGAAAAAGAAAAAGAAGAAGAAGAGAGAGAGAGAGGGGGGAGAGAGAGAGGGGTAAATGGTTAGAAAGGCAAGAAAGAGGAGGGACGAAAAAGAAAAAGAAAAAGGAAGAGGAGAGAGAGAGAGAAGAGAGAAGAGAGAGAGAGAGAGAGAGAGAGAGGTAAATGGTTAGAAAGGCAAGAAAGAAAGGAAGAAAAAAGAAAAAAAAAGGGAACAAAAAGCGAAGAGAGAGGGGGGGGGAAATGGTTAGAAAGGCAGAAAAAGAGAAAGGAAGAAAAGAAAAAGAAAAGAAGAAAAAAGCGGAGAGAGAGAGAAAGAGAGAGGGAGGGTAAATGGTTAGAAGGCAAGAAAGAGAAAGGAAGAAAAAAGAAAAAGAAAAAAGAAAAGAGAAAAGAGAGTGAGAGAGAGTGTGAGAGAGAGAGAGATAGGTAATTGGCAGATAAAGAAATGGCAAGATAAAAGAAAAAAGTGCGAGAGAGAGAAGAGAGAGAGAGAGAGAGAGAGAGAGAGAGAGAGAGGAGAGAGAGAGAGAGAGAGTATATATCGTAAATGGTGAGGGGGACAAGAAAGAGAAAGCAAGAGAAAGAAAAAGAAAAAGGCCTATGGATTAGAATATCGACTATCTTACTCCGTTATACGTACAATCAATCAATCAATCAATCAATAAACACACACACAAACACACACACACACACACACATATATGTATATATATATATATATATATATATATGCGTGTGTGTGTGTGTGTGTGTGTGTGTGTGTAAGAATTAACCTGAAGAATCCTTTCGGTGAAACCCCCAAAGAGGGTTGATATGCCGTAAAACAAAACAACCAAACCAACCGACTTTATTACGGTCCAGTCACACTGACAACACCGGTTCCAGCTAGATCATAAAAGTTAAGAAGGGATGAAGCTTTTCAATAATTAAATGGGTGACCACTTAAGCAATAGCAGGTACTGTAAGCAAGCTGAGTACTTTGTTTATCAAAATGATTTGATTCGTCATTAAATGACCCCAAAAAGGTTGATAGGCCTTAAAAAACAATTCAGTCTATCTTTGAAGATAAACAGCGATGAGCCTGTTTAATACTTAATTGGGTGACCATTTAAGCAACAGCAGGTACTGTAAACAAGCTGAGTCCTTTGTTTATACAAAATTACTTGATTAGACATTAAATGACCCGGATGAAGGTTGATATGCCGTAAAACAACCAACCAACCAACCAGATCTCCAGAATCGAAGCCTCACCACTAGATGTAGTTTTGTTTCATGTCAAGGGTACCCCTTTCTTGAGGGGGTTTGTGGGGGTTATTACGCATTTTCAGGGGGATGCTCTCAGCTTATTCTTACCCACCACTGATAGAGCTAAGTATTTCACGTGAGAAATTCGAATAATATTACTCCCATGATACTAATGTACGTAAACAAATATAGAGACGTATCAGCTGTCCGAAGTAAGTAAACGATATATACTAAACATCGGTTTGTTTTTGTAGCCATTTCGGTCAGGCAATTCCCCAAAGGAAAACAATTTCCACAGGTTATGGAATGCGGGTTCGAATCTCGCCTGAAGCCTATTCTTTATTTCCGATCCTTGTTGTTCATTATATAAATACAAACTAGGAATTGATCAGAGAGAAGATGCGAATTCTTCCAAGCTGTAACCATGTCAATACTACTCTATGGTTGCACTACTTGGATTCTAATGAAACGCTGAAAGAAAAACGAAGATGGGAACTACAAAGAGTCATACGAGTGGTTTTGAACGAATCCTGGAAGCAGTACGTCGCAAAATAGCAGCAATTTAATCAGATCTGCAATCTTATATATCTATATTATTATTTTTGTTTTTACTTACTGTCCATCGTATCCGATGATGACACCACGCGAATCCCTTTCCTCCAATTTATTTGGTCTCCGGTTGCGTCTTGCCAACTGCCTATGGGGATCTTAAAGTCCTTCAGGTTTCTCTTGATGTTGTCTTTGTACCTGAGCTTTGGTTTACCGATTCCACGTGATCCCTCTGTCAGTTGAGAGTACAGAATCTGCTTTGGTAGTCTGTCATCCCCAAGTCTGTTTATGTGGCCAGCTCATCTCAGGTTGTGTTGGACAAGTATTTCATGCATGCCAGGGAGTCTAGTTCCCGTCAAGATGGTCCTGTTTGAAACATGTTTCCACCACTTGATATTTAATATACTGCGCAAGTGATGCATCTAGTAGACATGTAGTCTGTGGGCATCCGCTTTGTATACCGCCCAGGCTTCTGCACCATACAGGAGGGTTGAGAGAACTATGGCACGGTATACTGCACATTTAGTTTTCAAGGAGATGTCTCTGTTGAACCTGACTAGCCTCTTCAGCCGACCAAATGCTTTGGAAGCATTTGAAATTCGGAGATCAAGCTCTGCATTGAGTCTATTGTTGATGGCAACTATGGAGCTCAGGTACCCGACAGTATTTACCTGAGCTAGAATCTGATCTTCTATCATTATATCGTTACCAGTGTCATGTGATGTCGGAGGGGTCTGAAACATAACCTCGGTCTTATTGAGGTTTATTTTCATCCCAAATGCCTTTGCAGAGTCTGCGAATCGTGTGATTATTTCTTGTGCATCTTGGTGGTTGTGTGCCAGGAAGGCAGTGTCGTCTGCATACATAAGTTCACGCACCAGAACGCGTTTGATCGTTCTTGCAGATCTGAATTGTTTGATATTAAACAGATCTGATCCTGGTCTAGTCTGTATCCATACTCCTTAGGTGGAGTTAGTGAAGGCATCAGATAAGACCATAGAGAGAAAAATTGAGAGCAGAGTGGGTGCAAGGACACAGCCCTGTTTCACTCCGCTCTCAACTTCAAATGACCCTGAGAGTTACCCCCTTGAACTGACAAATGCCCCCATTCCTGTATGCATTGCAGATACGAGCCTATTGAAGTGGTTAGGGCACCCCGGCCTCTCTCCCCCTCTTTCTCTCTCTCTCTCTCTCTCTCTCTCTATATATATATATATATATATATATATATAAGATTTTTTTGGATGTTTGTTTATTTTTTAGAAGCATTGTTGAATAAAGTATATATATTAATATTTATATTTTTGCTTGAAGGCAATTATAATGCGAATATCGCATAAATTCGATAATTATAGAAGATAACAATGGCAAGTGAATTTCGCAAAGAATTACTCGGTGTGTAGAATATCGTACAAACTGTTTCAACTTTATTAAGTCTCATCAGCGATATATACTAACGATTTCCCTCCGACAGAAATCGAAACCGGGACTTCCGCAGGATAAGTAATTCTTTGCGAAATTCACTTGTCATTGTTATCTTCTATAATTATCGAATTTATGCATTGTAATTGCCTTCAAGCAAATATATATATATATATATATATATATATATATATATATATATATATATGATGTCTATAAAGTCTTGCAGCAGATTTAAAATCTAACAACAAAGATGGCAGTCTCGTTGAAATGCAATAATCAAAACGTTCATTAAGAATAAAACTACAGTAGTTGAACAGAAACAGGTGAGAGGTAGATGCAGAAAATCGAGCGGCCTGGCGCCTTAACGTTAATCAAGGCACAAAGAAGAGTGAGGTGGAGAGGAGAGTAGCCTTGACAGCAAAGAGGGCCAGAAGAAAAGAGAAAAAACAGCAGCCCCAGAAAGCATCACACTTTGTGTGCAGTCAGTGCACCAAAGACAGCCACTCTGGGATAGGCCTGCAGAGCCACTTGGGCAGATGCAGATAATTTATTTATTTATTTATTTATTGGACACTACGCCATCCTCCTTAGTGGAGGTAAAGGTGACATCAACATAAAAATAAAACTACATGGGTTGAAGTTTTGTTAATAAATCATTTGTACAACATGAGTTATTAAGTTTTAAATTTTAAAATGCTCCAAGATTTTAAGAACACCCAATTAATATATATATATATATATATATATATATATATATATAATATATATATGGTATTTATGGAAAAAAGTGACTTACCGGTGAAAATGGTCACAGTGGTTCGTTGATTCAAGTTTCATAATGATAAGGCAACGTGAGTTTAATCAAAATAAATAACTTTAGACATACATTATTAAAACCACATCTAATCACTACAGACTCTATAATAATATAGACAATCCTCATCATTGTCGTAAACCATTAAATCAATAGCACAAAGCAGATTTCTAACAATGTTTTTTATTTTGATCCTTTGAAAAAATGCAACTTCCGTTCTTTTCGAATTTTTGAATTTCAAACCAGCGTTCTTCGACCGCGGACCTATAATCAACCGTTTATCGCACAAAAACACACACGTGTAATCGACTGGCATTAATCAATATCTTGATTAATCCAGTGGATTTATCCCTGAAGATCCTTATGGTGAAACTCGAGTAGGTTATTACCGTGTACCTTTATGTTATATATATATATGTATATATATATATATATATATATAGAGAGAGAGAGAGAGAGAGAAAGAGAGAGACACAGAGCGAGGGGGAGAAAGAGAGTGAGAGAGAGCGAATGAAAGAAAGAAAGAATGAGAGAGAGAGAGAGAGAGAGACAGACAGACAGACAGACAGACAGACAGACACAGAGACAGAGAGAGAGAGCAGCTTCAAGGCTTTAAGAACGCCCTATATATGTATATATATACACACACAAGGAGTGAATGAAAGAAAGAAAGAAAGAGAGAGAGAGAGAGAGAGAGAGAGAGAGAGAGAGAGAGAGAGAGAGAGAGAGAGAGAGAGAGAACAGCCCCAAGGCTTTAAGAACACCCTATATATATATATATATACAAAGTGAATGAAAGAAAGAAAGAATTAAAGAGAGAGCGAGAGAGAGAGAGAGAGAGAGAGAGAGAGAGAGAGAGAGAGATAAGTGTCATAAATTATTCAGTTTTCTACGAGTAATCCACCCCCCCCAAAAGAAAAGATGTAATCATACACAACGACTTTGTTCTTTTGTCCCTGTGACATGTTAGTTAGAGGCTATCCTCATCCGTCTATCCTACACCTATTAAGCTAAATGATAAATTGCCATCCCAAACGGGGCCATTTTCGTCCCCCATTTCTCTTTATTCTTAAATCTAAAGTTTCTTTTTTTTGAGGGGGGGGGGTCTCAAATTTAGCAAGATGCACACATTTACCTACTCAGACTCTGAGGAAGTATAGAGTGAAAATAAATCGATTGGTGTCAAATATCGCATTTTGAAGAAAATTAACGTTTCCTACTGTATTTATCTATGCCTTGGTAAATACAGCGTCAGTCTCAACATTTTTTTGAACACACCGTGTATTTTTTCTCTGAATGTTTGAGATGGGGATTGATGATTAGTATTATCTGCGTTATTCGGACTATTGTCCCCATCTTCATTGTTATTTGTACATCGTTTAAAAGTTCCGTGATGGCTCCCGATTACGACAAGAAAGTTTGTTATATATTGTACAAACGGAAATATGAATTTCCAGTTTTATTAAACAAAGAAATATAACAACTGCCCGTTATCATATCAAGAGATAAAAATGCATAGGAGTAGCTATGAATATAAAAGAACCGAGGGATCGAGACAGGTCAGTCGTCGGTCAGCCCAGGAGGCAGTCAGCCGGAGAGTAAGTGAGGTGATCGGGGTCAGTAATCGGGAGAGTCGGTACGAGTTAGTTGGCCGAGCGGGATCTCGTGTAGTTGGTGTTGGAAAAGCTAGCCTTAATATTTACCAACTGAAAAAGCTTGTCACCCAGAAATTTAATCGAAGGACCGAAAGTCTAAAGACTGAATATATTAATTAAACTGACCCTCTCTCTCGGAGTTAAGAAGCTTGAATTTATTTCAATAAACTTCTGGAGGATAATTTTGGTGTTATTGTCATCCCTTACAACGAAGATAAAACTATTGCAATTTAGTACCGTGACGACGCCGCTACGTTACAAGTTCCCGAGTTTGAAAAGATGGTTTTCGAGTCCGAGAAGGTTCCCGAGTCCGACAAGAAATACCTGAAGAAGGCCGGAGGGCATATCGGCCGAAACGTTGTACAGATAACAATGAAGATGAGGACAATAGTCCAAATAACGCAGATGATACTAAACACCGTGTATTTTGAAGAGAATTAACGTTTCAGTCTTTCTTCATAAATGCATTGGCAAATACAGCGTCAGTCTGAACATTTTTTGAACACACCGTGTATTTTGAAGAAAATTAACGTTTCCTACTTAATTTATTTATTCCTTGGTAAATACAGCGTCAGTCTCAAAACTTTTTGAAGATAAATCGTATTGAAGAATCCATACATAGATAGTCTGAATATTAGTTCTGGATATTCTGCAAAATGATAAAGAAAGCCCATAGCATTTACATATTCAATTATCTAACAGCCACGTTTCAAAAGAAGGTACTCAGATTTTGATTGGTCTTTTAGATAGAGAGATCCGTGAAAGAGCCCGGTATTTGCCACCTACCCTTTGTATATGTAGAGTGATCTGCCCCTGTATTTAGTATGAATAGAGTGATCTTCACTTGTCAGAATGGGTATAAATAAAGAGCCGATAAGCGGCCATTTGCAATTCTACCGACGTTTGAACTGCTGACCACGTCTTCCGTACTTTATACTCTCTAGTTGAGTAGGTTTTTCTAAGAATATTTTGAAAATGTCCAGATAGTAATCTCCACTGGTGTTATATAGCCAAATTCGTTTCATATGTTGTTGGCATCCTTCCGTCTACTAAAGACGATGGCGTAGTGTCCACTTCCCTGCAACTGCGCTAGTGGTTGAGCGGCACAATTTTGAATGGCAATATCTGGAATCTCTGGTTCAGTGACTGCGAGCACTTCGAGTGGCCAGGTTGGATGCCTTCATTAGGTCCGTCAGTGCGGTGCAGAGTGGCATCCGCTCTCCCGGTACCCCTCCTACAGTTGGTTGCTCGGAAGTCACACTGTGTTCCTGGATAGGTGCAAGATGCAAAGTCTGCAGACGCGCCAGTGTAACATGCGCAAGACTTGTCAAGCTATGCTGAAGTCACTCCGATCTCCTTTGTTCCTGTATAAGGGGACGATGATAGCGACCCGCTTGTCCTGGGGGATGTGTCCATGTTCCCAGCAACTGCAGAGTCGCTAGTGTAGTGGTTGAAGCAGTGCTGCACCATGCCTTCAAGATATTTGCTGGCAGTCCTCTCCATTTTGTAGTGGAAAACTAAATACCAAATAAACGTATGTTATATACCCTTGCTGTATATACATCGAGAGAGATGATTGACTGATAGTGAGGCATTAGAGAGAGAGAGAGACAGACAGACAGACAGACAGAGTTGTGTTGTGACTGACTTGTCTATTACTTCTCGTAAAGTCACCATTTCCTTTCCTTCTTTCTTTTGTCCGGTCGTCATCTTGTTTGTTCTTTTTCTAAATTCTTGTTTGGCTGTTTCTAACTAAGGGCTTCTTTTTATGTCATGCAATTAATTAACAAGACTTTGACTTTCTTGTACAAGATTTAATTACTGCCCATCCTGATTCACCGCGCGGTCTGAGTTACAACCTCAACTCTCTGCGAGACGTCTGGTTGAAAACTGACTTCCTAACAAAGTCTATCACGTGAATCACGAGATTCCCGCCTCTGGAGTTAGTTGGCACCATAAACGTCCGGTAGTTTTCCATTCCCTGATCTGAAAACAATGACCCCTTAGAATTCTCGCTACAGGGCTTGTCAGAAACACAGGCCACTACATAATTATGCAACACTGGAAGGCTGGTAATTTCGCTTTCTATCGGAATAAATAAACTAAACTTTGTAAAAGGCGCATGTTGATTGGTTGGATTTTACGCTACATCAACCTTTGTTGGGTTATTTTATACTGAAGACGTTTTGTTTTATCCATTTTTGATAGGTATTCAATTAAAAAAAAACTAAATTTCTTTAAACACATTTTTAAACTCATATTTTCTATTTAAACTATGGATGGGACCCTAACAGGTACTACCGCTCCGGTTCAGAGTAGACCAGGGAGTAATATCGATGAAGGTATACTATATACTCCGCAAAACTCCAAAATTAGAACTACACCATTAGATGCAGTTTATACACAGGACACTAGAAACATTGCGGGTTTGCCGTTAGGGCAATAGGGTTGGGAAAATCATATAGGTGCTAGGGCTTGACGTGACCAGCCGATTGATCAGAGGGAGCCTCTCCGATCGCATGTTTAGCCCAAATAAGCGCCAAAGGGAAGTGTTGCATGTCATGGACTGTTCAGTCAACAGGATTCTGTCCTTAAGCATGATGGCTCGCCACCAATGGCCAACAAGTGGTGCCATTTTGGAGATTTTAACTCTCTGCAGAGCTACAGCCGGTGTATTCTACAGCCCCAGCTGACAGGGTAGCTGTAAGAGTTTGTTTTGTATGAGAACTATCTAATCCCAACAAAGGCACCGCTAGCTGGGGTTCGAGCTCAGGGAAATCCTGAGATTTCAAATGCTGATTTTCAAGATTTTAAACGCGCCTCCCCGACCAGGAAGGGTGGGAATATACAGAACTCTACGTTTTTCTGTGCGATCCGGTTCTAGAGTAGGTTAAACGTATCAAATATATATGATCATTTTGATATATTTTTTATAACTCTGTTTTCGGCTTCTCTATCTTTATTTAGCATTATTGTATCGTCCGCTGTTTTTTTTCTCTCTCTAAATTGCAAGAACACTCCTGGGAATAAGGATCGTGTGTTTAAGACACGGTGATAAGTTTTAACACTTCCCCTCTTTCTCACGCTTCTATCCCTAAACCTCCAACACGCAGGTCGGCATTGACCTGGAGCAGTTGATGGTAAGAGGAGAATTTGACGAGAGAGAAGAAATTCGTTTTCGTATGCACGATAATATCCTTTGGGAGCAATGGAGACAGCGGTGGGGAAGATGAAATTGGCAGCTGTTAAGTAAGAATGGCTAAGACTCGCGAGAATTGATCTTGCTCCATAACTTCCTTTCTATGTAGTACACCTTTTCTTCTTTCTGTTAATTCTTTACTCCGCCCTGCATAGAGTTTTCCCGACATGCATCCTATCGCTTCCTGTTCCTGCCCCCAACCTTTGAATTTAAAAAAAAAAATGTTTTTTTTAGGTTTAAAAAGAAATCTCGGTGTCACTCAATTTTGTATTTTATCCTAACGTTGGTATTTGTTTTTCAAGCCTGTTTTAATTTTAAATTAGGTAGGAAAATATAGTATTTAGATTATGTATTAAGTTAAGAGTATCAAATAATTAAGTATTAAATCAAGTATTTAAATTAGGTAGGAAAACATAGTATTTAAATTATGTATTAAGTTAAGAGTATTAAATAATTAAGTATTAAATTAAGTATTTAAATTAGGTAGGAAAACATAGTATTTAAATTATGTATTAAGTTAAAAGTATTAAATAATTAAGTATTAAATTAAGTATTTAAATTAGGTAGGAAAACATAGTATTTAAATTATGTATTAAATTAAGAGTATTAAATAATTAAGTATTAAATTAAGTATTTAAATTAGGTAGGAAAACATAGCGGTAGGAAAACACAATCAAAACGAGGTAAGAAAAAAAAAGAAGATTGCGGTTGAGGTTCGCGCCTAAATTGGTAAAGATGATGTCTTTTTAAGTATTTTATGGTTTAAACAGTTTGAGAACAAAGCAATCTTTGGTATCGTATGCAAATGATATAGACTATAAAAGTAGTCGGTAATCTTGAACTTTAAGTGACTAAATTCTCATTCACTCATCAGTATTATTCATTTTCGATTATTTCAATTTTCAATATGGACCCTCTAAGGACCGTATAACATTTTTGGTCCAGGTCAGCAAAAAATATTTTATCCTAACGTTGGTATGTATTTTTTCAAGCCTATTTTAGCTTTAAATTAGGTAGGAAAAAATAATCAAAACGAGGTAAGACAAAAAAAAAAAAATATTTGGTAAAGATGATACCTTTTTAAGTATTTTATAGTTTAAACACAGTTTGAAAACAAAGCGATATTGAGTCTGTAGTATCGTATACAAATAAGATAGACTATATAAAGTAGTCGGTAATCTAGAACCTTAAGTGACTAAATTCTCATTCACTCTCATTGCTATAGGACCATGTAAAATCTTTTGTATTATTCGAACTATTGACCTCATATTCATTGTTATCTGTGCAACGTTTCAGTTGATGTGCCCTCCGACCTTCTTCAGGTATTTCTTGTCGGAATCGGGAACCTTCTCGGACTCCGAGTCCAGGTACAAGAAGTACCTGAAGAAAGCCGGAGGGCACATCAGCCGAAATGTTGTACAGATAACAATGAAGATGGGGACAATAGTCCGAATAATACAAATAATAATATTAATTATCAAGCCTGATCTAAAAAATTCAGAGAAATAACATTTTTTGTCCAGTCCAGCAAAAGAATATTTGATTATAAAAATACAATAGGGTTTTAAAGCATCGAATGTCTAGAATAGTAATCAAAGGGGTCCATAGGAAAGAAAAGGTTGAGAACCACCGATCTAGGCTAAGCTTGACTTAGGTACCTCACTTTGTGTCATGGTTTATAAGCTAGACGAGTAGACCATTGTTTGTGAGGTTGTGTGATCGATTCTAATTTTACAGCCCCAGCCAACAGGATGGGGTTAAATCTATGTCTAATCTATTAGAACTAAACTCTACATATGCTCTATCACCAATATTGATCTTTTTTCGTAAATAAAGCAAACTATTTCTCTGGATTTTTGAGACGAGGCTTGATAATTAGTATTATTTGCATTATTCGGACTATTATCCTCATCTTAATTGTTATCGGTAGAACGTTTCGGCAGATGTGCCCTCCGGCCTTCTTCAGGTATTTCTTGTCGGACTCGGGAACAATTTCGGACTCGGGAACAATTTCGGACTCGCGAACCTTCTTTTCGAACTTTGGAACCCTCCTGTCGAACTCGGGAACTTTCTTGTCGTAATCGGGAGCCATCACGGAACTTTGAACCTAACCCTTTATTCAGTCCACGGGGGTATCCTGTTCTCATTCCGCTATTCTTAGCTGGGGTACAGGTGTTAAGCATGTGTTAATTATTATTCTATGTTACTGCTGCCCCTGATCAGGATTGAACCTGCAGTCTAGAGATAACTGTCACTTAGAACCTAACCTAACTCCTTTATCGACTAGGCTATGTGTTCATTGGTTTCCGATTACGACAAGAAGGTTCCCGAGCTCGAAAAGAAGGTTCCCAAGTCCGAAATGGTTCCCGAGTCTGAGAAGGTTCCCGAATCCGACGAAATACCTGAAGAAGAGCGGAGGGCACATCGGCTGAAACGTTGTACAGATAACAATGAAGATGAAGACAATAGTCCGAATAATACAAATGATACTAAAGCAAACGACATAACAATATTATTAATATATTGCTCATGGGAAATTAATAGAGCACTCTGGCTTTACTTATCTTTTTCTAATTGCTGACATAAAAAAGAATGTCAGTAGGACATATCGCACCCATTTTTAGTCTTTTATTCGTTTCGTAAAAGGGAAAAACATTAAACCACTGATAATCTATTGCTTCAATAAAGTATCAGAATAAACATAATATCCACTTCCTCGTCATTTTATTTCTTCAATCCTTAAAAGTGAATTTTAATGAACCAATTGAATGCAAGGAGCACGTTGAAATTATTCTGAATGAACAGTAGGTGGTGCGTGGTGTAATGGTTAGAGTCGTGGAAAATGGACTCGTCGATCCGAGTTCAAATCCTGGACCAAGCTACAGTTCACATAGCGCTAATACCTGGGGAAGCTATGAATCCGAGTACTTTCCCTCCAGCTATGGGTAAATAGTAGGGCAAACGGATAACAATAAAGATGAGGACAATAGTCCGAATAATCCAAATAATAATAATCTTTAGCCTACTAATTTTCCCCACGGCTGTACCAAATTACCTTAGTATTTTTTTTTTTTTTTACTTATATGATGGGATATTTCAAAATTCATCATTTATTCACTTCAGAACTCATTCTATTCAAATAAGGTCCTATTATTATGTAAACTAGTGATACGTGCGAGAGCCGATGCCAGTGTTTTTTTGTAGTATCGCAATATCGGGTAAGTCGCTGAGAACGGTTTAAATAGGCAAAGGAGTAAAGAGCCTGCTCCACTATTTACACATAGCTGCAGGGAGAATAGTTAGATTCGTACCTTTCCCAAGGATATTAGTTCTATGTTAAATGCAAACTATTAGGTTTATACCTAAGGAAATCTAGTTACACCCCTTGATCAGTAGGAGGTTGATGGGAAACCGGAAGTCGTGTTTCCACCATGACACTTTTGGATTGGGGTTTGTATCGAGTGGACGCACGTGCACAGCACAACTGAGCTGGTTAAGTCACTTTTAGGGTAGAATATTTCTCTACCCTGTGTTAAATAAAACCTTGTTAATTTCCCAACAACCTGGTCTTGCATTTCCAATCAGTGTTCTGTATTTTATCTGTATGTAAAAACATAACACAAACATCCACGTCCAGGACTTGAACTCATTTCGCAGTATCCATTTCTTATAACCATTACACCATGCCCATTAGGGTAGGTTGATTTTTCACTTTAAAAAAAAAATCAAATTGTCCAGGAACGTGAAGGTTGTGTGTTGGTATAATAAACAAAAAAGTGAAAAGTAAGTAAAGTCCTCGGGGTGGCCTAAAGTCGGTATTACCCAGACAGCGAAGGAGTCTATCCCTTTTTCATTAGCGCTAGACCAAGGAGATTGTTTTTGCAACTGAGGTGGAGCACCACACCTACCATCAGCTCCTTACTTTACCGCCCAAATCTACTCATACGTTGAGTTGGTGAGGGCCAGTATCGAACACGGAACCTTGTGGTTCCTAGGCTGACGCTCTAATGATTGAGCTAAGCCGTCCCTTAAATAATAAATACTGTTACCAAAAACTAGCTGTCTTACTTGCGCCATTGTTTGAGGAAATTGACTCGAAGATCGTCTACTAGAATTAACCAAAATTCCTCGTTTTCGCAAAATTTAGCCTAGAAATTGATTAGAAAATTTAGCAATTTCAATATCTAAAACAGAAAAGGTTGTCATTTTAAACGAAACGAATAAAATATCATAACTAGAATTCAAATTGAAAATATGTCTCCCATCACCATTGACACCTCTGATATGTTGTTTTGTTAACCTAATAATTAATCTGTAACAGTAATAACATTTTAAAAGATTGAAATCTATTTCCTCAAACTAAGGCAAAGTTTTGAGGGAAATACTTTGTGAAAAACCTTACACCCCCACCAATTCCTAACTTATTATAATAACGAATTATTAACTTAACTAATATGGTAGATACGTACTTATAAAAAGTGTTAATGGATTTATTTTGATATATAATATGATAATGATTGATATACTGATAATTATAGATATATAGTTTTAGCTCAGTCGGTAGAGTGTTCGGCTAGAAACCACAAGGTTCCTAGTTCGATATCGGTCCTCGCCAACTCAGCGTATGAGTAGCACAGGGATCTGTGCGGTAAAGTAAGGAGCTGATGGTAGGCGTGGCGCTCCACCTCAGACGCTGGTCTAGCGTTATTGAAAAGGGGATAGACTCCCTCGTTGACTGGCTGATACCGACTTTAGGCCACCCCGACGACTTTACTTACTTTTACTTATATATATATATATATATATATATATCTTATTATAATGGAGATTGTGTGTTTTTCTGTCTGTAACCGAAACTATATTACTATACAAATCACAATTCCTTTTGTTATTTACATCATATTCCCCATGATTTTATTTTTATTTAAACCTCGATTATCAATAAAATTGTTTTACATCATTAAGACTGTTGACCATATCTACATACTAATAACATGCAAGTGTATTTATATATACAACAAAATAGCGGTTTACAGTATGAATGGGAAGGTTAATTTGCATATTGATTTTAAAAATTTGATTTTAAAAAATATATGCTTAGTATTATGGATTTTAAATTGTTTTTTTTTTCTTATTGAATATAAGCAACAATCTCGGGGATAAATCTTGAAAGAAATCCATTAACAAGAAGAAATAACTGTAATATTATTCTTTACTTCCTATTTTAACTAAATAGTTAAATTAGGAAAATTTACCAATGAAAGACGGGAGTAAGGGAAAATGATGGAAGAGTTAGTTTCAAAGTAGTTCTATCTTTCGATTATACCCCCTCCGTTCCAAATCTTTTTATCTGCATTCTTATTCAGTTTCATTAGCCATTCTAATTTAATATGATATTTTATTATATTAAAACTGAAATACTTGCACCCGGAGGGTGCATATATTTGCTAGTATATATATATATATATATATAACATATATAATATATATATATATATATATATATATATATATATATAGTTAAAAATTAATGGAAAAAATGAATGAATGAATGAAGTAAAAAATGAATGAAATGAATAGAATAAATGAAAAAAATCTTTTTCATTGGACCTCTCTTAAAAGAAAAAAAAAATTTTTTATGTTAATTTGCAGCTTTCACCACAGTAGAGACGTTACAGTTCCAAAATCGATCTACCCTAATGCCCATCCACCCCTCTTTCTTACAGGACTGTGATCAGTCGCCATGCGTAATACATTTATTTAAAATAAAAAGAATAAAGAGTTGGTCATTGAGTCTTGGAGTTTATTCGCTCTCAGATAGGTAGTATTTTTTTTAAAAAATTCGTACTGGATTGCATTAACGCCCTTCACATCCACATCAAATTGGGATGGGGAAGCCAGTGGAGTCGCTAAGCAACCGACTCCTGCTTTTTGTTTTTCTGTCAGAGTGACCTTTTCATAGTGGAACTGGCTTTACTTAGATAAAGGGCACCGAATGTTTTGTACCCATGGGTAGATTAAGAAGTGGATTCCGATTTTTTTTGTAAAGGGCATTCATGAAATGAAAGTAAACATGACCAAGGGTCGCTTGAACTCGGTCTGCCAATTTCACTTTCTGTACCGAAAGACGTTACACCCCCACCAATTCCTAACTTATCAATTGGTCACATATGGTAGCTACGTACTTATAAAAAGTGTTAATGAATTTATTTTGATATATAGTATGATAATGATTGATATACTGATAATTATATATATATATATATATATATATATATTAATGAATAAGTTATCCACAGAGAAGTGTTTCGAGGTTTCACCTCTCCTCAGTATGGCTACACTTTAACAGCTACCTCTGGCCGGGTTTGAGACCTGAATGAATTTTCGTCCGCCAAGTCTCTTACCCATGCGGCCAGTAGCCGCTGTCAAATATAGGAGAATATTTAATTGATACATTTCTAAGCGGAAATGAATTCACTAGAGTCCTCTAACTTTGCAAACAAAGCGAGGGTTAGCTACACGCCAGAACGGTGAATTATATATATATATATATATATATATATATATAGTTAAGAATTAATGGGAAAAATGAATGATTGAATGAAATAAAAAATTAATGAAATTAATGGAATAAATGAAAAAATCTTTTTCATAGGACCTCTCTTAAAAAAAATGATATTTTTAAGAGAGGTCCCCAATGAAAAGGCTTCTTCGTTTTTACTGGACTCTTTATTGAAGCATTATATAATATATATATATATATATATATATATATATATATATATATATATATATATATAGTAAGCCTAATCAGTCAGAAACTACATACGCACGTTTCACGTAACGGATCACTAGGATAATTCTGATGATCCGTTTGGTGAAACCTAAGTAGGTAGTTTCTGTCTCTTTAGGCTTTACTAGTATTATTTACTCTACTTAGTGCATCCAGCACTTTACCATATTTAACTTGGGCAACTTTTTTTCTTTTTTCCATTACATTTTTGCCGGTTGATTATTTTCAGGTAGTGCATTTGATTTCGTCTTTTCTTTTTATATACATTTTTTCTCCAGGCATAAATTAGTATTTTGTACTTACAAATTGTAGAGTCGGGAGTTTTTTTTTTTACGCGATTAGAGTTTCCTTGATGGGATTAAAACAAGTTTACACACACACACACACATACACACACACACACACACACATACACACACACACACAAATACATTAATATTTTAAATTCTTAAAAAATAATAGACTCTCCAAATTTGATAAAAACATAGTTAAAAGAACTAAAAAAAAATGAACTAAAACCAACTTATATGCCCCATGATGACGACTGGCGAACCAGTCGAAAGCGCTCGGTATATAAGTATGGGAAATATTATATACCAATTGGATCCAGACTCAAGAAAGATCGCCAGATGACTAGAAAAAATACAAATACAAAAAACGAAGAAAGAATACTCCGTATTGTTCAATATCACATGCCTAGAAAAAAAATATATGTATATATATATGTGTGTGAGTGTGTGTGTGTGTGTGTGTGTGTGTGTAAGTTCAAAAAATAGAAGTGAATCCGACAATTATGTTGAAAGATACATGGAAAGAAAATATTGTATGGATAAAAATCATTTTGGGGAATGCCGACACGTGTTTTGACCAAGAGTTTGTCCTTGTATAAATTGTATTCTATTCACTACTATTTTAAATACAAAATCAAATCAAATAAAAATAATAGAGAAACATAAAATTTATGAATACAAAAAAAGCGGTCTTCTTCAGGGCAAGATACTTATATATTTGAAAATAAAACGGTAGGAATACTGAGAATTTGGATGTGTTCGAAAAAAGAAAAAGAATTTTCAATTTATCTTTCAACACACACACACACACACACACACACACACACATATATATATATATATATATATATATATGTGTGTGTGTGTGTGTGTGTGGTAAAATGTGTGTGTGTGTGTGTGTGGAAAAATGTGGACATGTGTGGTGTGTGTGTGTGTGTTTTCGATTATGTACATACATGTATGTACAAATGAAACTGGAAGTGAATCCGACGGTATGTTGAAAAAATAAATAAAGGAAAGAAAGTATATAATGGATAAAATAGGATATTTTAATCAATTTTACTTACACGTGTTTCGGTCAGGAGTATATACATGTGTACATTATTCAAGCTATTTTTATTTTTAAATAAAATAAAAATGAAATAATAATAATAGAACAAATGTAGAAATGTTCCGCATACAAAGAAAATTCGACCTTCATCAGAATAAATCCTTATTTGAAATTAAATTCGTTGGAAAAGGCGGAGAATTTTTGAAATGTTCGAAAAAGAACTTTTAAAAAGATTTACGTTTTTTTCCTTTATTTATTTTTCAACATACATGTATGCACATATATTCATATATACGGAGTAAAATATAACATAAAAGGTTTAAGTGGTCAGATATAAATCTATTTCAGCTTTCAGGTCTTTTCAAATCTGATGTCCAAATGCCAGGTGAGTGAAATAAACTAATATCTGCTCCCAAAGGTTTTCACACACACACACACACACACACACACACACTACACAAAAATTTTATATATAATATATATATATATATATATATATAATAAATTTTTGTGTAGTTTAACAAGTTTGAATTAAGAGTTTTCATTTCCAAGACTGGTTGACTTATCAGGTTAAAGACCCCAGATTGCTCTATTATTTACCAACAGCTGCAAAGGAA
>CM042142.1:123031183-123041020 GCA_023376005.1 Doryteuthis pealeii
GTATTTAGTTAAAAGAGGAAGTAAAGAACAAAATGACAGTTATTTTCTTCTTGTTAATGGATTTCATTTAAGATTCATTGAAGATATTTTTGCTTATATTCATTAAAATAAAACCAAACAGTTAGAAATCAATAATACTAAGCACATATTTATTAAAATCACATTTTAAATATCAATATGCAAATTAGCCTTCCCATTTACACTGTAAACCGCTATTTTGTTGTATATATAAATATAATTGCATGTTGCTAGTATATAGATATGGTTAACAGTATAAATAATGTAAAACAATTTTATTAATAATTGAGGTTTAAATTAAAATAAATTCATGGTGAATGTGACGTCAATTACTAAGGGAATTGTGACTTGAGTAGTGATTTAGTTTCGGTTACAGACAGAAAAACACACAATCTCCATTATAATAGGATATATATCCTAGTCTGTTCATTATCTATCTATCAATCAATCTATCTATCTCAGTATGTTGGTATTTATCTATGTATGTATGATCTGGTAACATGTCACAGTAGTTGAGTAGACAACGAGGATTGAACTCACAACATTTTCTAATGGCCTGCAAGACTTGTTGTACACATTACTGTGGGGCGAGTTGACGTTCTTAACGAAAAGTCGTTTCTAGATTTGATGATATGAAATGTTATCGCAATCATCATCATCATCATCATTAATCATGTCTGCCAAGCGTAAATGCCGTACATTTCCCTCCCACTTAACGATTATTGTTGAGCGGACGATCTAAAAAAAAAAAAAAAAAACCCCAAAAAACATCGCTTTTATTCCAAACCGTCTCAAAATTCAGTAGATCATTAGACTGACGATCTTAAAAGCCTGTGTTTTCTTTACCTGGTTGTATATGGGTGCGAAAATATTTTAAATAAATGTGGATAAGGTATACCTTATCCACACACACATATATATATATATATATATATATATATATATATATATATATATAATCTAATGAGTCAGACGAACCTACTATTAGTTTCGCATAAAGCTCTTCAGGGCTAAAATCTGACTCAGATTTTAGCCCTGAAGAGCTTTATGCGAAACTAATAGTAGGTTCGTCTGACTCATTAGATTATCTTTATTACTTGGCTCTACTTAGGTATCGAGCACTTTTACATATTAGCTATTCTCCTAGCGGTTATATGAATATATATATATCTTATATACATATATATACATATAAATTGTTTTTTTTCTTTTGGCCAAATACTGTACCAATAGATTATTTTTTGTTGGTACGAATATCTTGGTCCTTTCTTTTTTTCAAATTTTTTTTCTTCCTGGTTGATGTTTGGTAGTATATTTTTACAATCAAACTTTCTGCTGTTTTTTTTCTCTCCGCAAGGATCTACCAACACGCTCGGTATATATATACACAACATACATCTATCTACAAGGTGTATCAAAAAGTCTCGAAATTTTTGTACTTTTTTGCCACACCTTGTATTCTAAAAAAATAAAGTTCCATTCATTCTTCATTATATCTTGGTAAATACAACTTAATCAACGCGTGGTGTAATGGATATCGTCCTTGGAAATGGGCACGACGAAACGAGTTCAAATCCTGGACGAGGTTGTTTTACATTTCGCATACCGCTAATAACCTTGGGAAAGGCATGAATCCAACAGACCTCCCTCTATCTATCGGTAAATAGCAGGAAGACTGGGCTATTCAAACCTGTTAAACTCCGCTTTATAAGTTGATATATTTGTTGTGTCACATCCTGTGGAGGGGATGGTAATATATACCCGTTAAACGGTTTCTTTTCTCTTTCTTTTTTATTCAGGTGAGCGTCGGTTGAATTTAAATTTCAGAGTGATTTTTAATTGATTTTTAGCTCATTTGGTTAAGTATCTCCTAAGTAACCACAATGTTCTGGGTTCGATACAGAGCCCTTATTAACTCAGCCCATGAGTAGTTTAACTTGATTTGTGTGGTAAAGGGGAGCTGATGCTAGGTGTGGTGATCCACATGAGACGCAAAAACAATCTCCCTGGTCCAGCACTAGTGGAAAGAGGATACACACCGACGCTATTCGGCTGACACCAATTCCGACTTTACTACTTATTAATTCAGGAAACAAATGAGTAAGTAACCACAAGATTCTGGGTTTGATATCGGCCCTTGCCAACTTGATTTGTGCGGTAACGTGGGGAGCTGACGGTAGATGTGGCACTCCATCTCAGCAAAAACAGTCTCACTGGTTTGATTGGCATTCATTTTTGAGTATATCATTGATTTATGCCCTTTTATCTTCTATAGCTTATAGAAAATGAAGGGTAAGAATTTTAATTAATTTATGGCTGATACCGAGTTTAGGCCACCCCGACTACTACTACTACATCATAGATAGATAGATAGATAGATAGATAGATAGATAGATAGATGGTTTGATTCCATATTAATACCTAGAGATGGCAAGGATCGAAATCACTCTAGAAATGGTCTAGTGACAATAGTTCTGAGAGAAGCACCCACTTCTGATTCCAGGTGTATTTAAAAAAAATTTTTTCAAATACTTTTTATTTTGGGGATGTCATCTATGGCCTTTCATTTAAATGTCTACTTGATTTTTTTGGGGGACCCTGTTTATCGGAGGTTTTCAGTGATAGATAAATGTGTGGATTTGACATTTGGTTACTGTAGAACAATAAATCCTTCGAGGGGGGGGGCAGAGGGGGGAATCGGTGGGCGGCGTTATTAAACAAATGTTTCGGTCGGTGCGCTTCGGGCTTTTTGTGTTGTGTATGTAAATAACGGCCAGGTTATGGCAATAATAGTTTCAGCTTATTGACTTGGGGTTGGGGGCGGTGGATGGGCGAGAAAAGGGGCAAAAAAAAAAGGGGGGGCGTAAAAGGTTCTTAGTCTAATTGCCTTTTGGCACGCGACACCACCACCACCATCACTACCCTACGGACAAAAATCGTTTTTCATACACCATTTTTTTTTTTTCTTTCTCTTGAGCATCTTTCTTTCTTTCTTTTTCTTTTCTTTCTTTCTTTCTTTTTTCTTTCTTCTTTCTTTTCTTCTACCTTCCTTTCTTTCTTTCTTTCTTTCTTTCTTTCTTTCTACTTCTTTTTTCTTTCTTTCTTTCTTTCTACCTTCTTTCTTCTTCTTTCTTCTTCTACCTTCTTTTTCTTCTTTCTTCTACCTTCCTTTATTCTTTCTTTCTTTCATTCTTTCTTTCTACCTTCTTTCTTTCTTTCTTCTTTCTTTCTTTCATTTCTTCATTTCTTTCTTTCTTCCTTTTTTCTTTCTTTCTTTCATTTTCTTTCTTTTTCCTTTTTTCTTCTTTCTTTCTTTCTTTCTTTCTTTCATTTTCTTTCTTCTTCCTTTTCTTCTTCTTTCTTTCTTTTCGTTTTTCTTTCTTTTTTCTTTCTTTCTTTCTTTTTTCACCCGTTCTTTCTTTCTTTCTTCTTTCTTTTCTTTCTTTCTTTTTTTCTTTTTCTTTCTTTTTCACCGTTCTATCTTTCTTCTTTCATTTCTTCATTTCTTTCTCTTCGTTCTTTCTTTCTACCTTCCTTTTTTCTTTCTTTCTTTTCTTTTTTTCTTTCTTCTTCTTCACCCGTTCTTTCTTTCTGTCATTTCTTCATTCTTTCTCCTTCCTTTCTTCTTTCTTTCTTTCTTTCGTCCGTTCTTTCTTTCTTTCTTTCTTTCTTTCTTTCTTTTTTCACCCGTTCTATCTTTCTTTCTTTCATTCTTTCTTTCATTCTTCATTTCTTTCTTTCTTTCGTCCGTTCTTTCTTTATTTCTCTTCTTTTCACCCGTCTATCTTCTTTCTTTCATTCCATTTCTTTCTTTCTTTCGTTCTTTCTTTCTACCTTCCTTTTTTCTTTCTTCTTTCTTTCTTTTTCTTTTTCTTTCTTTTTTCACCCGTTCTTTCTTTCTGTCATTTCTTCTTTCTTTCTTCCATTTTTTTTCTTTCTTCTTTGAGCATCTTTCTTTCTTTCTTTCTTTCTTTCTTTCTTTTCTTTTCTTTCTTTCTTTCTTTTTCTTTCTACCTTCCTTTTTCTTTCTTTCTTTCTTTTCTTTCTTTCTACCTTCTTTTCTTTCTTTCTTTCTTCTCTTCTTTCTTCCTTCTTCTTTTTTCTTTCTTTCTTTTCTACCTTCCTTTATTCTTTCTTTCTTTCATTCTTTCTTTCTACCTTCTTTCTTCTTTCTTTCTTTCATTCTTCTTTTCATTTCTTCATTTCTCTTTCTTCCTTTTCTTTCTTCTTTCTTCATTCTTTCTTTCTTTTTTCTTTTTCTTTCTTTCTTTCTATCTTTCTTTCTTTCATTATTTCTTTCTCTCTTCCTTTTCTTCTTTCTTCTTTTGCGTCTTTCTTCTTTTTTTCTTTCTTCTTTCTTTTTCACCCGTCTTTCTTTTTTCTTTCTTTTTTTCTTTCTTTCTTTTTTTTCTTTCTTTTTTTTTCACCCGTTCTATCTTTCTTTCTTTCATTTCTTCATTTCTTTCTTTCTTTCGTTCTTTCTTTCTACCTTCCTTTCTTTCTTTCTTTCTTTCTTTTTTCTTTTTTCTTTCTTTTCACCTTCTTCTTTCTTGTCATTTCTTCATTTCTTTCTTCCTTCCTTTCTTTCTTTCTTTCTTTCTTCGTCCTCTTTCTTCTTTCTTCTTCTTTTTCTTTTTTCACCCGTTCTATCTTTCTTTCTTTCATTCTTTCTTTCATTTCTTCATTTCTTTCTTTCTTTCGTCCGTTCTTTCTTTATTTCTTTCTTTTTTCACCCGTTCTATCTTTCTTTCTTTCATTTCTTCATTTCTTTCTTTCTTTCGTTCTTTCTTTCTACCTTCCTTTTTTCTTTCTTTCTTTCTTTCTTTTTTCTTTCTTTCTTTCTTTTTTCACCCGTTCTTTCTTTCTGTCATTTCTTCATTTCTTTCTTCCTTCCTTTCTTTCTTTCTTTCTTTCGTCCGTTCTTTCTTTCTTTCTTTCTTTCTTTCTTTTTCACCCGTTCTATCTTCTTTTCTTCATTCTTTCTTCATTTCTTCATTTCTTTCTTTCTTTCGTCCGTTCTTTCTTTATTTCTTTCTTTTTTCACCCGTTCTATCTTTCTTTCTTTCTTTCATTTCTACATTTCTTTCTTTCTTTCTTTTTCTATACAATATATAAAGAAACAATGTACTCAAGTCCCCAAACCCTAGGCATAAAATAAGAGACGGGTTGTCGTGCCATTAAATCAAATCATCATCAAAATGCCAATATGTATCTCAGTCAAATCACACAAACACGCGCGCATATATATATATATATATATATATATATATAAATATAAATATAGGGAAAATTGCTGATCACAATAGTTGATTCTGCAGCTATTTAAACTGCACAGGTGATCATCAATGGCCGAGTCCTGTGCCTGTGAGAGCCCGGATGTTGTTTGAGGAATACTTCTTATTCCTTTCGGAACATGTTGGTTTATTCTTACACCCAACCTCTGTATCGTCCTTCCAATATACTTGGCATTACACCAGCAATTAAATTTATAAATTAAAGTTTTGTTCAAATATTTGTAGAACATCTTTTTGGATTGAGGGAAATGCAGATCTGGTAGTGAAGATTGTTCTCACCTTCACTGCATTGAAACAACGCATTACGGTTGTAGAGCTTTTGAAAATGCACCGGTCGAAAGGGACCTTAAGTTTCTCTATCTTCTGCCTACTTTTAAAATAATTAGCTGATCACCAAATAAAGTTTGATATTATTTAAACTTATACACACACACACACACACACACACACACACACACACACACACACACATATATATATATATATATATATATATATATATATATATATATATATATATTTAAATGTTTTTTTAAAAGTTGGCGTTATTACGAAGCATTAAAATATATAAATGAATGAACTCGATATTATGGAGTATTGCATTAACTTATTTTTTTATTATTATTTTTTGTCATAAATTTTCATGTTCGTTAGATACCCTTTATCAAATGAATGTTATTCCTGTTTAACGGCTTCCTTGTCTATGTTGTTATCGACAGCGGCAGCGTCTGTGAAATATTTATAATAACGGAGAATTCCGATGTCTGCGTTCAATCCCTTCACGTATGTTTGTAATTTTAGAATCCATTTAGTTTCTGATTGTTTACTAGATTGCGTTGTTGGAAATGCGTGTTCTATTAAAATGCATTTGAGGTGTGTAATGTTGTGTTATAAGGTGTTAAAATGAAGTGCTATTGTACTATGCGGGGATTTGAGATTTATAGTGGATTTGTGGTTATTTAGTCTTAGTCTAAAGGGTGTTTATATTTCTCCCACATATCTGCTATTTCTGCATTGTGTGCAGTATATATAATATATGATGTTTTCAAATGCCTTTAAAGTAATAAAGATTTCATCATTAGCATCTGATGAGTTGGGAGAGTTAGACACTTTGTCTAAGCTCCATGAAATAGACTATAATGCTCAATCTCTAAGTCTTTTGTTATTTCTTTACTTATATATATATATATATATATATATATATATATATATATATATATATATAATGCTTAGAGGGTAAGCCAAATATAGAATGATAATCAGACACTGTTGAACAGACACACACATAAACACACACGAAGAGAATTTGGAAGATATACAACAAAGCAGAATGAATGGTCGCTCGCAAAAGCTTTAGTTTCGGAAATCTTCTGATGAAGAGATTTTTTATCTCGAAATATTAAGAATAAATGACAGGTTAACAAACAACACCATAGTTACATTATTTTTCCTTACGCTTGCATTGTGATAATCTTCAAAACCAACCACCAAACCAATATAAACACGATGCTTCAAGAAAATTATGAAAAACTCATCAGGGCTAATTATAATGAATTAATTAAGATATCGATTAATTTATTACAATTAACCCTGAAGATACTTTATGGTAAAACTTTAGTAGGTTATTTATATATATATATATATTTTGAGAAGTAAATACACAAACGATGTGTTTTGATATGGCTTTTTTTAGCCGACAATTTTTGGGAGAATATGTGCTTAATTGAAGTCGTACCTAATTTTGAAAATTAATTAATTAATAATTAATTAATTAGGCGGGCATAACTATTCACATGTAAGGCTAAAAAAATCAAGAAAAATCAGTCTCTGTATATACATTTCGGCCTAATAGGCCTCATCAGCAGAGCTATAGATGGGAAGACCGCTTTGTGCGTGATTCGAACCCTGACTGTCAAGCTAACAGGCGAGGACCGTAACACCCACAGCAACCGGACTTTCCTAGACTTTTCGTTCTGTTTAGAAGTAGGTTATATTCCTCTTATAGTGACTTTTACTACACCATAGTATGAGAAGCTTGACAGCTTGACAGTCAGGGTTCGAATCAGGCACAAGGCGGTCTTCCTATCTATAGCTCTGCTGATGAGGCCTAATAGGCCGAAATATACATACAGAGATTGATTTTTCCCGATTTGTTTAGCCTTACATTTGAATAGGTATGTCCGTCTAATTAATTAATTATTGATTAATTAATTTTCAAAATTAGGTACGACTTCAATTAAGCACATATTCTCCCATATATATATATATATATATATTCGTTGTTTGTCCTATCTACTTTGTCTCTTTGTCTCTTTTTGATGGACAAGGCCTTGATTTTGTAGCTGTCAGACTGTATCCAGTTATACATGTACCGCATTTGAAGGCTGCGATACATTTGACTCTCAGTGCATTATAGTGCTTATAAAATCTACACTACCTACGCGGTATATCCATCTATCTATCCATCTCACCAAGAGAATGAGTGACGCAAAATTATTCCATCACCGAAACAGACGGTATTTTAATTGGTAAGTCGGTGCAATGTCGTGGGAAAATAAATGAGATATCGCAAGAGATAAAACCAAGAAAAGAATTTCAAATGTTTCAAGATATGTCTTGCTGAAAAAGAACATTAACATTTTATCAAGATTTATTTGTAATCTTTGCCTGCTGCACCTCTCATCTTAAAAATGGAGATGGTTTTTTTTGGGGGAAGTCTTTGAAACGGGGCCAGATTGTTGAATCTCCATTTTAAACGAACAGATTAAGCTGAAACTTCTTTTGTGTTGGAACACTTGGATATATAAGGTGTGCTACAATACACCACTGAAATTTATAGACTAACCTCAGCCAATCAACAGCCCTAATGCGTGACTGGTTGACTACTTAATCACTGATACTACGAGACGTCTATTTGCAATCATTGACGAAGGACTTATAATACTGAGGAACACCAAGCTACAATACACCACTGAAATTTATTGACTAGGCGAGGTCACGTGGTTTAACCTCAGCCAATCAAATGTTGCTTTGACCCTAAAGGATGGCTCATTCATTTTTAAACGAACAGATTAAGCTGAAACTTCTTTTGTGTTGGAACACTTGGATATATAAGGTGTGCTACAATACACCACTGAAATTTATTGACTAACCTCAGCCAATCAACAGCCCTAATGCGTGGCTGGTTGACTACTTCATCTCTGATACTGCGAGACGTCTATTTGCAATAATTGACGAAGGAATTGCAATACTGAGGAACACCAAGGAACAACGAAAGGATTCTTTACCAATGATTTCCGCTGGACAAGCTCTCATACTTGGAGCGTAAAGGATGACCCGTTAATTTTAAACGAACAGATTAAGCTGAAACTTCTTTTGTGTTGGAACATTTTGATATATGAGGTGTACTACAATACACCACTTAAATTTATAGACTAGGCGAGGTCACGCGGTTTAAACCTCAGCCAATCAACAGCCCTAATGCGTGACTGGTTGACTACTTAATCACTGATATTGAGAGACATCTATTTGCAATCATTGACGAAGGACTTGTAATACTGAGGAGCACCAAGTAACAACCAAAGGATTCTTTACCAATGATATCCGCTGGACAGGCGCTCTTGATTCGACCCTAAAGGATGGCCCATACAATCGTAACATTTTGTTCACTCGATTTTTCTTTCAGCTTTTTGACCATAACATTCATTTTCCGGTTCTTCGGAGCCGAGGGACCGGTGATGAATGAACAGCATGATTTCATAGGGCCATCCCTCTAGGCAACACCTACCCCCTTGATTGTTTTCTCGGGTTTTATTGTTCTTGGTCAAGTCGTATACGGACGACGCGTTTGAGTTTGAGTCTTGTTTAACGGCATATCAACCTCTGTGGGTCATTTAATGCAAGAAAAAGTTATATAGAATGTTTTTACATATGGATTTCCGTCTTTAGAGTGGCAGTTGTTTGATTAGATCTTGTGGAAAAGGTTGATTTTTTTTTCAGAAAATTTTAAATGTTTTCTGGGTTTGTATTTTTGAGAGTTCTTTTAAGTTTTTTGTCTAATAATATTTGGTGCGGGTTTACAGTTAAATCGAACTCAACGGACCTAAATTCCACCGTATGTACCCCGCTGAAAGACAAAGATACCAAAAATCAGGGATTTAACCGAATTTAATAACATTTTCCGCGTTGAATATATTTATGAATAAAAGATATAATGCAACAGTTATTTATTTTAAAACTTTTACATTTTTCAGCTAAGTTAACTTTGAACCACGTATCTTGAGGCGTAACACAGATTCTCAAAAATATGTGGTTCAAAGTTAACTGAGCCTGAAAAATGTAAAAGGTTTTTTAATAAAACAATTGGTTCCTTATATTTTTTATATTCATTAATATATCAACACTGAAAATTTCATTAAATTCGGTTAATTCCTTGATTTTTTGTATTTTTTCTTTCCGCGGGGTGACATACGAATGTGGAATTTATATCCGTTAAGTTCGATTTAACCGTATCTCTCTCTTTGGG
>CM042142.1:123041120-123063620 GCA_023376005.1 Doryteuthis pealeii
AGAGAAAGATACACCCATGATAACTTGAACGACAAATCCAGTTCCCCAACACATATACAAAAACAATTAACCACACACACACACACATACACATATTCAGTTAACCAATCTCAACAATCAAATTTTCCAATGACGCAACACCTGTGGTACCGACCATCCACATTCTGAACTCCCCATCTAGTGAGAAGAAAATCCTCTAACCACCCCACCACCCCTCCACCTGCTGCGACCTTCCTGTTTTCAGCATTGAGAATGTCCATGCATTGAAGCAGGTACTGTTCCCAGGTCGAAGGATGGTCTAATAAGACCGAAACGGTACATCGTCGACAATAAACATCCAGTTTCCAATAACATACCGTGTTGTTCTACCTTTCTCCACATATTGTCGGATTAACCTCCTCACATTTCTCCATATCATATAATAATATATATAGTATATATAATATATAATATATTATATAGTATATATATCACCCCTCTGCCCGAGCAGGATGTGACACAAGGTCAATTTCTAAGCGGAAGTTTAACAGGTTGAATTCTGAGTTTTCCTTCTCCTAGACCGGTTGCCTAAACAAGGTTAAAGAGGCCCAGTCTGACTACTATTTACTCATAGCTGGAGAGGAGAGTAGGATTCATACCTATCTCAAGTGATTAAGCGCTAAGTGAATGCAATTACCACATCCAGGATTTGAACTTGGGGCGACGAGTCTATTTCCCCATGACTTTAAACCATTACACCACGCGCTTATCCACCTGACAGATCATATATAGGTTGCAGTTCAGTCCTGACAACGAAAGATATAACATAGAAATACGTCACATAGCTTTTAACACTTGTACCCGGTGAGGGTTAACGGAATGAGAACAATCTATCCCAATGGATTAATTAAGGGTTCGGTTCGAAGTTCCGTGAACGGTCCCGATTACGAACTGAAGGCTCTCCCGTTTTGACAAAAGGTTTCCGAGTTCGACAAGAAACACCTGAAGAAGGTCAAGAAGCATTTTGTCCGAAACATTGTGTATATAACAATAAGATGGGAACAACAGTCCAAAAAATCTAATAATACAAATTTCAAAGTGCCATCTAAAAAATTCAGACGAATAAAGAATAATTTTTAAACAAATCTATTACCTATAGATCTGACGAGGTAAACCGCTCCGGGTTCAGAGTCGCCTGGAAGTATGGCAATTAATAGAAAACTCCACAATATTTAAGATCTCCGTAACTGGAGCCTCGTTATCAGATGCGTTTTGTGTGTCATGCCCAGGAAACCCCTTTGTGAGGGCTTCTGCCCCCCTGCAGGGGATACAGTCAACATTTTCACCCACCCCACCCAACCCCCGAAAACAGGGAGGATTCTGATCTTGTGCCAAACTAGGAAAACTTAGTAATTATTACCAATTTTGCTGTGGTTGCTTAACATAAAAATGGTATCATTATAATATAAATATGACAAGAGGTGGAAAGAATATGGAAGACCACGTAATTAGAAGAATATTAAGGCGTGGAACAGAGAAAGGAGACTGTTCTCCCAATTAACCACCTCGTAAAATTCGTTCTATTTATTTATTTTCTTGCTGATGTGTTTTATGAGATTTGATCCGGACTGCCGGTTTATATTCAGGTGTATGCGTGTGGACTTTCACAGGTAAATCAAGGTTGCTTCATCTTCAGCTGACGTGTAATAATTATCCACGCCCTCCACACGAGCAGGATGTGACAAAAGTCGATTTCTCAAGCGGAGTTTAACAGGTTTGAGTTCATATTTTCCTCTCTAGACTGGTTGCCATACCAAGGTTAAAGAGCCCAGCCCGTCCTTCTATTTACCCCATAGCTGGAAGGAGAGTAGTTGGATTCATGACCTTTTCCGCAAGGGGTATTAGTCTATGTGAAATGCATAACAGGCCCTTGTCAGGATTTGAACTCGTCTCGCCGTGTCCATTTCCTAACGATTCTCTAAACCATTACACTACCCACGCATGTCGTGCCCGTGTAACCAGAGTCTAACCTCCAAACAGAGGAGAAAAATGTAACTGGATAGAAAATTTACAAATTCTGATTCTTAATCTCGCCTTATTTGGGAACCTTCTTGTCGTAATCGAAACTTCTTGTCGTAATCGGAGCCATTCACATAACTTCGAACCTAGCCCTTTATTCAGCCACGGGGGTATCCTGCTCTCATTCCGCTAACCATAGCTGGGGTACGGGTGTTAACCGTGTTAATTATTATTCTATGTTACTGGCTAGTCCCTGACCAGGACTGAACTGCAGTCCTAGAGATAACTGTCACTTAAACTGTCTTAATCTAACTCTTATCCACTACGCTATGTGTCATAACAGTGAAGATGAGCACAAGAGTCCGAATAATACAAATAATACTAATTATGAAGCCCATTTTAAAAATTCCAGAGAAATGTTTCATTTCTTCTTCGTTATTCCCCCATGTTATTAAAAAACATTAAATTCTGATTCTTAATCTCTCGTCTTATTTGGTTTAAACAGCCCTGTCACCTGGGGCTATTTAACCAACTGCACCCCTGCAGAGGGGTAAGACCCCTCAAAATGGGGTCATCTTTTGGCCGTGAGTGGTGTCCCGTGATGCTTAAGAGCAGAAATCCGCGTGGCTAAGCATTCCATGACATGCAACTTTGTCTTTTTTATACGGAGAGCCCTCATCCCACCCACAATCAATGTCAAAGCCTAACACCTATATGATTTTCTCGTCCTTATTACCCTTATGGCAAACCCCCAACTCTTGCCACCTACCAGATCTCCAGAATTGTAAATTCTTATTAGATGCAGTTTAACGTCTACCCAGGACACTAAGACCCTCAAGCATCACCTCCTAGCTACATATATAGAGAAAGATGTAGGGGTCAGCTCTTTCATTGGCCACCTCACTCCTTGGGATCCAGTGAAAGAAAGAAAAAACAAAACAAAATGGACTAAGAAGAGATAGAAAGAAGAAAGATAAATGACAATGGAAAGGAATGAGAGAAATAGAAAAAAATGTGATTTCCGCCATCCATCATCATATATCATCATCATCATCAGTCCCGCAAGCACACGGATATCCATTTGACATCTCATCGTCAACCTTCCTATCATTCATGTCCCAGGAGGTCCTCTGCACAGCATCCAGTATCCGCGCATAGTTGGTCAATGTAAGGTCTGCCGGGCGGCCCACATTATCATGTCCATGTTATTGGCTTCCACAGGAGAAGGTCGCTTTAAGATCGTCCTTAGGAAGCGCGTGGTGTAATGGTTTAAAGTCATAGGAAAATTGACTCGTCGACCCGAGGTTCAAATCCTGGACGTGGTATTGCATTTCACTTACAACTAATACCTTGGGAAATGTAATGAATTATACTCTCTCTCCAGCTATGGGTAAATAGTAGGGCAGACTGGGCTCTTTAGAACCTTGGTTAGCACCTCTAGGAGAAGGGAAAACTCTTGAATTCAAACCTGTTAAACTCCGTTAAGAAATTGACCTTGTTCACATCCTGCCGTGCGGAGGGGGTTGGTAAAGTATATATATGATAAAATGCTTGGGGTTTGTCCCTAAAGTCAGTAGGTGGGTTGCGTAATCATACTAGGTGCTGGTGCTTGACGTGCCCGCCGATTGAAACGGAGAAAGCCCTCTCCAACCGTTCTGTCTAGTGTTTAACATAATTTATGACATGTTATAAATTTGTGAACGTATCTGTAGTAAGAATTTTGCATTGGCCTGTTAACTTAAAATGGAAAAAAAAAAAAAAAAGGGGGGGGGGGTTTTTCCCCCCCCCCGGGGTGGGGGGACAAAAAGTTACTGGGGGTCCGATGGAGTGAAAATGGTGAACATTCCAACTGGCTTCCGGTAGAATGGTTGTAGACGTGGGATTTAGTTATAGATCAATGCCGACCCGATTTCGAAAGGAGTGCAGACGCGATTGGGTCGGCCTTCTGGTGGATCGGTCTCCCGCGGTGGGAATGAAATCGAACAGGGCGGAAAATAAAAGCTAACGTCATACCCAAGACAACTAAGACCCTCGACATCACCCTCCTAGCACATGATAAAATGCTTGGTGGGCTTGCCCTAAGGCACTAGTATTTTTCGTAATCAATATAGGCTGCTAGGGATTGAACATGACCAGCCGATTGATGAGGAAATCCTCTCCAACCCCGTCTAGAAAACAAGAACAGAAATCCTTACATATATTAACATTTTGGCCTCTCCTTTTAAAATTCAAATGACTTCTAAATGTTTATATACTCATATACCCTAGTGGGTTATATACACAATGTTCATATGATATGAGAGAGAGAGAGAGAGAAAGAGAGAGAGCGAGGAGAGAGAGAGAAGAGAGAGAGAGCGTGTCATCAGAGATATATTGAAGATACGGTAACTTACTTGCTGTTCCGTCACTCGTCATTGTTGAATGTCTACCTTGTCTAGTCTTCTCTCCGGTTGTATACTCTCACGTATTTTGTTTGCATCTTTTCCTTCTAAAGAGAGTTGAGACTGACTTGTGTTGTTACTGTTCCTTTATCTGCTTCTGCTGATCTGGCTGTTCCATCTTTACTTCTAAGTGCTTCTTCTGGGCTAACATCTTTTCGTCCATGCAATTAATTAACAGCAAGCCGATTTTCTTGCACAAGATTATTTGCCCAATAAACTCTCGCGCGGAGCCGAGTCCAGCCATCCGTAAGATACGTCTATCCTACGTTACATCTCTCTGCTGCAACTGACTGAGCTAACTCAAAATCACGTACGTACGAATTTCCGGTTTTTGCCAATGTCTTTGTATTTTTTCCAAGGAAACTGCGCGACTAACGTGCTGATTTGAAACCCTATCTACCGGTGCTTGTCAATAATCTATGATTCCACATAGATTAAATGCAACATAAATTCGGTTCGAACTACTACAATGTACTACCTTCCCACTTCAATTCCTACGCTACTACTCGTTTCTCCTTAAAACGAGACACGACATACCATCAGTTTCCTACCTGATGATGGCAAATTGGTATTCCCGAAAAGCGCTTCGTAATGAAACCTTTTTGGTGGCACTGCTACACAACCAGTTTCATCCTGGCACCAAAAGATGTCCAGAAAATGAGAAGGATCGACAAAAAACCTCATCCAACAAGAATGTCTGTACAGTTTAAACACAACAAACATTCTGTAGACATATCCAAGAGAAAAGATGACGGCACTGTGTGTGGCAGCAGTAGAGGCATCTCCCTCCTTGCAACCTCGGTTAAGGTTCTCAGCAGGATTCTTACTCTCCGAACTTCTTGATCATACTGCTGAAAGTCCTGCCAGAATCTCAGAGTGGTTTTAGAAAAGAAAGAAGCATTGTAGATTAGGTGTTTGTGTTGGATTTTTTTTTATATAAGGCATAAGGGTAATGGTCACTCCCAAAATAGAGACTCGTCAACGTACAACGTGACCCGAGAAAGATTTCTATTGTCCAATCACTGGCACTGCCTGCTGCTGCTTTCTGCTGTAATTATAGAGACCCCATTCTGAGCTTATGTCCATTGACACTTGTATCCTTGGACGACGGACTTAAACAAGAATACTATAACCACCGGGTTCTTATTGGCTTGCTTACTTACTTATTAACATCTGGGAACGAAAGTTGCCGACCAGTACTTAAAAAGTTTGTTTCTAGACAACTTCCAGGAAAAAGCCATTGAACAACAACAAGTTCTCTACCTGAATTTTGTTGATCTCGCAAACATATTTGACACTGTCATCAGATCCTTTCCTTGTGTTGTATACCCTTTATTTACTTCTATTATTGCTTTGCTCATCTTTGTATCTTAGGTTCTTCTTCTAGCATCTCTTCTAACGTCTGGACTTCGTCTTTCTCTGTTCTTTTGGTTGGTCGTGGTCTTGATTCATTTCTTCCTCCAGGTCAGCCCTGTTGCCGAAGACATTCATCAACCACAAAAACCGATACTATTTATTTAAACCTTTATTTACTTAACTAAACATATTTCTCTAACTAACATAGGCGTGCGTGTGCAGTGAGTCCCGAGCTAAGCAGCATATCTTATTGCCTGACGTCCAAGCTGAAATCTGAAGACCAAACAGGTCCCCGTGACTTCACGTATTTCGCGGGCTTTCTGTAATATTCCATGGAAAGTCCCGCCCGTGATCTGAAAAGGGCCATCACTTCAGAAAACAGGGGGGTGACAATAATCTATGCATAGATTATGTAACACTTGTAGGCACCGGAATAAAGCAGGGATGTATGCATTGGCGACCTGATTGTATAACAATGCTAGTTTGTGCAGCAGTAATGAAATTGCCTACCAGAACTAAAACCCGGCAGTGTGTCCGCATAGTTCTTATCGATAGACACGGCAATCTTTTTAACCTAGCGAAGATTGAAATCCAAGAAAGTTTCTCGATTGGAGAGGCAATACCCGAACTACAGTATGCAATGTAGAACATGAGGAGGGTAGCAAAGAAAACTCGGTGCGTAGCTATGGGTGTGGGTAACAGCCGAACAGCGAGAGAGTCTGTGAAATTTCTTATCGGCCATGATAGGGATTTGTTCGTTGGTTAATCCTGTAAATCCTAGTCTGTAGTGTTCCTTGAAATACTAGACAGAAAAGAGTGTAGTATCAGTAAGATCTCCTTGTAATCCTACTTGTACTGTTCGTTATCATCCTAATTTAAAAGTTTCCTCTGTAATGTCTATAAAGTTCAAAAATGTGTGTAGTGTTCCTTGTAATCCAAAAGATGGTCTTACTGATAGAAAGTTCAATTCGTAACTGATTTGAGGACAGTTGAAACACGATCTTGAATACTTTCTGTCGTCGTCCCTCTGATTGGCCAATTTTTAACTGTTGTTGGAGGAAGTTATAAATAGGACAATCAAACATGCATTATAGTGCGGTGTTTCTCTGTATAGGTATAGAATAATGTAATGTTTGTTATATATCAGTTAGTTTGAACACTAGATATAACTTACTTTGTTGGTCATGTTGTCAGAATATTGGCGATGCACATGGAGGTCAGAAAATAAAGTACATTTTAGTCCTCGTGTATAAACACACTATTGTTAATATAATATTAATTAAACTTAATTACGTTTCTTTTTTAAAATTCTGATACCTATATATAGTGTTAGAATCGCGTTGAATCCTGGGAAATAGAGCTCATGCGGATCTTGAGTTCAAGGATGATGATGAGGCTATTTGTATTTTACCTTTCTTGAGCAGGTATGCTTCAAAAACTCATATAGAAATGACGACGAGTTGTATTTCAGGCAGTTAAGAGTCATATATTCCACAGAACTACGAGATGGTCGTAGCTAGGGACTTTGAACTAACCCTACCTCAGGATTTCAGCTAGTAATGGACACATTATACATTTGTGCAGACAACCAAAAAGTCTGCAACCCTATTGTTTTATGTCCTTAATACCTGTCTTTTATTCCAATTCTATATGTTTTGGTTTATTCTTAATTCTAACGCTGTCTGTCAGCATTCGTCATTTTTCTTTATAACTCTCCCCTCCATCTATGGATACTTCGCGTCGACTGTATCGCTAATGTTGTGAGTTTCCTCCTGTGGGCCACTCTCAAATCTTCGCTCAGTAAATATCTATATAAATGACGTCTCGCCTAATTTGAGAGCGCACGCATCGCCTGCTTAAATCAACATTCGCGACATGAGATTCAACTCATCTTCACCAGACCGAGCAACGCGAAGAAAGAAAAAATAACTCTGCTTAAAGCTAAACGCCGTTAATTCTTCTACCTACTGAACACCTACCCGTTTAAAAGCCTTTAATTTTGTTTTAGGATATCTGTTAAGGAACATTTGTTCGTGAGAAGATATTCTACTTGGATTGCTCGACACGTTTTTTTCGCGTCGTTAGAAACAGCACTTAAAATTTCGCCGCGGTCAAATACTTGATTTAGTGAGAACATTTTTTTTTTTTTTTTTTTTCTTTTTTTTTTGCAGAATCTTAAAACATGGTGAACGGTTGCATTCTACATTCCTCGCGGCCACCCGCCGCTATTACACGACTGATAGATGATGCTCCTTTTTTCTTTTCTTTCTTTCCTTTTTCTTTCTTTCTTTCTTTTCTTTGTCTTTTTTTCACTCAGAGAATCGCGAACGCTATGCAAATATGTAGGGCGCAATTAAATTTCTTGGCATTCATAGGACAAAGTCTGAAAAATTTTAACAAGCGCAATAAATAAACAAATAGATAAAAACAGATAGATAGATAGATAGATTGATAGAGAGAGAGAGAGAGAGAGAGAGAGGAGAAGGGGAAAGAGAGAAGAGATATGATGGATAGAGAGATGGATAAATAGAGAGATGGAACAGGCTGTTGTGGCTGATAGATAGATAGATAGATAGATAGATAGATTGGGAGTAGATAGATAGATAGATAGATATACAGATAGAGAAGAGAGAGAGAGGGGGTGTATATATATATATATATTATATATAATATATAGACATGTTTTGATTGATACATAGAGAGATAACGATATATAGATATGATCTAGATAGAGAGATAGATAGATAGATTGCAGAAGATAGATAAATAGATAGATAGATAAATAGATAGATAGATATATATACAGATATATATATATATATATATATATATAATATATATAAGAAGAGAGAGAGAGAGAGAGAGAGAGAGAGTGATATATATATATTATATATATATTATATATATATATATATATAATATATATATATATATATATATATATAGGATATGCTTGATTGATGCATAGACAGATAGTTAGGCTAGATATAGATATGATCTAGATAGATAGATAGATTGCAGTAAAGAGATAAATAGATAGAGAGAGAGTGAGAGAGATAGATATATAGGAATATGCTTTGATTGATACATAGACAGATAAGATAGATAGATAGATATGAATAGCTGAGTAGATAGATAGATAGATAGATAGATAATTAACAGATTGGAGTATTATTATATATATATATATATATAGAGAGAGAGAGAGAGAGAGAGAGAGAGAGGAGGGAGGGAGAAGAGAGAGAGAGAGAGAGAAGAGAGAGATTACTTAGATTTCACGCTTTAGGCCTACCCGACTTCGCCTTACCATCGACTGGGGCGAATTTCTTAAACATATTATTACTGTACCGTAATCAATACACACCTTCACCTTTCGTAACAACAAAAGTTTTGGATGCTTCTGAGGTTTATGATCTAGTTTGAATGAATGCACCAAATGTCAGCGCACCCAACTTCAACGATACTACAGCGGTACTTAATTATGACTTTGGTCACATGATATACGCTGTGCAAACTAGCACCGTTACAAAATATTCCACTCATTCTCCTCTATTATTATACTAATGCTGAGCGAATCAACTTGTTCTCCTAAAGGCTTTTTACTGTTTTTGTTTAAATGACACGAAAACATTATACTAAATTATCCTTCCTTTTGGATTGAGTAGTTTGGAAAACATTCCATTTTAATTAGTGCTAATTAGTCCGTAATTTGCAATTAAGTCAAGAACTAATACGTCCTTAACTTTACATTTGCCTATTATTTCTTAGTAGAGAAGAGAGAGAGAATGGGAGAATTTGAAATGTATTTCTATGTTAATTTTTCATAAGTAGCAACCTGTAGATTAAATTAGGTCAAACCTCCCTTTCTTAGAAATATTTACAAATATGTGTTAGTTGTTTTATCCGGCCGTTTTTATTTAAAAAGAATTAATTCGCTTTGCAAACTTACATTTCCCTAATCTCAATTATCATCCAGAGCTGAATGGGTGACCAAAACGGGTCATGGTTTTATTCTAATATATATATATATATATATACATATATATATATATATATATATAATATATATATATGATGAAGTGGCGACGAGGAAGGAAACATTTTGAAAAAACAAAATGTGCAAACCGTGAAAGTTAGGACCCAAATCACAAAAATAAAAAAACCCGGATGTATTATTTTCTCTAACGTCTTACTTATTACAACAGCAACAACAACAGCAACCACAACAACACAACTACTACTACTACTACTACTACTACTACAAATTATCTATTAATAAAGAGATTCGCTCTTTATTTGTCTGTAACAAAGACTGTCATTGCTTACGTCAATGATCCAAAATCGTTCATAACAAGAATAAATACACTCAAAAATTTGAGCATGCAATATTAGACGATCTCGAAGTTTTTTTTAAACAAGTTTTAAGTAAAACATGTCTGGTATTAATATATTTTATATAGTTTGGTTTTATTTTAATATATATTTAGTTATCAGAACAAAGTTTCCATTTCAAATTGTTTTATTTTTTAATCCTTTAGTGAATTTGATGATTTTACTTACTTAGTGTACAAACTCTCTGACATTGAATTTTTAAATTCTCAGGCAAATATCTTGTGTCAAAATTCATTTTTACATCGCCCAGGGGGGTGTCTTTTTATTTTTGCTAGTTCAAGTAATACAGGAGAGACGACATAGGGTGGACTATATGTGCAAGAAAAGAAGAAGAAAGGGGACTTGCCACATTGAAGATAGTGTAGATATGACAATCCGAGCACTTGACAAATACATAATAAAATAATGATTTAATAAAAGTAAGGGCAAGACTAATTGCAGCTGCCAGGAAAAACAAATTGCACTACTGAAATTAGAAATGCATCAAAACTGTTAAAAAAACTAACAGAAATGAAAGAAAAACAACTATAATGGTACTTCAAGCGACAAAACTGAAGATATATCACTCGGAAGACATGGACATGGCTTAGAACAGGAAGCTTCAAGAGAGGACTGAATCCCTTGTAATTGTAGCACAAAACAATGCCATAAGAACAAAGTATATAAAGGGCGGGTTAGCTCAGTCGGTAGAGCGTTCAGCTAGAAAACCATCGGTTCTAGTTTGATACCGACCCTCGCCAACTCAACGTATGAGTAGCACAGGACATGTGCGATAAAGTAAGGAGCTGACGTAAAGTGTGGCGTTCCATCCTCAGACTCAAAACAATGTCCTTGTTGCGTTAGTGAAAAGGGGATAGATTCCATCGCTGATTGGCTGATACGACTTTAGGCCGCCCCGACGACTTTTATATATGCGCTTGTGAAAAGGGGAATAGCCTCCCTCGCTGAATGGCTGATACCGACTTTAGACCACCCGACGACTTTAACTTACTTATTTACTTATATAAAGGTAAAAATAGATAAGACGCAGCAGAGTAGCAAGTGCAATAATGTGTGGAGACGAAACGGTTAGTCATATGATAAGCAAATGCAGCAAACTAGCAACAAAGAGAGTACTATACTAGGCACGACTGGGTGGGAAAGTGATCCACTGAATCGTGCAAGAAATTCAGTTTTACCGTACAACTAAATGGTATATACTAAAATGGTATATACACAAACTAGAATCTGTCCTAGAGAATGAGAACGCATAAAATTCTTTGGGGGTTTGAGATACAGACGGATCACCAACTCCCGTCTACCAGACGTAGTACTAATTAATAGAAAGAAGAAAACGTGTCATCTCGTTGTTGGATTTTGTGTAAAGTATTCAACTCTGTTACAAGATGAATGCAAAACTAAAACTAGAGTTTGGTAGGTGGCTTATATGGAGCTTGGGTTGTTCCATTATGAACTCAGGCAAGTTCATTTCCTGAGTTCTGATTGGCTGTTGGATTCAGGCGAGTAAGAACATGGATAAGTACCCACCTTCAGCCATTTGCATTATGCCAGCAGAATACAAGGACTGTATTTAAGTTACAGCTTGCCTGTTGTTCTCGTCTGCTAACTCGACGGTAGTTAGAACCTCACTGCGACGGTGAGTAATCATATTGTTTCTATATCTGGAGGATAACTTCTACACTCGTGGATTTTGCCGTCCCGGTGGATCACAGAGTGAAGGTAAAGAAAAGGAAACGAAACAAATACTTGGACCTTGCTAGAGAACTGAGAAACTGTGTAACATGAAAGTGAACCTATATATCATTCTTTTTTTTTTTTCATTTTTTTCTTTTTTTCTTTTTTCTTTTTCTTCTTCTTTATTTTCTTTTATTCTAATTTTCATCATTTTTCTTCCTAATCATCTTTCTTCATTACCTTTGTACTATTAATCCTTCTTCATTTTCATTTTTTTCTTTTTCTTTTTACTTGTTCATTATTTTCTTTGTTATTTTTCTCCTTCATTATTTACCTCATTCTTTATTTTCATCACTTCTTTATTTATTTCTTCTTTATTACTTCTCTGTCATTGTTTTTTTCTTCTTCCTTTTTTTTTCCCATCATTTTCTTCTCAATCCTCATTCTTCATTTTCTTTATACTATTGATTCTCTTTTCTTTTTTTTTTTCTATTCATTATTTTTCTTCATTCTTTGGTTTCATCACTTTTCTTTTGTAATATCAAAAAATCAAATATCATTTGGATTATTTGGACTATGTCCTCATCTTATTGTTATCTGTACAACGTTTCAGCCAATGTTCCCTTCTGACCCTCTTCAGGTATTTCTTTTGGAATCAGAAGACGCCTCGAACTCAGGAACCCTTCTTTTCGAACTTGGGAACCTTCCTTTCAGAAATAAACCCTTTTTGAACACACAATACTGTCTTGTCTTTTTTTCCTTTCATGTGTAACATGAAGTGCCAATTGTAATTGGGCTCTTGGAAAAAGGGTTTGGAAGAACTGGAAATCGCGAAGAACAATCGAGACCATCCACAACACGCACTCTTAACATAGCTAAAATAGAAGAGTCCTGAAGACCCGAGAAGGCATGCAGTCACCAGCCTCCAGTGAAGAACTAGCGTAGGCAGGTGTGAAAAGCCAAAATATAATCGATAAAACAGCTTCATGGATACTTCAAGTGACAAACTGGACAGACCACACAGTCTAAGACTAGGACATGGCTAAAATGGAAACCTCAGAGAGAAACTGAATCACTTATTATAGCAGCACAAAATAATGCTATATCGATCAATTATTATTAAAGCAAACATACATAAGACCAACAAAATAACATTAATAATACCAGAGGACAGAGAAAACTGTGGAACATGAAGGTGAAGGTCGTACCAAATTGTAATTGATGACAATGGAAGGGACCCCAATCTCTGGAAAAGAATTTGGGTGAATTGGAAATCAGAGGAATAATCGAGACCATCCAAACTACAGTACTGTTCGGATCGGCTAGAATACTCAGAAGAGTCCTGGAGTCCCGAGGAGACTTGCGGTCATCCACCTCCAGTGAACCACGCGCTACAGCAGGTGTGAAAACCTCATAAAACCTGCAGCAGAAATATACCTAGGCGATAGTGATGACCTTTCTTTAAAATGGACAAGGAGGGAGAAACTCCGACATGGACCAAAGGACAAAGGACAAGGAAATCAACGACAATGCATGAGGCATACAACTGAGATATGAGATTGACAGGGGATATATGTCAAAGAAAAGAAGGTGGAAGGAGAGTACTGAGGATTGAACTCGGACCGTTGGTTCATTTGCTGCGACAATGAGCGTTACCAATCAGGACCTATTATCAGTCAGTAATATATATGCACTTGCTCGCACACTCGTGTGTGTGTGAACGTGTGTGTGTTTGTTGTGTGTATGTGGTGTTGACTATCAACAGAAAAATACTGATGCATATATACATATGTTATATATGATGAATGTGTGTGTGTGTGTGTGTGTGGTGTGTGTGTGTGTGTGTGTGTGTGTGTGTGTGGTAGTTTTGTTTGAGCATGTGAGGTTTTGTTTTAGCGTGGGGTGTAAGCCAATTATTTTGTGTTTTATTCAAGAAATAAAACGATTTTCATATTAGGCACATCAGGCGTTTTTTTATTTTTTGTTTTTCTTTGTTTCTTTTTTTTCCCCAAGTGCTGCATGTGTCTTGTACTGATTGACCCCCGAAGCTCTCATTTGGCCGCCAAGTTTCTTTTTATTATCTAAAAGCGAAAGAAAAACACTTAAAGAGAATTGAATGCTTTGTTGTGCTGACATCAGTACTGTCGCATCGCAGGAGTGTTCAGTGCGAGTTAGGGAAAAGTCTTCAAGGGACAAATGAAATGAGACATGTGACTATTCTGCTTTAATAAAACGCCAGAAACCCCGACCCCGTCCGTGAAACAAAACAATGGACGAGAAATACAAATACCTTTATTAGGGATTATCTCTAATTAAGCATCTGACTATTGCGTCAAATAATTCAACAATTGACACGGGAACATTTCATGGTAACACGGTTTAAATCGAACTTAACGGATATAAATTCCACATTCGTATGTCACCCCCGCGGAAAGAAAAAAATACAAAAAATCAAGGAATTAACAATTTAATGAAATTTTCAGTGTTGATATATTAATGAATATAAAAATATAAGGAACCAATTGTTTTATTAAAAAACCTTTTACATTTTTTTCAGCTCAGTTAAACTTTGAACCACATATTTTTGGAGAATCTGTGTTAAACGCCTCAAAGATACGTGGTTCAAAGTTAACTTAGCTGAAAAATGTAAAGTTTTAAAATAAAATAACTGTTGCATTATATCTTTTATTCATAAATATATCAACGCGGAAAATGTTATTAAATTCGGTTAAATCCCTGATTTTTGGTATCTTTGTCTTTCAGCGGGGTAACATACGGTGGAATTTAGGTCCGTTGAGTTCGATTTAACTGTAAACCCGCACCAAATATTATTAGACAAAAAACTTAAAAGAACTCCTCAAAATACAAACCCAGAAAAATTTAAATTTCTGAAAAAAAATCAACCTTTTCCACAAGATCTAATCAAACAACTGCCACTCTAAAGACGGAAATCCATATGTAAAACATTCTATATAACTTTTCTTGCATTAAATGACCCACAGAGGTTGATATGCCGTTAAAACAAGACTCAAACTCAAACGCGTCGTCCGTATACGACTTGACCAAGAACAATAAACCCGAGAAAACAATCAAGGGGGTGTTTGCCTAGAGGGATGGCCCTATGAAATCATGCGTTCATTCATCACCGGTCCCTCGCTCCGAAGAACCGGAAAATGAATGTTATGGTCAAAAAGCTGAAAGAAAAATCGAGTGAACAAAATGTTACGATTGTATGGGCCATCCTTTAGGGTCGAATCAAGAGCGCCTGTCCAGCGATATCATTGGTAAAGATCCTTTGGTTGTTACTTGGTGCTCTCAGTATTACAAGTCCTTCGTCAATGATTGCCAAATAGATGTCTCTCATATCAGTGTTAAGTAGTCAACCAGTCACGCATTAGGGCTGTTGATTGGCTGAGGTTTAAAACCGCGTGACCTCGCCTAGTCTATAAATTTAAGTGGTGTATTGTAGTACACCTCATATATCAAAATTTCAACACAAAGAAAAGTTTCAGCTTAATCTGTTCGTTTTAAAATTAACGGGTCATCCTTTACGCTCCAAGTATGAGAGCTTGTCAGCGGAAATCATTGGTAAAGAATCCTTTCGTTGTTCCTTGGTGGTTCCTCAGTTTGCAATTCCCTTCGTCATTTATTGCAAATAGACGTCTCGCAGTATCAGAGATGAAGTAGTCAACCAGCCCACGCATTAGGGCTGTGATTGTGAGGTTAGTCAATAAATTTTCAGTGGTGTATTGTAGCACACCTTATATATCCAAGTGTTCCAACACAAAAGAAGTTTCAGCTTAATCTGTTCGTTTATGAATGAGCCATCCTTTAGGGTCAAAGCAACATTTGATTGGCTGAGGTTTTAAACCACGTGACCTCGCCTAGTCAATAAATTTCAGTGGTGTATTGTAGCTTGTGTTCCTCAGTATTATAAGTCCTTCGTCAATGATTGCAAATAGACGTCTCGTAGTATCAGTGATTAAGTAGTCAACCAGTCACGCATTAGGCTGTTGATTGGCTGAGGTTAGTCTATAAATTCAGTGGTGTATTGTAGCACACCTTATATATCCAAGTGTTCCAACACAAAAGAAGTTTCAGCTTAATCTGTTCGTTAAAATGGAGATTCAACAATCTGGCCCCGTTTCAAAGACTTCCCCCAAAAAAACCATCTCCATTTTTAAGATGAGAGGTGCAGCAGGCAAGATTACAAATAAATCTTGATAAAATGTTAATGTTCTTTTTTCAGCAAGACATATCTTGAAACATTTGAAATTCTTTTCTGTTTTTATCTCTTGCGATATCTCATTTATTTTCCACACATTGCACCGACTTACCAATTAAAATACCGTCTGTTTCGTGATGGTTTTTTTTGGGGGAAGTCTTTGAAACGGGGCCAGATTGTTGAATCTCCATTTTTAAACGAACAGATTAAGCGAATTCTTTTGTGTTGGAACACTTGGATATATAAGGTGTGCTACAATACACCACTGAAATTTATTAAGACTAACCTCAGCCAATAACAGCCCTAATGCGTGACTGGTTGACTACTTAATCACTGATACTACGAGACGTCTATTTGCAATCATTGACGAAGGACTTATAATACTGAGGAACACCAAGCTACAATACACCACTGAAATTTATTGACTAGGCGAGGTCACGTGGTTTAAACCTCAGCCAATCAAATGTTGCTTTGACCCTAAAGGATGGCTCATTCATTTTAAACGAACAGATTAAGCTGAAACTTCTTTTGTGTTGGAACACTTGGATATATAAGGTGTGCTACAATACACCACTGAAATTTATTGACTAACCTCAGCCAATCAACAGCCCTAATGCGTGGCTGGTTGACTACTTCATCTCTGATACTGCGAGACGTCTATTTGCAATAATTGACGAAGGAAATTGCAATACTGAGGAACACCAAGGAACAACGAAAGGATTCTTTACCAAATGATTCCGCTGGACAAGCTCTCATACTTGGAGCGTAAAGGAATGACCCGTTAATTTTAAACGAACAGATTAAGCTGAAACTTCTTTTTGTGTTGGAACATTTTGATATATGAGGTGTACTACAATACACCACTTAAATTTATAGACTAGGCGAGGTCACGCGGTTTAAAAACCTCAGCCAATCAACAGCCCTAATGCGTGACTGGTTGACTACTTAATCACTGATAGGAGACATCTATTTGCAATCATTGACGAAGGACTTGTAATACTGAGGAGCACCAAGTAACAACCAAAGGATTCTTTACCAATGATATCCGCTGGACAGGCGCTCTGATTCGACCCTAAAGGATGGCCATACAATCGTAACATTTTGTTCACTCGATTTTTCTTTCAGCTTTTTGACCATAAACATTCATTTTCCGGTTCTTCGGAGCCGAGGGACCGGTGATGAATGAACAGCATGATTTCATAGGGCCATCCCTCTAGGCAACACCTACCCCCTTGATTGTTTTCTCGGGTTTTTATTGTTCTTGGTCAAGTCGTATACGGACGACGCGTTTGAGTTTGAGTCTTGTTTTAACGGCATATCAACCTCTGTGGGTCATTTAATGCAAGAAAAAGTTTATATAGAATGTTTTTACATATGGATTTCCCGTCTTTAGAGTGGCAGTTGTTTGATTAGATCTTGTGGAAAAGGTTGATTTTTTTCAGAAAAATTTTAAATGTTTTTCTGGGTTTGTATTTTTGAGGAGTTCTTTTAAGTTTTTTGTCTAATAATATTTGGTGCGGGGTTTACAGTTAAATCGAACTCAACGCCTAAATTCCACGTATGTTACCCGCTGAAAGACAAAGATACCAAAAATCAGGGATTTAACCGAATTTAAATAACATTTTCCGCGTTGATATATTTATGAATAAAAGATATAATGCAACAGTTATTTTATTTAAAACTTTTACATTTTTCAGCTAAGTTAACTTTGAACCACGTATTTTGAGGCGTAACACAGATTCTAAAAATATGTGGTTCAAAGTTAACTGAGCTGAAAAATGTAAAGGTTTTTTAATAAAAATTGGTTCCTTATATTTTTATATTTCATTAATATATCAACACTGAAATTTCATTAATTCGGTTAATTCCTTGATTTTTTTGTATTTTTTTCTTTCCGCGGGGTGACATACGAATGTGGAATTTATATCCGTTAAGTTCGATTTAACCGTGTTTACCCATGAAGATGTCCCCGTGTCAATTGTTGAATTATTGACGCAATAGTCAGATGCTTAACTTAGAGATAATCCCTAATAAAGGTATTTGTATTTCTCGTCCATTGTTTTGTTTTCACGGACGGGGGTCGGGGGTTTCTGGCGTTTTATAAAGCAGAATAGTCATGTCTCATTTCATTTGTCCCTTGAAGACTTTTTCCCTAACTCGCACTGAACACTCCTGCGATGCGACAGTACTGATGTCAGCACAACAAAGCATTCAATTCTCTTTAAGTGTTTTTCTTTCGCTTTTAGATAATAAAAAGAAACTTGGGCGGCCAAATGAAGAGCTTCGGGGTCAATCAGTACAAGACACATGCAGGCACTTGGGGGAAAAAAAAGAAACAAAGAAAAACAAAAAATAAAAAAACGCTGATGTGCCTAATATGAAAATCGTTTTATTTTCTTGAATAAACACAAAATAATTGCTTACACCCCCCACGCAAAACAAAACCTCACATGCTCAACAAAACTACACACACCACAAACACACACACACACACCCACACACACACACACACACACACCCACACATTCATCATATATAACATAGGTATATATGCATCAGTATTTTTCTGTTGATTAGTCAACACCACATACACACACACAAACACACAACACGTTCACACACACGAGTGTGCGAGCAAGTGCAATATATATACTGACTGATAATAGGAGGTCCTGATTGGGTAACGCTCATTGTCGCAGCAAATGAACCCAACGGCCGAGTTCAATCCTCAGTACTCTCCTTCCACCTTCTTTTCTTGACATATATCCCCTGTCAATCTCATATCTCAGTTGTATGCCTCATGCATTGTCGTTGATTTCCTTGTCCTTTGTCCTTTGGTCCATGTCGGAGTTTCTCCCTTGTCCATTTTAAGAAAGGTCATCACTATCGGCCTAGGTATATTTCTGCTGCAGGTTTTATGAGGTTTTCACACCTGCTGTAGCCGGTGGTTCACTGGAGGTTGGATGACCGCAAGTCTCCTCGGGACTCCAGGACTCTTCTGAGTATTCTAGCCGATCCGAACAGTACTGTAGTTTGGATGGTCTCGATTATTCCTCTGATTTCCAATTCACCCAAATTCTTTTCCAGAGATTGGGGTCCCTTCCATTGTCATCAATTACAATTGGTACGACCTTCACCTTCATGTTCCACAGTTTTCTCTGTCCTCTGGTATTATTAATGTTATTTTGTTGGGTCTTATGTATGTTTGCTTTAATATAATTGATCGATATAGCATTATTTTGTGCTGCTATAATAAGTGATTCAGTTTCTCTCTTGAGGTTTCCATTTTTTAGCCATGTCCTAGTCTTAGACTGTGTGGTCTGTCCAGTTTGTCACTTGAAGTATCCATGAAGCTGTTTTTATCGATTATTATTTTGGCTTTTCACACCTGCCTACGCTAGTTCTTCACTGGAGGCTGGGTGACTGCATGCCTTCTCGGGTCTTCAGGACTCTTCTATTTTAGCTGATGTTAAGAGTGCTGTTGTTTGGATGGTCTCGATTGTTCTTCGGATTTCCAGTTCTTCCAAACCCTTTTCCAAGAGCCCCAATTACAATTGGCACCTTCATGTTACACATGAAAGGAAAAAAGACAAGACAAGTATTGTGTGTTCAAAAGGGGTTTATTTCTGAAAGGAAGGTTCCCAAGTTCGAAAAGAAGGTTCCTGAGTTCGAGGCGTCTTCTGATTCCAACAAGAAATACCTGAAGAGGGTCAGAAGGGAACATTGGCTGAAACGTTGTACAGATAACAATAAGATGAGGACAATAGTCCAAATAATCCAAATGATATTGATTTTTGATATTACAAAAGAAAAGTGATGAAACCAAAGAATGAAGAAAATAATGAATGAAGAAAAAAAAAAAAGAAAAAAGAAGAATCAATAGTATAAAGAAAATGAAGAATGAGGATTGAGAAGAAAAGTGATGAAAAAAAAGGAAGAAGAAAAAAACAATGACAGAGAAGTAATAAAGAAGAAAAATAAATAAAGAAAGTGATGAAAATAAAGAATGAGGTAAATAATGAAGGAGAAAAATAACAAAGAAAATAATGAACAAGTAAAAAGAAAAAGAAGAAAAATGAAAAATGAAGAAGAATTAATAGTACAAAGGTAATGAAGAAAGATGATTAGGAAGAAAAATGATGAAAATAGAGAATAAAGAAAATAAAGAAGAAGAAAAAGAAAAAGAAAAAAAGAAAAAAATGAAAAAAAAAAAAGAATGATATATAGGTTCACTTTCATGTTACACAGTTTTCTCAGTTCTCTAGCAAGGTCCAAGTATTTGTTTATCGTTTCCTTTTCTTTTACCTTCACTCTGTGATCCACCGGGACGGCAAAATCCACGAGTGTAGAAGTTATCCTCCAGATATAGAAACAATATGATACTCACCGTCGCAGTGAGGTTCTAACTACCGTCGAGTTAGCAGACGAGAACAACAGGCAAGCTGTAACTTAAATACAGTCCTTGTATTCTGCTGGCATAATGCAAAGTGATGGCTGAAGAGTGGGTACTTATCCATGTTCTTACTCGCCCTGAAATCCAACAGCCAATCAGAACTCAGGAAATGAACTTGCCTGAGTTCATAATGGAACAACCCAAAGCTCCATATAAGCCACCTACCAAACTCTAGTTTTAGTTTTGCATTCATCTTGTAACAGAGTTGAATACTTTACACAAAATCCAACAACGAGATGACACGTTTTCTTCTTTCTATTAATTAGTACTACGTCTGGTAGACGGGAGTTGGTGATCCGTCTGTATCTCAAACCCCCAAAGAATTTTATGCGTCTCATTCTCTAGGACAGATTCTAGTTTGTGTATATACCATTTAGTATATACCATTTAGTTGTACGGTAAAAACTGAATTTCTTGCACGATTCCCAGTGGATCACTTTTCCCACCCAGTCGTGCCTAGTATAGTACTCTCTTTGTGCTAGTTTGCTGCATTTGCTTATCATATGACTAACCGTTTCGTCTCCACACATTATGCACTTGCTACTCTGCTGCGTCTTATCTATTTTTACCTTTATATAAGTAAATAAAGTAAGTAAAGTCGTCGGGGTGGTCTAAAGTCGGTATCAGCCATTCAGCGAGGGAGGCTATCCCCTTTTCACAAGCGCTATATAAAAGTCGTCGGGGCGGCCTAAAGTCGGTATCAGCCAATCAGCGATGGAATCTATCCCCTTTTCACTAACGCTAGACCAAGGACATTGTTTTTGAGTCTGAGATGGAACGCCACACTTACCGTCAGCTCCTTACTTTATCGCACATGTCCCTGTGCTACTCATACGTTGAGTTGGCGAGGGTCGGTATCAAACTAGGAACCGTGTGGTTTCTAGCTGAACGCTCTACCGACTGAGCTAACCCGGCCCTTTATATACTTTGTTCTTATGGCATTGTTTTGTGCTACAATTACAAGGGATTCAGTCCTCTCTTGAAGCTTCCTGTTCTAAGCCATGTCCATGTCTTCCGATGTGATATATCTTCAGTTTGTCGCTTGAAGTACCCATATAGTTGTTTTTCTTATCATTTCTGTTAGTTTTTTTAACAGTTTTTGATGCATTTCTAATTTTCAGTATGTTGCAATTGTTTTTCCTGGCAGCTGCAATTAGTCTTGCCTTACTTTTATTAAATCATTATTTTATTATGTATTTGTCAAGTGCTCGGATTGTCATATCTACACTATCTTCAATGTTGGCAAGATCCCCTTCTTCTTCTTTTCTTGGCACATATAGTCCACCTATGTCGTCTCTCCTGTATTACTTGAACTAGCAAAATAAAAAGACACCCCCTGGGCGATGTAAAAATGAATTTTTGAAAGATATTGCCTGAGAATTTAAAAATTCAATGTCAGAGAGTTTGTACACTAAGTAAGTAAAATCATCAAATTCACTAAAGGATTAAAAAATAAAACAATTTGAAATGGAAACTTTGTTCTGATAACTTAAATATATATTAAAATAAAACAAACTATATATAAATATATAATACCAGACATGTATTTATTAAAACTTGTTTAAAAAAAACTTCGAGGATCGTCTAATATTGCATGCTCAAATTTTGAGTGTATTTATTCTGTGTTATGACGATTTTGGATCATGTGACGTAAGCAATGACGTAGTCTTTGTTACAGACAAATAAAGAGCGAATCTCTTTTATTAATAGATAATTTGTAGTAGTAGTAGTAGTAGTAGTAGTAGTTGTTGTTGTTGTGGTTGCTGTTGTTGTTGCTGTTGTAATAAGTAAGACGTTAGAGAAAATAATACATCCGGGTTTTTATTTTTGTGATTTGGTCCTAACTTTCACGGTTTGCACATTTTGTTTTTCAAAATGTTTCCTTCCTCGTCGCCATTCATATATATATATATATATATATATATATATATATATGTATATATATATATATATATATTAGA
>CM042142.1:123066120-123118620 GCA_023376005.1 Doryteuthis pealeii
TCCTGAGGTAGGGTTAGTTATCAAAGTCCCTTAGCTACGACCATCTCGTAGTTCTGCTGGATATGATAGACTCTTAACCTGCCTGAAACATACACTCGTCGTCATTTCTTTATAGAGTTTTTGAATGCATACCTGCTCCAAGAAATGTAAAATACAAATAGCCTCATCCATCATTTGAACTCAAGTCGATGAGTCTATTTCCCAGGATTCAACGCGATTCTAACTATATATAGGTATCAGAATTTAAAAAGAAACGTAATTAAGTTAATAATATTAATATTAACAAGTAGTGTGTATTATACACGAGGACTAAATTGTTTACTTTATTTTCTGACCATGTGCATCGCCATATTCTGGACAACATGACCAAAAAGTAAGTTATATCTAGTGTTCAAACTAACTGATATATAACAAACATATCTATTCTATACTACTACAGAGAAACAGCCACTATAATGCATGTTTGTTGTCCTATTTATGAACTTCCTCAACAACAGTAAAAATTGGCCAATCAGAGACGAGCACAGAAAGTATTCAAGATCGTTTTCAACTGTCCTCAAATCAGTTACGAATTGAACTTTCTATCAGTAAGACCTATCTTTTGGATTACAAGGAACACTACAACATTTTGAACTTTATAGACATTACAGAGGAAACTTTTAAATTAGGATGATAAGGAACAGTACAGAGTAGGATTACAAGGAGATCTACTGATACTACACTCTTTTCTGTCTAGTATTTCAAGGAACACTACAGACTAGGATTACAAGGATTAACCAACGAAATCCCTATCATGGCGATAAGAATTTTCACAGACTCTCTCGCTGTTCGGCTGTTACCGACAATAAGCTACGCCACCGAGTTTTTCTTTGCTACCTCCATGTTCTACATCTGCATACTGTAGTTCGGGTATTGCCTCTACAATGAGAACTTTCTTGGATTTCAATCTTCGTAGGTTAAAAAGATTGCCGTCTAATCGATAGGATATGCGGACACAATCTGCCGGGTTTATGTTCTGTTAGGCAATTTTCATTACTGCTGCCACAAACAGATTGTATACAATGGTCGCAATGATACATCCCTGCTTTATTCCGGTGCCTACAAGTGTTACATAATCTATGCATAGATTATTGTCAACCCCCTGTATTTCTGAAGTGATGGCCCCTTTTCAGATCACGGGCGGGACTTTCCATGGAATATTACAGAAAGCCCGCGAAATACGTGAAGTCACGTGGGACCTGTTTGGGTCTTCAGTTTCAGCTTGGACGTCAGGCAGATAAGATATGTCTGCTTAGCTGGGACTCACCTGCACACGCACGCTATGTTAGTTAGAGAAATATGTTTAGTTAAGTAAATAAAGGTTTAAATAAATAGTATGGTTTTGTGGTTGATGAATGTCTTGGCAACAGGGCTGACCTGGAGGAAGAAATGAATCAAGAACGACCAACCAACAAGAACAGAGAAAGACGAAGTCCAGACGTTAGAAGAGATGCTAGAAGAAGAACGTAAGATACCAAAGATGAGCAGAAGAATAATAGAAGTAAATAAAGGGTATACAACACAAGGAAAGGATCTGATGACAGTGTCAAATATGTTTGCGAGATCAACAAAATTCAGGTAGAGAACTTGTTGTTGTTCAATGGCTTTTTCCTGGAGTTGTCTAGAAACAAACTGTTAAGTATCTGGTCGGCATCTTTAGTTCCAGATGTAATAAGTAAGTAAGCAAGCCAATAAGAATCCGGTGTTATAGTATTCTTTGTAAGTCCGTCGTCCAAGAGAATACAAGTGTCAATGACATAAGCTCAGAATGGGGTCTCTATTAATACAGCAGAAGCAGCAGCAGCAGTGCCAGTGATTGGACAATAGAAATCTTTCTCGGGTCACGTTGTAGTTGACGAGTCTATATTTAGGAGTGACCATTTACCTTATGCCTTATATAAAAAAAATCCAACACAAACACCATATCTACAATGCTTCTTTCTTTTCTAAAACCACTCTGAGATTCTGGCAGGACATTTTCAGCAGTATGATCAAGAAGTTCGGAGAGTAGAATCCTGCTGAGAACCTTAACCGAGGTTGCAAGGAGGGAGATGCCTCTACTGCTGCCACACACAGTGCCGTCATCTTTTCTCTTGGATATGTCTACAGAATGTTTGTTGTGTTAAACTGTACAGACAATTCTTGTTGGATGAGTTTTTGTTCGATCCTTTCTAATTTTCTGGACATCTTTTTGGTGCCAGGATGGAACTGGTGTAGCAGTCCACCAAAGGTTTCATTACGAGCGCTTTCGGGAATACAATTTGCCATCATCAGGTAGGAAACTGATGGTATGTTCCGTGTCTCGTTTTTAAGGAGAACGAGTAGTAGCGTAGGAATTGAAAGTGGGAGGTAGTAACCATTGGTAGTAGTTCGAACGAATTTATGTTGCATAATCTATGTGGAATCATAGATTATTGACAAGCACCGGTAGAATAGGGCTTTCAAATCAGCACGTAGTCGGCAGTTTCCTGGAAAAAATACAAGACATTGGCAAAACCGGAAATCTCGTACGTCACGTGATTTTGAGTTAGCTAAGTCAGTTGCAGCAGAGATGTAACGTAGGATAGACGTATCTTACGGATGGCTGGACTCGGCTCCGCGCGATGAGTTATGGGCAAATAAATCTTGTGCAAGAAAATACGGCTTGCTGTTAATTAATTGCATGACGAAAAGAGTTAGCCCAGAAGAAGCACTTAGAAGTAAAGATGGAACAGCCAGATTCAGCAGAAGCAGTAAAGGAACAAGTAACAAACAAGTCAGTCTCAACTCTCTTAGAAGAAAGATGCAACAAATACGTAGACGTATACATGACCGGAGAGAAGACTAGACAAGGTAGAATTCAACATGACGAGTAGACGAGAACAGCAAGTAAGTTACGTATCTGTCAATATATCTCTGATGACACGCTCTCTCTCTCTCTCTCTCTCTCTCGCTCTCTCTCTTTCTCTCTCTCTCTCTCTCTATCATATGAACACTTGTGTATATACCCACCGAGGGTATATGAGTATATAACATTTAGAAGTCATTTGAATTTTAAAAGGAGAGGCCAAAATGTTAATATATGTATAGGATTTCTGTTCTTGTTTTCTAGACGGGTTTTTGGAGAGGATTCCTCCGATCAATCGGCTGGTCATGTCAATCCCTAGCACCTATATGATTATCGAAATACTAGTGACCTTAGGGCAAGCCCCAAGCATTTTTATCATGTGCTAGGAGGTGATGTCTGAGGGTCTTAGTGTCTTGGGTATGACGTTAGCTTTTATTTTCCGCCCTGTCTATTTCATTCCACCGCGGGGAGACCGATCCACCAGAGCCGACAATCGCGTCTGCACTCCTTCGAAATCGGGTCGCATTGATCTATAACTAAATCCCACGTCTAAACCATCTACCGGAAGGCCAGTTGGAATGTCACCATTTTCACTCATCGACCCCCAGTAACTTTCCACGGACCCCGTCATTTTTAAGTTTAACAGGCCCTAATGCAAAATTCTTACTACAGATACGTTCACAATTTATAACAGGTCATAAATTATGTAACACTAGACAGACGGTTGGAGAGGCTTTCTCCGTTCAATCGGCTGGGCACGTCAAGCACCAGCACCTATATGATTATCGAAACCCTACTGACTTTAGGGCAAACCCCAAGCATTTTTATCATATATATATTTACCAACCCCTCCGCACGAGCAGGATGTGACACAAGGTCAATTTCTTAAGCGGAGTTTAACAGGTTTGAATTCAGAGTTTTCCTTCTCCTAGACGGGTTGCCTAACCAAGGTTAAAGAGCCCAGTCTGCCCTACTATTTACCCATAGCTGGAGAGAGAGTATAATTCATACATTTCCCAAGGGTATTAGTGCTAAGTGAAATGCAATTACCACGTCCAGGATTTGAACTCGGGTCGACGAGTCAATTTCCTATGACTTTAACCATTACACCACGCGCTTCCTAAAGGACGATCTTATAAGCGACCTTCTCCTGTGGAAGCCAATACATGGACATGATAATGTGGGCCGCCCGGCAAGGACCTACATTGACCAACTATGCGCGGATACTGGATGCTGTGCAGAGGACCTCCCTGGGACAATGAATGATAGGGAAGGTTGACGAGAGATTGTCATGGATATCCGTGCTGCTTGCGGGACATGATGATGATGATGATAATGATGATGATGGCGGAAATCACATTTTTTTCTATTTCTCTCATTCTTTCATTGTCATTTTATCTTTCTTCTTTCTATCTCATTCTTAGTCCATTTGTTTGTTTGTTTCTTTCTTTCACTGGATCCCAAGGAGTGAGGGGCAATGAAAGAGCTGACCCTACATCTTTCTCATATATGTGCTAGGAGGTGATGTCTGAGGGTCTTAGTGTCCTGGGTATGACGTTAAACTGCATCTAATAGAGAAGTTACAATTCTGGAGATCTGGGTAGGGTGGCAAGAGTTGGGGGTTTGCCATAAGGGTAATAAGGACGAGAAAATCATATAGGTGTTAGGGCTTGACAATTGATTGTGGGTGGGATGAGGGCTCTCCGTATAAAAAAGACAAAAGTTGCATGTCATGGAATGCTTAGCCACGCGGATTCTGCTCTTAAGCATCACGGGACACCACTCACGGCCAAAAGATGACCCCATTTGAGGGGTCTTACCCCTCTGCAGGGGTGCAGTTGGTGTAATAAATAGCCCCAGGTGACAGGGCTGTTTAACCAAATAAGACGAGAGATTAAGAATCAGAATTTAATGTTTTTAATAACATGGGAATAACGAAGAAGAAATGAAACATTTCTCTGAATTTTTAAAATGGGGCTTCATAATTAGTATTATTTGTATTATTCGGACTCTTGTGCTCATCTTCACTGTTATGACACATAGCGTAGTGGATAAAAGAGTTAGATTAAGACAGTTTTAAGTGACAGTTATCTCTAGACTGCAGGTTCAGTCCTGGTCAGGGACAGCAGTAACATAGAATAATAATTAACACGGCTTAACACCCGTACCCCAGCTATGGTTAGCGGAATGAGAGCAGGATACCCCCGTGGACTGAATAAAGGGCTAGGTTCGAAGTTATGTGATGGCTCCCGATTACGACAAGAAGTTTTCCGATTACGACAAGAAGGTTCCCAAATAAGGCGAGGGATTAAGAATCAGAATTTGTAAATTTTCTTCAGTTACATTTTTCTCCTCTGTTTGGAGGTTAGACTCTGGTTACACGGCACGACATGCGTGGTAGTGTAATGGTTAGAGTCGTAGGAAATGGACACGGCGAGACGAGTTCAAATCCTGGACAAGGCTGTTTGCATTTCACATAGCACTAATACCCTTGGGAAAAGGTATGAATCCAACTACTCTCCTTCCAGCTATGGGTAAATAGAAGGACGGGCTGGGCTCTTTAACCTTGGTATGGCAACCAGTCTAGGAGAAGGAAAATATGAACTCAAACCTGTTAAACTCCGCTTGAGAAATCGACCTTTTGTCACATCCTGCTCGTGTGGAGGGGTTGGTAAATATATACACGTCAGGCTGAAGATGAAGCAACCTTGATTTACCTGTGAAAGTCCACACGCATACACCTGAATATAAACCGGAGTCCGGATCAAAATCTCATAAAACACATCAGCAAGAAAATAAATAAATAGAACGAATTCTAGCCGGTTAATTGGAGAACAGTCTCCTTTCTCTGTTCCACGCCATTAATATCTTAAATGACGTGTCTTCCATATCTTTTCCACCTCTTGTCATTATTTATATTATAATGATACCATTTTTATGTTACGCAACACAGCAAAAAATGGTAATAATTTACTAAGTTTTTCCTAGTTTGGCACAAGATCAGAAATCCTCCCTGTTTTCGGGGGTGGGGTGGGGTGGGTTGAAAATGTTGACTGTATCCCCTGCAGGGGGTCAGAAGCCCTCACAAAGGGGTTTCCTGGGCATGACACAAAACTGCATCTGATAACGAGGCTCCAGTTACGGAGATCTAAATATTGTGGAGTTTCTATTAATTGCCATTACTTCCAGGTCGACTCTGACCCGGAGCGGTTGTACCTGTCAGATCTATAGGTCAAATAGATTTGTTTAAAAAATTATTCTTTATTCGTCTGAATTTTTAGATGGCACTTGAAATTTTGTATTATTAAGATTTTTTGGACTGTTGTCCCCATCTTTATTGTTATATACACAATGTTTCGGACAAAATGCCTTCTGACCTTCTTCAGGTGTTTCTTGTCGAACTCGGAAACCTTTTTGTCAAACGGGAGAGCCTTCAGTTCGTAATCGGGACCGTTCACGGAACTTCGAACCGAACCCTTTATTTAATCCATTGGGATAGATTGTTCTCATTCCGTTAACCCTCACCGGGTACAAGTGTTAAGCTATGTGACGTATTCTATGTTATATCTTTCGTTGTCAGGACTGAACTTGCAACCTATATATGATTGTCAGGTGGAAGCGCGTGGTGTAATGGTTAAAGTCATGGGAAATAGACTCGTCGCCCCAAGTTCAAATCCTGGATGTGGTAATTGCATTTTCACTTAGCGCTAATACCATTGAGATAGGTATGAATCCTACTCTCCCTCCAGCTATGAGTAAATAGTAGGTCAGACTGGGCTCTTTAACCTTGTTTAGGCAACCGGTCTAGGAGAAGGAAAACTCAGAATTCAAACCTGTTAAACTCCGCTTAAGAAATTGACCTTGTGTCACATCCTGCTCGGGCAGAGGGGTTGATATATATATATATATATATATATATATATATATATATATATATTTATATATATATGGGAGAAATGTGAGGAGGTTAATCCGACAATATGTGGAGAAAGGTAGACAAACACGGTATGTTATGGAAACTGGATGTTTATTGTCGACGATGTACCGTTTCGGTCTCTTATTAGACCATCTTCAGGACCTGGATACAGTACTCGCTTCAATGATGGACATTCTCAAAATGCTGAAACAGAAGGTCGCCAGTAGGTGGAGGGGTGGTTGGGGGTGGTTAGAGGATTTTCTTCTCACTAGATGGGGAGTGTCAGAATGGTGGATGGTGGTACCACAGGTGTTGGTCTGGAAAATTTGATTGTTGAGGATTGGTTAACTGAATATGTGTATGTGTGTGTGTGTGTGTGTTTAATTGTTTTTTTGTTTATATGTGTTGGGGAACTGGATTTGTCGTTAAGTTATATGTGTGTGGTTGATATGTTAGAGTTTTTTTATATAAAGAGGTATAGGGTAAGATTTGTTAAAATTGTAAGTGAGCATATGTATAACGTCATATATTATAATAATAATATAATATATATATATATATGATTGTCATAACTGTATTAAGTCAACCCTTATATCTATTGTGCCATATGGCAAACTGATGGGCAGGATTAATCCTGACTACGAGCAAAAATAACATAGAATACTTGAAACCATATAAATGTGTGGATACACATGATTATGGGCAAATAGTAAGGCAGACTGTGCTTTTAACTTTGATTAGGCAACCAGTTTAGGAGAAGGAAAACTCTGAATTCATAGAGCACTAGTTGAAACGAATCCAACGGGGATAATAATATACGGAGAGGTGGCACGTAGTAAAATGGTGATCGTCAAAGGAAATGAATACGGTGACCCGAGTTCAAATCCTGGACGAGGCTGTTTCCATTTCACATAGCCCTTACACCCTTGCGAAAGTTATTCATCCCACTATTCTCTCCCCATCTATATGGAAAAATAATAATTAGGAAGCGCGTGGTGTAATGGTTGAAGTCATTGAAAATGGACTCGTTGTCCCGAGTTCAAATCCTGGACGTGCTAATTGCATTTCACTTGGCGCTAATACCCTTGGGAAAGGTATGAATCCTACTCTCCCTCCAGCTATGGGTAAATAGTAGGGCAGACTGGGCTCTTTAACCTTGGTTAGGCAACCGGTCTAGGATAAGGAAAACTCTGAATTCAAATCTGTTGAACTCCGCTTAAGAAATTGACCTTGTGTCGCATCCTGCTCATGCGGAGGAGTTTTTGCAATTAGCGCGTCCAGGATTTGAACTCGGGGCGACGAGTCCCTTTCCCATGACTTTAACCATTACACCACGCGCTGCCTTGAAACGTATCCAACGGGGGATAATAATATACGGGGAGGTGGTCCACCCCTATAGACTTTATTGAAAAGATGCAATTTCCTTTGCCAACGACTTAGGCAAAATTCACCTGGTTCATTGAATGACACACACACACACAGACATATATATATATATATATATATATATATATATATATATGCGAGAGGGAAATAAAGTCATGTCACATCGACATCAACACATGAGAGGCTTGTGCAGAAGATTGTACAACCTGGCGCCTCCTCGTCAAACAAGGAACGAAAAGGCATGAAAAAGAAAGGAAAGAAGCCGCCACAAAAAAAGAGAGCCAAAAGGAAGGAGAGACAACAGAATCTCCAGCAAGCATCACCGTTTGTTTGCAATGACTGCACCAGAGATTGCCATTCAAAAATTGGTCTGTTCAGCCACTCACGCAGTTGCAGATTAATAAAGTGGACACTACGACATCGTCTTTAATAGACGGAAGGATGTCAACAACAACAACAACACACACACACACACACACACATATATATATATATATATATATATATATAATATATATATATATATATATATATATATATATATATATATATATGGATGATTAGAATGGTTTAAAATTATCTAATTAAGTTTCTCGCAGTAGCGCGAATCTTCGAAAAATTTGGTAATTTTTAAACTATTCGATTTTAATCGTCTATTCAGCTCTTTATATTGAGCACTTTTTAATCGGTTTTAGGAAAAGAATCCAGAAGTAAATAAGATTTTATACTTATTTCCTTGGTGGATTTAATGGTAACTGCGATATATATATATATATATATATATATATATATATATATATATATATTATAAAAATGAACGTCTGCAAAATAGATTATATTTTTAGAAAGAAATGTTTTATTTCTAATTTTTATCTTTAAAAAAAAATATTTTTCATTATCTTACATTTGCGACACGTGTTTCAAATCTTCTGATATCTTCTTCAGGCATTGATTAATCATATGATTAATCAATGCCTGAAGAAGATATCAGAAGCTCTGAAACACGTGTCGCAAATGTAAGATAAAAATGAAAAATAAATTTTTTTTTTCTAAAAATATAATCCATTTGGCGGACCTTCTTTTTTATGAAATATTTAATTTTCTCCCATAATAACACTATATATATATATATATATATATATATATAATATATATATATAGTCTTTCTGTTTTCATTTATCTCTTTTTATCATTCACTTGTTTCTTTTTTGTTTCTTTTCGTATTTCTTTTCTGATATATCTACCATTCATTTCGTATTTCTTTTCTCTCTCTCTCTCTCTCTCTCTCTCTCTCTCTCTCTCTCTCTCTCTCTTTCATTCATTCTATCGTTTGTTTTCTCATTTTTTGTTTGTTTTTTGTCTCCCTCTCTCTCTCTCTCTCATTCTATATATCTATTTTTAACATTCCTTTTTTTCTTTCTTTTCTTTTTAATACATATATATTTTCATTAACTCTTTCTTTCTTTCTTTCTTTCTTTTGCTTCAGACTGCTTCTCTTTCAGTCTCTTTCCCTATTATTTGTCTCTCTTCTCCTCCCCCCTCTTCTTCTTGTCTACTCTCTCTCTCTTCCCGCACTATTATTTTCTCTACATTTTCTTCTTTCTAGTCTCCTCTCTCCTTTCTCTTGTCATATCGATGCACACACAGACACACACACACACACTACCTACCGTCAGCCACCCACTGTCCCTCCCCACCTGGTGTAGAGTTACACTGTGGAGCGACTTGCCTGGGGGCTGGTAATCAGGCAGCTCTATATCGGGAGCGAACGGCCGTTCCGTGTCGTCCCTTAACCTACATTAGGAAACATGAAACCAACAATGTGTCAGACTGACATCCTAATGCATTCACTAGGACGCAGGCACATACACATACACACACATACACATACATACGCATGCAGAGAAACACACAGACGCATACAAATGAATACACACAAATATACAACAATACATACACACATACACGCATATAAAAGTTCACAGACATGTATATATACTTATGTATTCAGCTGTTTACACATATGCAAATTATTTTGCGTGGTATGATCTAGAATAGATACGAGCATGTGAGCTGTACGTTTTCAGTTTTGCATTCAATACCTAATCTATGTTTTCAATATAATATATATATATATATATATATATATATATATATATGTATGTATTTATATATAAAGGGTGGCTTACCGGTGAATATGGGCACGGTCGCTGGAGGTGCACAGGATCCAGGGGTTAAGTCCCTGATAAAATAAATACAAAGTGCTCAATACAAAGTAGAGCAAATTTATCAAAGAAATGGATACATTGTATCCATTTCCTAAATAATATATATATATTACATATATTATATAAATATAATATATATATATAAATATATATATAAATTAATATATAAATATATATATATATACATATTATATATAATTATTATATATATATATAATATACATTATATATATAATATATATATATAAATTATATATATATATATATAATATATATATTATATATATTTATTAAAAGAAATGGATAACACATTGTATCCATTTCTTTAATATATATATATATATATAATATATATATATATATATTATAATGGAGATTGTGTGTTTGTTTTTCTGTAACCGAAACTATATTTCCACTCAATCACAATGTCTTTAGTTATTTACATCACACTCTCCATGATTTAATTTTTATTTAAACCTCAATTATTAATAAAATTGTTTTACATTATTAATACTGTTGGCCATATCTAAATACTAATAACATGCAATTGTATTTATATATACAACAAAATAGCGGTTTACAGTGTAAATGGGAAGGCTAATTTGCATATTGATATTAAACATTTGTTTTTAAAAATATGTGCTTATCATTATTGATTTCTAATTGTTTGGTTTCATCTTAAGGAATGGGGACATAGATCTTGTGGATTCATTTCAAAAGAAATCCATTAAAAAGAGGAAATAACTGTAATTTTATTCCTTACTTCCTATATTAACTAAATATTTAAATTAGAAAAAAATTAGCAATGAAAGACGGGAGTGATTGAAGAGTAAATTTCAGCTGTTCTATTTTTTAATTATACCCCCTCTGTTTAAGATCTTTTTATCTGCATTCTTATTTAGCCTCATTAGCCTTTCTAATTTAATGTAATATTTTACTAGATTAAAACTAAGTACTTGCACCGGAGTGCATATATTTGCTAGCATATATATATATATATATATATATATATATATATATATATAAATCATTATTGGCATTTCACTCGGAAGACTATAATAAGTTTTTATATCCCTGAAGTTACAGCTTCTCCTGTGACTGTGAAGTCTGATGTTTGAAAAACATTGTCGACCACAGATTTCGCATTTGAAACTGTCCCTGAAGATGTTGATGTTCCGATGCTTTGTTTCCGCTGCTTTCTTCTAGACCTCTTAACTTCATGTTTTGTGTCAGAGACTCTTGACATAAGCAATCCTCTACGCAGTCTGCCGCCACGAGGCGATCAGAGTCGGTCAGGAATATATATATATATATTACACTAATGCTGGAATCAACTTTGTCTCCTGTTAAGTTTAATGACACGAAAATTATGCTAAATATTCCTTATTTTTAGGGTTGATTTATGTTTGAAAAAAAAATCCATTTTAATTGGTTTCTAATTAAAAATTAACCAATCTCTATTTTACATTCTGCCTATCACTTTTTCCCCTCTATAATCTCTTGATTACCCCATCGTTATATATGGTTAGTTTCTCTGAAGAGAGAGAGAGAGAGAAGAGAGAGAGAGAGAGAGAGAGAGAAGAGAGAGAGAGAAGAAGAGAGGGCAATTTGAAATGTATTTCTATGTTAAATTTACAAGCATCAACCCGAGCTTAAATAAAGTCAAACGTCCCCTTTCTCAAAATCTTACAAAATGTTTTAAATGTTTTCCCGGTCGTATTTATTTAAAAAAAAAATTTTCTTTACAAACTCACTTTTCCCTAATGTCACTTTTGGCTAGTATAATATATATATATATAATAATATATATAATATATATATATATATATATACATCTTTGAGCGTAACATAGATTCTCAAAGATATGTTGTTAACTGGCCTGAAGAAATGTAAAAAGTTTAACATAGATAACTGATGCATTATATCTTTTATTCATTAAATATCAAACCACTGAAATTTCATTTGAATCGATTAATTCTCTGATTTTTTTTTTGTATTTTTCTTTCAGCGGCGTGACATACTTTGGATTTTGTCTGTAAGTTTGATTTAACCCATCGTACAATCTTTTGTAACTTGAACATTATTTGCAATTCTCAGCCACCAACAAATTGATGACAACCTCTGTTCAAATAACCTCAAACAAATATTTAAGCAAGATTAAAAATTACTTTGCTATAAACCAATTCCAAAAAATGCAGATTTTAAATTATATCGTAAAAATATGAAAACAGCCCTGAACTTAGAACACCGACTGCACCATTTTTACTCTGGGTGCTTAAGGGTGAATCCAGTGGCTGAACATCAATACATGAACACTCCAATTAGACCCTTCTAGACCCTACTAACTGACGGCGTTTCAAAGAAAAAAAGGGGGCCCCCCCCTTCCCGATCCCCCCAAAAATTTGCTAGTTTTCCATGTCAAACCCTAGCAACCTAATGGATTGCCCCAATCCCTAATGCAACCCCAAACCCTTTTATCATATAACTCCTCTCNGATCAATGTAGCGCCAGGATTTTCATTTGGGAATATGATGTTTTGAGTGGGATTTCAAATCAGTGCTTGATATGAATAGATTGATATTAATAGATGTGGATGAGTATAGATAAGATTGAGAAAGATACATGGGAACAGAGTGAAACAAATACGAACGTATTATATATATATATATATATATATATATATATATGTGAGATTTATCCAAAACTTGGTAGTAAGGGATGATTCTATATGTGATTTCTAAGACACACTGTATTATTATTGTATGATCCAGTATGTATAAATACAGCGAATCTTTAAATCACTAAAGAGAGCTCAATGTATAATAAACTTTTTAGATTATATACAGGCAATATTTATATATATATATAATATTATATATTGTTATATATATATATATATAGTGTGGTGTGGGTGTTGGTCACTGTTTCAGCTTTTGCTGGAGTGGCGTACCAAAGGCAGTATTATTGTAGAGTGCTCAATATAAAATAGAGCTGTTATATAATATTATAAAAATAAATATATAAAGGTTTTACAATATTTATTTGGTGACAAAGGAACAGTCACAACCATATTGGTTTCATGCGATGCAATCATCAGGTGAAGATGTTTCAAATGCAAGGAAAATTGAAAAAATTTAAAAAACATTCAGAAAATTCAATAGACATAGGATGTGTATGATGCGTACACAACCTATATTAACTAACATATTAACTAATACAAATGAAATGTCTGTCTAACCATTGGTTTCTGAATATCACTTTTTCGGTGTTATTTGTCTTGAGGTTTGAGATTCTGCGGCTAATCTCAAACCTTTCAGCAAATAAAGAAATATTTGAAAAAGCAGCCCCGTACTACAATGAAGCATTAAAGGAAAGCGGATTTAAGGACCAAATAATACATAAATAGCGAAGACTCCATACAACCATAACAGAAACAGGAAAAGGAAAATAATCTGGTTCACACCACCATATGCACTCAACGTCAGGACAAATATAGGCAAGAATTTTTCTCCACTTGCACCTATCAGTATATTGCATTAATTTCCGGAATATTAGAATTACAAAGAGAAGTCCATAAATTTTCAATCACCCAAGATATTTGTCCATCAAGCGAGTGTATGTCTTGTTCCTTATTTCTTCTCCCTTGTGGGCAACATTTGCAGTCACTTATGTCAAAAGAGAGACACATGTTTCTAAAAGCCACGGCCAAGTCTTTTGAGAACAGCTGACGAGCCAAATGCTATCTTTCATCTCTTAAGTAAATGCAAACACCTGGTTTGTACAGAGAAGAATATGCCTAACCCCCTCTCTGTGACTGTCACTCTCCCCCTCTCCCTCTCTCTCTGATTATTTACCCATCTATCTCAGTCTGCTTTAATCTATCTATCTATCTATCTATCTATCTATCTAAGTCTGTTCTTATCATTCCCAGTCATTTTATTTTCATCTATGTTTTTTTTTTATTATCGAGATATCTATGAACGAGTTTCGTTACATGATACAAACTGTGTTTTTATCTCGATAGCTTTTAATATTTCACAAATATGCCTAAAATTTTGACATAAAATAAGCACATCCTGTGTAATACCAGCAAGGTCATTGTTTTACACACACACACACACACACACACACACACACAAACATACACACAAACATACACACACGTATATACATATGTAGAAACAGTAAAACAATGTATTCCCCAAAACATCCATCATTGTTCAGAAAACAATTTTTTTCCTTCCCATTGTATTGTCCTGCTGAAGGTTTAATATCAGCGGTAGAGCGTCCGCATAGGAATCACAAGGTTCCTGGTTCGATATCGGCCCACGCCAACTCAGCCTATGAGTGGCACAGGTTTAGCGTAATTATCATGGTCTACGGAGAATTTGGGGATTAAAAAGAAAACTGTAATCGGATTTCTGGAGAATGAGAAGAAAAAGAAATAAGAACAAAAAGAGATTAAAGTTTGGGAGTGTAAACATTCAACGGGTACCAGCCATTGACCAACTAATGACCCCGGAACTATATTTAAAAATAAAAAACGGAAGTCCCAGGTTTTCTGCGGGGGACAGAAGCGGATGCTTCCCTTCCCATACCCCCGGGACCACAAACAGAAGAAGAGAAAAATGGGTCTTTTTCGTCTGGGCCTTGGTCGGAGGCAGACGTAGGTTTCTGGGGTCCCACGGTGACATGTCTAGGCTAGTAACGAACAGCACGCATAAACGTGATTTACGATATAAAACCTTGCCAATACCGTCTCTCTCTCTCTCTTCTTCTCTCTGAAAAAGAACCCACGGGCCTAGAAAGAAATAAACAACCCCTTTTCGAATATACGATTTCGTATGTTATTTCTCTGAGCTAACAACGGCTACTACTACTAACCACTACTACTATAACTCGACCTTGGCACCAACGCAACAACAGGGATCTGTGTGATAAAGTAAGGAGCTGGTGGTAGGGATGGCGCTCCACCTCTGGCAAAAAAAATCTCCGTGGTCTTGCGCTAGTTCAAAGGGGATAGACTCCTTCGCTGTCTAGTTGATACCGACTTTAGCCCCTCCTCCCGATGACTTTACTTTTACAATTCTAATAACCTGAATTTTTTAGAATAAAGGAAAACTTTTCTTTTCATTTCCACGAAACACAAACTAAGACATTAGATTGTTTTGTTGGTTGGTTTGATTCTACGGCATGTCAACCCTTGTTGGGTTACTTTATGCTGAAGACATTCTCTTTTATTTATTCATGTCGGATATTTAATTTTTTTTTCAAACTCCTTTTTTAAACACATTTCTTTTGATCTATTTAATCTTCAGATAGGACCGTAACAGTTACTAATATTCCAAGTTAGGTTGGACCAGGGAGTACTTTACACTCCCTAAAATTACAGAATTGGAATTTCACCATTAGATGCAGTTTAATATCATACACAGAACTCTAAAACCCTCAACCACCGGCTTCTAGCATAAGAGAGAGAGAGAGAGAGAGAGAGAGAGAGAGAGAGAGAGAGAGAGAGAGAGAGAGAGAGAGAGAGGTGTGCTGGGTTGCACTGGATTTCAGCATTACACCATCTTAGGGATTCCGGTTCCTGGTTTGTATTTGGGGTTTACTCATATATCGTTAGATAAATAAAACATTCTTCGCTTTTGGAATAGGAATGTCAGTTCTAGTTTTCAACTAGCTATTTTGAAAGCGCTTTACATCACTACTCTTGGGCCTGGTCTTAGAAAGCAGTAGGAATTTACGTCCAATATCCAACTAAGTAAGGTTTCCTGCTTACCTTCATTTGAGCTGGGGTAATTGAAACTGGGTTGGAGGTTTGTCCTTAGAGCAATAGGACTGGGACAACTATATAGGAGCTAGGGATTGACGTAACGAGCCGATTGATCAGAGGGGGTCATCTCTAACCGCCCGTCTAGCCTAAGTAAGGGCCAAAGTGGAGTGTTTCATGTCATGGGTAGATTTTTAAACAGATGTATTTGATCAAGAGGTGGAACAATAACAGGTATTACTATACCGGGTCAGCCCTGTCGGCTGGGGCTCTAGAATACAGCAACTGCACCTCTGCAGATGGGTATGCCCCCCCCCAAATGAGGAAACATCTTAGCCGTGGGTGGTATACCGTGATGCTTAAGGATGGAATCTTGGTGGATGAGCAGTCCATGACAACGAACACTCCACGTTGGTCTCTACTTAGGCTAGACGGGCGGTCATAGAGGCCCCTGGGATCAATCGGCTCGTCACGTCAAACCCTAACACACATATATGATTGCCTAAGAGTCTAAGTGGAGTGTTGAACGACATGAACTGCTTACCCAACAGGATTCCAGCCTTACGCATCACAATTGGATACTATAATGGGCAACACGATCAGGCCAATCATATGGATGCTACGGCTTGCCTAATTTTTATGCATGAATGCAAATAGATACTCACAAAGAACATGTGCGAACATATATATATATATATATATATATATATATATACATAAGCTAAAGTTACGTGTGCACTCTTATGCTCCAGCAAATCGAATCTGATTCCGACAGACCATAATTAATTCCTTGTTCTGATCTGAAAAACACTGCAGTCTGTACTGATTTACTAGTTGCCCTTAATCCTCTAGTGAGATTTAGCATGAGGAAATGTTCAAGAAAGAGTTACGTCCCTTTCTGGATTTCTGCTACGTTTTCTCTGAACTTTGGGGACAGAACTTGGTGTTAAGAGTAAGTTCTACTTTTAAAGAACAATTAACCATAAATAAAAGAATTGCTGTTGAACTAGTGCATATGGATTAATATATTGATTAATTTTAATGGCGTGCTTAGAGATTAGGGAATTACGTACACTGTACGTTTATATTTACATTTTTGTGTAGTTTCTTAAATGTTTATTGCACACGGTTATAAAATATCAAGTAACCCTAACCTAAGTAAGGTCCAAAGTAGAGTATTGCATGACATGAACTGCTCATACACCAGAATTCCATCCTTAAGCATCACAAGTAGCTATCCACAGCCAACAGATGGTCCCATTGGGGGATGGGTCTTACCCCTCTGCAGAGTTGCAGTCGGAGTATTCTAAAGCCCCAACCGACAGGGCTAAAACGCCGTAAAGTAATATTCAATCTTATCATGTACATGTTTCGGTATCCATTAGCGACTATCAGAATAACATAATTAGACGATTAATTTTCTTGCCACCCAAGATGTCCCTGTTCTTACACCTGCGGGGATATTGGCGTTACATAACCCGTCCCCCCCCCCTACATCCGAAGATTTCGATACTTGTCTCTCAAATTCAGTTGGGGGGAAAAGCGAGGCTGAAAAAAAGAAATTGAATTGTGGGGAGTAATTCTAAAACCTGGAATCTCTCTCGGTTGGATTGGTTAGAAATATAAGTTACGATTAACGATCCCTGACTCTCGCTGACGTCCGGGATTGAGTCACAAATTTAATGACTTTTTGTCTACTGTGTTTTTTTAAAAACAGTTTAAACTCACAAATATCATAAAGGGGTGATTATTTGGTAAGTGAGAGGCGATAGAAAATAAACAAAACATACATACGCATATAGATAGATACACACACACACACATACACACAGAGGTGGAGAGAGAGAGGAAGAGGGGAGAACACACAGAAAGAGAGAGAGAGAGAGAGAGAGAGGGAGAGATACATAGGCAGAAAGAGAGACAGAGATAGGTAAAGAGACAGAGACAAAGAAAGAGACAGAAGGAGAGAGATAAAGAGGGAGACACACAGACAAAGATACAAATGCACCTCCCATACACAGAGAGAGAGAGAGAGAGAGAGAGAGAGAGAGAGACAGACAGACAGACAGACAGACAGAGACAGGGGAAAGATACACACAGAAAGAGAAAAAGATACACACAGAGAGTGATATAGAGAAAGAGAGGGGAGAGACAAGAGAGAGAGAGAGAGAGAGAGAGAGAGAGAGAGAGAGAGAGAGAGAGAGACATACAAAGAAAGATCACATGCGCACGCACACACACACACACACTCACACAGAGAAAGATCGAGAGAGGGAGAGAGAGAAGAAAGTGAGAAAGAGAGACACTATCAGAGAGAGAGAGAGAGAGAGAGAGAGAGAGAGAGAAAGAGAGAGAGAGAGATGCAGAAAGAGAGAGATAGAGAAAGGGAGAGGTTTAGATAAAAAGAAAGAGAGAGAGATACACACACAGTGTGATGAAGAGAGAGAGAGAGAGAGAGAGAGAGAGAGAGTCGAATACACACACACTCAGAAAGAGAGAGATGCACACAAGAGAGAGAGAGAGAGAGAGAGAGAGAGAGAGAGAGAGAGAGAGAGAGAGAGTCGGAGACACACACACTCAGAAAGAGAGAGATGCACACAAAAAAGAGAGAGAGAGACACACACACACACACACAAAAGAAACACACACACACACACACACACACACAGAAAAATAGTTGTTAAGAAAAAACGAAATAGATTGCACCTGTTTGTGATATTATAATGTCTTCGCTGACAGGACGGTTGAGTTCTCGTGTGTGTTCTCGTGTGAACTCTCGTTGACGTGTTCCCTGAGATTATAAGCAAGAATGTAAATTTAGAGGATTAAATGTCTGTTGAACTGCAGGTGCATATGTCTTGCGAAACATATACTCTTTAAAGGAAAAAAAAAGGAATAAATTACAAACTAAAAACAAGGGAGGTAATTGATAAAGGGAGATAAATAACGATATTTGGTCGTCAGTGGTAGCATTTTTTTTTTCCTTTTATTTTAAATTATTTCATATACGCGTCGAATCGGTTAAACTGCCAGAAGAATTTTCATGGTAATCGTAATACTTTTTCGCGAGAAAATTAGAATATCAGATACCCTCAACATAGACCTTGTTTTAGCACACACACACACACACACACACACACATATATATATATATATATATATATATATATATATATATAATATACCAAGCGAGTTGGTAGATCCTTGCGGAGAGAAAAAAACAGCAAATAGTTTGATTGTAAAAATATACTACCAAACATCAACCAGGGAGAACAAAATTTTTTGAAAAAAAGAAAAGACCAAGATAGTCGTACCAACAAAAAAAATCTATTGGTACAGTATTTGGCCAAAAGAAAAAACAATTTATATGTATATATATGTATATAAGATATATATATATATATATTCATATAACCGCTATTAAGCTAATAAGTAAAAAGTGCTCGATACCTAAGTAGAGCCAATAATAAAGATAATCTAATGAGTCAGATTTTAGCCCTGAAGAGCTTTATGCGAAACTAATAGTTGGTTCGTCTGACTCATTAGATTATCTTTATATATATATATATATATATATAGTTGTAGGAAATGGACTCGTCGACCCGAGTTCAATTCCTAGACGAAGCAGTTTGTATTTCATATGGCGCTAATACCAAAAGAAGAAGAATCGAGACTATTCAGACCACAACAGTTTTAAGATTCGCTAGAATACTTAGGAGAGTCCTGATGACCTCAGAGGACTTGCTGTCACTTAGATTTTCTGTGAAAGACAATCAGTTGGAGCTGGTGTGTAAAACTCGCATAGAGTGTGGAAAGGTGACCTGAGAGAACAGTGGAAGAATCGCGACCATTCAGATCACAGCAGTTTTAAGATTCGCTAGAATACTTTGGAGAGTCCTGACGACCCGAGGAGACTTACAGTCACTCAGACTTACGTGAAAATTCATCACCGGTGTGAAAAAACTGACATAGAGTGAAAAATAATAATAAACATTCTTATCTTTTTAAATTCTTTTCATTAATCTCTTCATCAAAGTGCTCAAGCCACCAGAGGCGTATATATATATATATATATATATATATATATATATATATATATATATATATATATATATATATAAAGTGTTGTTCTGGTTCCAACGTGAGAAAATTCAATATTTTATAAAAAAAAAAAAAGAAGGTCCGCAAAGTGGATTATGTTTTTAGAACATTTTTAAAATTATTTTTATCTTACATATGCGACACGTGTTTCAGATCTTTCTGATATTTTTCTTGGGGCTTTGATCAATAATATGAAAAGGAATTCTTACATGCGTGTGTATATATACATACATAAGTATTTAACTTCTCTCTTCCTGTTTGGTGGGAGTGGAGTATATATATATATATATATATATATATATATATATATATATATAATCCAAAAATTCGGAGAAAATATTTTCCTTACGACAGAGATTTTTTTTAAACGTGTCGTAGTTTGCAGAGCTCAATGTGTGCTCTTATTGTCAGAATCACCGAGCAAAAATATAAGTAAAAAATATAACAAAAGATTTAGATTTTTTGCATTTTAGCCTATTTCAGGAAGCCTAGACCAAGTGTCTAAAGTTCCCAATCATCAGAGGCGAATGATGAATTCTTTATTACTTTTAATTCTTTATTACTTTAAGGCAGTTAAAAACAGGTCTAGGCTTCCTGAAATAGGCTATAATGCAAAAAATTTAAATCTTCTGTATATTTTTTTACTTATATATATATATATATATATATATATATATAGGTAAATATATATATATATAAGTAAATATATATATATATATATATATATATATATATATATATATAAGTAAAGTAAAGTCGTCGGTGCGGCCTAAAGTCGGTATCAGCCAACTAGTGAGGGAGTCTATACCCTTTTCACTAACGCTAGCCGAACGCTCTACGACTGAGCTAACCCGGCCCTTTTCTTAATGCAGTTGCCATGATGATCTTGTTTCTTCCTCTGATTTTCAATTCTCCATCCGATCTTCTTCTTCTTCTTCTTCTTCTTCTTCTTCTTCTTCTTCTTTGTGGCTACTTCTTCTTCTTCTTTGACAGTTTTTCACCTTACTCCGCCATTTTACTTTCCTGTCCCGTCTCACTTATTTCTTCTTCTTCTTCTTCTTCTTCTTCTTCTTCTTCTTCTTCTTCTTCTTCTTCTTCTTCTTTTCTTCTTCTCTCACAGTCTTTCACCTTACTCCGCCATCTTACTTTCCAGCCCTGTCTCACTTATCTTCTTCTTCTTCTTCTTCTTCTTCTTCTTCTTCTTCTTCTTCTTCTTCTTCTTCTTCTTCTCACAGTCTTTCACCTTACTCCGCCATCTTACTTTCCAGCCCTGTCTCACGTCTTCTTCTTCTTCTTCTTCTTCTTCTTTCTTCTCTTCTTCTTCTTCTTCTTCTTCTTCTTCTTCTTCTTCTTCTTCTTTTATGACTTCCCTGACTTCTGATTATTTTAAGTTGTCCATATGACATCACTTTGTGCTTGTCACCAAATTCAACTGACTCAAAGAGAATGTTCTCTCAACACGTTCGTCTCTCCGAATATTTTAGTCTCTTTTGTTCTTTTCTGGAATATTATGTTTGGTCATGTTTCGTTACCCTGACCGTCTTCTTAAATTTGAGTCTCTTTTATTTTCCATCACTTTCTTTTTCCACACGTTTAAAAAAAGACGTTCTCTTATTTCCTGTGTAGTTGCGAACGACAACATTCTCAGAAATCTCAACTACCTAATTCTCTGAGCTTACAGTTCTGGAGGTTTGGGGAATGTGGAGCACTCCTTCATCACCATTGCTACCTGGTCCCTTCTGACCCGGAGTGGTAGTACCTGTTAGGGTCCCATCTATGGGTTAAATAGAAAAACATTAGTTTATAAAAAGAATGAGTATCCATTAAGAATGAATTTATTTCAGAACTTTGTCGGCATTAAATGACCCACTGAGGTTGATATGCCGTAAAACAAAACCAAACAAACCAAAACCAAACCTAATTCCCAAAATTTTGTCTTGAGACAGACGTCAAACATAGGCACTAATTCACCGAGTGTTTCAAAGTCGGTTTCTTACGTTTTCCCCGATACCTTTTCGTGCTAAGCCCACTTATTTCTGCATCATTATATAAACTACATCGTTAAAAAACAATTTTCCCGCCTCTAACGGCATTGAATTCTCGAATCTAATATACAAAATAAAAATGTGGGGTCTGTTCTCGCACTCACTATAATCCTAATTTCTCAAGGAAGATAATCATTAAATATAGATTGTTGAGTACTTCCCTTTACATCTTTACTAGAAGCGGATACCCAGCATCAACTGGGTAGAGGAGAGGGAAACCTGGTGTATTGATTTGTTTACTTTTGAGATTTACAAATGCTGGATATTTCTAAGTAGAATTCCAATGCTATTTCTATGTATATTATAATTTTTAAATATCCTTGAATATAAATCACATCTTTATAAGTTTTGCACAAAAGCAAGAAATGATATTTAATATGTATATATATATATATATATTTTTCGTTGTTTTATTTTCATAGTTTCTTCCGGACATACATACATACATACATACATACACACTAGCTGCCCTTTATATATGTACTAGCAGGGTAGCCTGGGTAGAGGGGGATTTTTAAAAGTTAGTCTCGCAGATCCATTATTACTGAATCGTGAGTTGAATCCTCGTGGGATGCCCCATTAAATCTCTATTACTCTATTAAAAACCAAGCCCTGGTGATATTTAATGTGTAAATATATATTTACTTTGTCGTTAATTGTTTTATTTCCGAAGTTTCCTCCAGACATACATATACACACAACTGCCCTTTATATATGTAAAGAAAAATAAAAGTAAAGTCGTCGGGGTGGCCTAAAGTCGGTATCAGCCAGTCAGCGAGGGAGTCTATCCCCTTAGACTAGCTTAAAAACCGCCCTATCAGGCAGCAATTAAGCTAACTCCTGTGCAGGGCTCTTGGTTGGAACTTTGAACCAGCGAAGACAATTCATGCATTGAGTACGAATTAAATTTCATCAAAATTGAACCATATTTTTCAAACAATAAGCAGTTAATCTTTGAGAATCTGAGTTACGCCTCAAAGATACGTAGTTCAAAGTTAACTGACCTGAAAAAATGTAAAAGTTTCTTAAATAAAATAACTGCTGCATTATATCTTTTATTCATTAATACATCAACACAGAAAATTTAATTAAATTCGGTTAATTCCCTGATTTTTGGTATTTTTTTCTTTCGACAGGGTGAGATAAGTTCGATTTAACCTACTTCGATACGACAGTCATCGCCCACTGCGAGTACTTGTCACAGGTCCAGACGATCAACCAGCATGTCTACAAAGAGATACTGTGGTATTTGCTTCGTTCATTGCACGAGAAGAGGTGAGATATGTGGCAGGACAACTCGTGGTGCTTCACCATGACAACACACCTGTCCACATTTCCCTGAGTATCCGAGAGTTTCTGGCCCAGAAAAACATCACTGGCTGGAGTAACCTCCCTACTCGCCCGACCTGGCTCTATGTGATTTTTCCTCTACCCCAAGCTCAAGGGGGTCATCAAATGAACCCGTTTTGAGGATGCGCACGGCATCAAAAAGGCTGTGACGACAGAGCTACGGAGAATCCCGGAAGAATCCTTCCAGGAGTGGCAGGGAAGGATGGGAAAGTACATTAGGGGATTACTTTGAAGGGGATAACTTGTAGTTTGCAGTTTGGATTTGAAATAATTTTTTTGTGACACCAGTCCCGGAACTTTTCTGACATACCTCGTATGTTGTGTATTCGATTAAGTTCGAATTATTTTGACTGAAGATCGTTTGCAGAAGAAAATTACCAACCGTTGCTTTACGACAGGTGTGTTCAAATAATGGAAATAACTTTGAACGAGTTGTGTATCCGATACCCTGAGAGCTTGCACTTATACAAAAATATGTAATAACCCTTTCATGCTAGACTAAACATATGAGGTGCTCTTTTCAATCATAATCCAACTTTGAAATTCTCTCTTCTTTCGTTTTTTTTTTTTTCCTCCAATTTTCTTGTTCCTCTTCCAGAAAACCACAACCATTTTTACCTACTAGTTAGGCAGCTTACTCACCCTTATTTTAAAACGAATTACCATTATTTTGGAGTCTTTACTATTCGGTATATCATCTCTCTCTCTCCCTCTCCCCCTCTCTCTCTCTTCTCTCTCTCTCTCTGTCTCTCTCTCTCTCTCTTTATATATATATATATATATATATATATATATATATATATATATATATATATATATGTAAACAAGGTTTGTTAGAATGGTTTTTTGCCGATAATTTTTGGGAGAATAAGTGCTTAATTGGAGTCGGACCTAATTTTGAAAATTAATTAATTAATAATGAATTAGGCGGGAATACCTATTAAATATATGGCTAAACAAATATTAACCTACTCTAAACAAATCATAAAATCTAAGAGGTCCGTTTAGTGTAGAGGTTATGGGATCGGCCTGTTAGCTTGGCAGTCCGGTTTCAAATCACGCACAGGGCGGTCTTCCGATCTATAGCTCTGCTGATGAGGCCTAATAGGCCGAAATGTACATACAGAGATTGATTTTTCTCGATTTGTTTAGCCATACATTTAATAGGTATTCCCGCCATTATTAATTAATTAATTTTCAAAATTAGGTCCGACTCCAATTAAGCACTTATATATATATATATATGAAAAATAGATGGAAATTAATCCGACAGTATGAAATTTAACATTTTGAAAAAACATAACAAACATCATGTTTTTTTCAAAATGTTAAATTTCATATATATATATATATATATATATATATATATATATATATATGAGTATGAAAAGGTGGAATGAAAACATCACACAATGCTGTTAAAGAAGAAAACAATTTATAATATAATCATAGCTGATACTGATCAATATTTTGATTTTACAAAAATCATCATCAGAGCTCCTTTACTCCGTAGTTGTTTGGGTCGGAGAGGAATGTCAAATCAGTTCAAAAACAAAAAAAAACTTAATTTTACAGCATTGTGTGATGTTTTCATTCCACCTTTTCATACTCATACTGTCGGATTCATTTCCTTTCTTTTAACTTATATATATATATATATATATATATATATATATATATAAAGGAAAAGTTGACTTACCGGTGAATTTGGTCACGATGGTTAGTAAGTGTGGAATTCAGAGGGGTAAATCAGCGATATAAAAAATACAAAGTGCTCAATACACTAAGTAGAGCAAAATTATTATAAAATGGGTACAAGAGATAACCTACTCGAGTTTCACCATAATTAATCGAGACACCGATTAATAGCAGTCGATTTACACGTGAAATCGACTGCTATTAATCGGTGTCTCGATTAATTCAGTGAATTTAACCCTGAAGATACTTATGATGAAACTTGAGTAGGTTATCTCTTGTACCCATTTTATAATATATATATATATATATATATATAAGTAAAGTTGTCGGGGTGGCCTAAAGTCGGTTTCTACCATTCAGCGAGTCTATCCCCTTTTCACTAGCGCTGGACCAAGGAGGTTGTTTTTGCATCTGAGGCGGAGCGCCACACATACCATCATCTTCTTACTTTACCACAGAGATCCCTGTACTACTCATACGATGAGTTGGCGAGGGCCGGTATCGAACTAAGATCCTTGTGATTTTCTAGCCGTACGCTCTAGCAAATTATATATATATATATATATATATATATATATATATGGGTAATTCCACATCAAATCTTCCAGTCCATGTCACCTACCCACTTAAATTTTTCTGAAATTTTGTACTGGTGTGGACTATGTTAAAGTTAGACAATCCCCAAAATTTGAGCTTCCAATGGCGACCTTTTGTCATCTATTTTTGCCTGTAAAATGAGTCCTAGAACTTCCCTACTCGTAAAAATTGGTTTATAAAAGCGTTCATGTCCGTGGAATCAGAAAATCCTATCGAAAAACTCTGGAAGTTAACCAATTTTATGTTATGCATACTTTTTGATTTTTTCATAGCAAGATCAATATCCCGATGTGGCACTGCATCTATGACAAATATTTCTTTTTCTATTATTATTTTAAACTGGAGTTTGTTCGTAGTTACCTTGCTTACACAAGTGGGCAAGTAAGAAATTAGAAATTCCACACCTTCTTTGAAAATTTGGTGGAAACGGTTGAAAAGGATTCCTTAAAAACTGCACTTACTGCAAAATTCAAGTAATCAATACAAAAACGTACGTCATGATTTCAGTATACAGAGATACTGATATGTAAGGGTCCTGCGTCCCTGACGCACAAAAATGTAACAGGACGCAGTAGAATCGCATCCATGCGACCCAGTGTTTTTCTTTTTCCTTCCCATACCATTTCAAGTAAACTGTAAATACATTCCAATACTTTCCTAGAAACGAATTACATAGGATAATTTACAAGGTAGAAGTTAGACGGCTTTAGTTGGGACCTATACAATTTCGCGGGGACTCATTCAAAGCAAATATGTACATCCCAGGATGCCCTAAATGAAAAAGCTATCAGTGTCACTGAATATAGAAATACCAGGAAATTATATGTATATATATTTAAATTGTAAGGCTTCTTTTAACTCCCAAGTAAATAATTTTCTAAATTCATTTCTAATCAAAATTCATTAACTGCAAAAACATTTTCACATCAAGTCATATTTAGCTACCGTACTTTCAAAACCGAAAGTCAACGAATAACAGTTACTATATAAATCTACTTAGACTAGTATCAGTGACGCAATTAATCCGAACCAAACGGGTAAGTCAACTGTATTTCTCGAATGTTAACCAATTTGAATCCTTAGTTTTTCATGTTTAAAAAGGACAAAAACAGTTAATTATCTCTTATAACTTTGTTATATATATATATATATATATATATATATATATATATATATGTGTGTGTGTGTGTGTGTGTGTGTGTGCGTGTGTGTATGTGTATCTGTGTATGTGTGAGTAGGGAGAAAAGTAGACAATCACGGGATGTTGTATTGGATGGAAGTTTATTACTGGTGGTGATGTCGACGTAACTTCCACCCAGTCCAACATCCCGTGTTTGTCTACTTTTCTCCACATACTGTCGGATTGATTTTCTCTTTTTACTCCCATATATATATATATATATATATATATATATATATATATATAAGATTTTTGGATGTTTGTTTTTTAGAAGCATTGTTGAACAAAGTATATATTATTATTTATATTTTTGCTTGAAGGCAATTACAATGCGTATATCGCATAAAATTCGATGATTATAGAAAATAATCACGACAAGTGAATCTCGGCAAAGAATTATTCGGTGTGTAGGACATCGTACAGACTGTTTCAACTTTATTAAGTCTCATCAGCGATGTATACTAATGATTTCCCTCCGACAGAAATCGAAACAATTCGAACAATTCTTTGCCGAGATTCATTTGTCATGATTATTTTCAATAATTATCGAATTTTATGCTACATACGCATTGTAATTGCCTTCAAGCAAAAATATAAGTAATAATAATAATAATAATAATAATATACTAGCAAATATATGCACCCTCCGGGTGCAAGTATTTGAATTTTAATGTAATGAAATATGTTAAATTTGAAATACTTTTGAAACTAAATAAAAATCCAAATAAAAATGATTTGAAACAGAGGGGGTATAATCGAAGAATAGAACAACTTTGAAACTAAGTCTTCCATCATTTTTCATCACTCCCTCCTTTTATTGCTGAATTTTCCTAATTTAACTATTTAGTTAAATTAGGAAGTAAAGAATAAAATTACTGTTATTTCTTTATATTAAAGGATTTCTTTTAAGATTTATCCCCGAGTTTTTTGCTCATATTCATTAAGAAAAAAACAAACAATTAGAAATCAATAATACCAAGTGCATATTTAATAAAATTAAACTTTTAATATCAATATGCAAATTAGCTTTCCTGTTCACACTGTAACCCGCTATTTTGTTGCATATATAAATACAATTACATGTTATTAGAATGTAGATAAAGTCAAAAGTATTCATAAGATATAACAATTTTATCAATAACTGAGGTTTAAGTAAAATTAAATTCATGGTGAATGTGACATCAATAACTAAGGGAATTGTGACTTGAGTAGTGATTTAGTTTCGGCTTCAGACAGACAAACACACAATCTCCATTATAATAAGATATATATATATATATATATATATATATATATATATTAGCACTGTTTGATGATGACACGTACGTATATATGAATCAAGGATAAAATTTTCATTTTTTTTAAATCGGTTTCCTTAGATTTACTAACCTTCTCTACTAACTCTTAAAAAAAACCCAACAAATTCTACCTTTGTTGTCTTTATAATTTATACGTTTAATCTTACGATTGTCTGTCCCTGTTATTTTTTTTTTCTAAAAGCCATACTTGTCTTTTTCTCTTTGAGTGTCCTCCTTAGATTCAAAACGCGTTATAACCCCCACCCCGACTCGCACGCTTTGTCACTTAAACTCAATTTCACTTTCTTGGTATTTTTATAGGTCTTTGTTCGTGCAGAAACACAACTCCCAACCAACTGGTACCGACTTCAACCACTCCCATTTCGTATCCCCCGCCATTTCTCGGTTTCTCTTCAGTTTGTGTCTACCTCTTCATCAGATCCGTTCTGCCCGCCCTCCTTTTTTTACACTCTGTTTATAGCCAATGAAAATTACTGTCGATCGCGATTTGGCCGTGCATTTCCTAAAAAGCGAACGCATTTATTTTTGAACAGTAGGGCAGGTCGATTTTGGAACTGTAATGTCTCCCATGTGGTAAAAGTTTCAAATTAACATAAAGTACCACACAAAGTATTTTTTTTCAAAACTTTGTCTTCGATTGAGGAAAACGATTTCAATCTTTTTGTTGTATGGTCAAACTTTAGTTTTTGCATAATTCCCAGTGGATCACCTTCTCAACCTAGTTGTGCCTAGCTTTGTATTCCCGTTGTACTAGTTTGCTATATTCACTTAATACATGGTTTACAGTCTCATCTCTGTCAGCACACAGTCTACATTTACTGTTTTGTTTCGTCTTATCAATTTTTGCTTTGATGTAATTTGTTCTTATGACATTATTTTGCGCAGCAATTATTAGCGATTCAGTTTCTCTCTTGAGGTTTCCTCTTCTTAGCCATGTCCAAGTCTTTTCATGTGCAACCTCTCCGATTCGTTGTTTGAAGTGTCCATATAATTGGTTTTCTTTCCATATTTGTTTTTTAGTTTTCGTTGTTTTTTGTTTGTCCTTATATTACATCTGCTGTTGTTGGCAGCCATAAGTAATCTTTCTTTACTTTTTTTTGTGTATTCTCCGAGTCCTTTAATTGTAGCATCTATGTTAGGAAGACCTCTTCTTGCTTCATTTCTTGATACATATAGCCTATCTCTATCGTCTCTTGGATGTAAAGCCTTGTGCATTGTCATTAATGTTCTAGTCCTTTGGTCAATCTGTCTGAGTTCTTCTTTTGTCCATTTTAAGAGTGGCCCAGGGTATATTATAATGGGGACGGCCCAGGTGTTATTCCTTTGATGGGATTTCTGCTGTTGAGCTTGGTTTCTATGAGTTTTTTGTTCTTCTTAAGTATTATTATTATTATTATAATTATTATTATTATTATTATTATTATTTTCACTTTTTTAAAGTTTTTCACATCGGTGTTAGCTTATGGTATTTCACTGGAGTCTGAGTGACAACAAGTCTCCAGGACTCTTCTGAGTATTCTAGCCGATTGCAGCAGTGCAGTACTCTGGGTAGTCTCAATTGTTCCTCTGATTTCCAGATTCTCCTGTCTTTTTTCCAAGTTTATTGGGACCGTTCCAAGTGCACCAACTACAATTGATATCACTTTCACTCTTATATTCCACAGCTTTCTCAATTCTCTGGCAAGGTCCAGGTATTTATCCATCTTTTCATTTTCCTTCAGCTTCACCCTGTGATCTGCTGGAACCACAAAGTCCACCAGTTGACACGTTCTCTTCTTTTTTTCTCTCTTTATTTTTGGTAATCATCACGAGGTCTGGTCTTCTGGCCGGGCATTATTTCTACCGATAACAATTATTTATTTTTCTGAAATATCTTTTCTACGTTCTCATTTATTCAATCAAAACCAGTCTTGTGAATCATTAGGTCTGATATGCTTAATATAAGAAAATAAAAAGCAGAAACAAAATAGTTTCAAGTTGTGAAACTATATGGTTCACATACCCCAAGGGATCATTATTAGGTCCTGGCACGGCACCCAGTGTGAACGTATGAGGAATGTGACCCTATATGCTTCGCATACGTACCCCATTGATACTATGCTGTCCATAGTACCAAATGTGATACGTGTCACATACGCACTGGTGAGAGTGAGTATTCTTTGGTAAGAACTTTCTTTAGGGAGAGAGAGAGACTTATTATGAAAGATATTAGAGAGAGATTAGACTTACTTGCAGAGCTTCTACCATGTCCGCCGGCTTCTTCTGATTGTGCTTCTAGCTAAGGTTGATTTGGTCAAAATAAAAGGAATTACTAAAGACAAGACATCCATTTTACGACTTGATCAAGTAATTATTCATTTTGATTTCATCCATGATCACTGCACGGGGAAGATCAGGCCTTAGCCCGTCTTCACCCGTGGCCGATCAGGCTCAAGCTTCAGTCTTCACCCGTCGACGACCAGACTCAAACTCTTTACTAACTTCTAACTATCACCTCTCACTCTTCCTTTCACTCCTTCGCCACGTCAACATTCCAATCATCCAATCAAATCTATCCACGCGTATTCGCTGAATCAGCATTTAAACTTTTCCGCTGGTCATAAATTTTCCCTAACAAATCATCAATCCAACACAATGGTAGATACGTTATAACCAATAATGTTACAAAGTGAATTCTAAAGACTGAATATAATATTCCTCCCAAGTAAGGCCGAAAAATGTTCCAACCGGAAAAAAAAGAGATAGAGAAGAAAAGAAAGATATGAAAAATCATCATCATCATCATCATCATCATGTCATGTTAACCGTGTGTGTATCCATGAAAACATCTCGCCAAGTCTCGCACGAGTAGAAATGTGACGCAAGGTCAATTTCTTATGCGGATTTTAACGGGTTTGAATTCAGAGTTTTTCTTCTCCTAATCCGATTGCCTTACTAAGGTTAAAGAACCCAGTCTGTCCTACTATTTAACCATAGCTGGAGGGAGAATAGATGGATTTCATACTTTTTTCTTTGGTATTAGCGCTATGTGAAATACAGCCAGCCTCGACCAGGATTTGAACTAGACTGTTCATTTCTTACGACATTAACTATTTTCCACATGTTTCCATTGGTAAATGCACATAACCCAGGCTAGAGAACACAGTTTGCCCTACTATTTACCCATAGCTATGTGTGTGGGGTGTGTGAGAGAACAGATAGAATCATGCCTTTCTCAAGGGCATTAATGAATTGAAACGTAAACTGCCTAGTCGAGGATTAGAAATCGGATCGCCGATTTTATTTTTTAATACGATAACCATTACGCAAGGTGTATCCCCTAACAAGTAATTTACTCATAAAAAAAGTAAATTTGGATCCTTGATATCTCCCTCTGCCAGTGCTGAGGTCGCAGATAAGTCGTAGGATCTCTATTAATAATGGAGATTCGCTTCCGGTTTTTGTCTGTAACAAAGATTACGTCACTGCTTACGTCACATTACCCAAAATCGTCATAACATAGAATAAATACACTCAAAATTTGAACATGCAACATTAGACAGTCCTCATTGTTTTTTTTAAACAAGTTTTAATAAATACATGACTGGTATTATATATCTATATATAGTTTGTTTTATTTTAATACATATTTAAAGTTTACATTTCAAATTGTTTTATTTTAATCCTTTAATGAATTTGATGATTTTACTTACTTAGGGTACAAACTCGCTGACATTGAATTTTTTACTCCCACCACTCAGGCAATATATTTCAAAAATCTATTTTTACATCGCCCGTAGGGTGTTTTTTTTATTTTGTATTAATAATTGGAAATCTGGAAAGAAACGAAACATTTGAGACATTATCAAAATTGGCAATAATACTGAGTAGAGATAGAGACTTGCTTTCACTTGATCCTCAACATTGTCTTCTGAGTGAAACAAAAAAAAATCAGCTACTGTTAATGCTATTATCGTTTATATTTCCTTTGAAGAGACAGCGATGAAAGTCTCAATATATAAAATCCGTTGTGTGTTAATGTGTAACACACAAAACATTTTTTCGCTATCCTTATTTATGTGTGATTAAAGCCCGCTTAAATTTACGAGCATCTCATGAAACAGCTGAAAAAAATTATTTTTACATCGCCCAGAGGGTGTTTTTTTAATTCTGTACTAGTTTTACATAACACTCGAGATCAAATCCGTATCTGGTTTCCCGTTTGTCTATATATCAGGAAATCTAGACGATACAGAAATTGCTACTCGCAATCGATACACAGTCAGATGACCTCAGAGGTCATATTGCATGAACATATTGCATGGGCATATTGCTTTCTTCACAAGCCATCTTTATCCATCTGATCAGTGAAAAACGCGGAATGAATTAACGTTAATAACTTTGAGAAACAAAATATAGAGAATATTTTTGAGTTCTCTTCGTAAGTAGTAGATAGAATTTCGTTTTTGAATTTTGAATTTAACACAAACAAAAAATCAGGTTGGATCGAATTCCCCTCATTTGGCAATGTGGGATATTTCTTAAGCTTAGGCAAAAAAGTGCATCGGTATTCTGAGAGGATCGTACTTTTTATATTACTCGTAATTGTAACGTAGCGGTATCTGTTGTATTCACGTTACCCAAAGCTGGTATACGTAACGTGGCGGTAACGATATATTCACCGTACTAAAAATGTCTTCGGCACGTGGCGGTCATCTTGTCGATAAAAAAGTACAACGCGAGAAATATATCGTCACAAGCTGCTAGCTTATATTTCCAGACTCGTCTCGTGGGCTGTATCGGAGAAGAGGAAAGGCAGAGAGAAAGAGAGAGGGGACACTGCTAGATTACTGTGATCCCACACAAGGGACCCAGAGGTCCGATCCGTACTTTACGACGTCGGAAATCAAAAAGAGGCTGGTGTTTTTCTTCGTCGTTCCACGTCCCCACGTGACTTCCGGTTCCGGTCAACACCCGAAACTTCCGGGTGACATTCAATTCTCCATTCGGGGGTCACGCCCTCATCAAGTCATTGTTCATCACTCCACGCTTTTTCAAAGCCTCCACCTTGTCTCATTTCTTCTTCCTCATTTTCTATAGAAGGGCTCGCAAAAGTCAGGATCTTCATTACCTCGTTACAGTAATGTTGATAACCATTCTCCTAGTCAGTTTTTATTATAGAGTCATAACGATCGCAAGAATACACAGAAGAGTTCTGGAGACCTAAGGAGACTTGTTGTCACACAGCCTCCATTGAACCACCGACTACGGCAGGTGTGAAAAACTCGATAATCTATTAATAATGGAGATTCGTTTCAGGTTTTTGTCTGTAACAAAAACTACGCCACTGCTTACGTCACTATACCCGAAATCGTCATAATAGAATAGATACACTCAAAATTTGAGCATGCAACATTAGACAGTCCTCATTGTTTTTTTAAACAAGTTTTAATAGATACATCCCCAGTATCATATATTTATATATAGTTTGTTTTATTTTAATAGATATTCAAAGTTAATAGAACTTAGTTTCAATTTCAAATTGTTTTATCTTTTTTTACTTCTGTAATAAATTTGATGATTTCATGATTTATGGTTCAAACTCTCCGACATTTAATTTTTAACTTCTATCTCCTCAAGCAATATCTTTCAAAATGTATTTTTAAATCGCCCGGAGGGTGTTTTTTTATTTTGCTAGTAATAATAATCTTATTAATAGTAATAATCATAATAATAATCTGGGACTTCGAGGCAAAGATGGATCACCTAATCCCGGCCAGGAGCCCGGACCTAGTATTGATCGACAAGAAGAAGAGAAACTGTAATCTCTTTGGTTTTGCCGTCCCGAAAGAAAGCGAAAAGATAGACAAATACTTGGACCTTGCTAGAGAACAGAGAAAACTGTGGAACATGAAGGTGAAAGTCGTACGAATTGTAATTGGTGCCCTTGGAATGGACCCCAAAGTTCTGGAAAAGAATTTGGATGAACTGAAAATCAGAGGAAGAATCGAGACCATCCAAACTACAGCACTGTTAAGATCGGCTAGAATACTCAGAAGAGTCCTGGAGAAACTGGAAATCAGAAAAAAGAGTTGAAACCATTCAGACTACTGCATTGCTGCAATCGGCTAGGATACTCAGGAGACTCCTGGATACCTGAGGAGATTTGTTGTCACTCAGACTCCAGTGAAATACCATCAGCTAACGCTGGTGTGAAAAACTCAAAAGGAGCGATAATAATAATAATAATAATAATAATAATAATAATAATATGGGAAGGAAAACAATTATATGGACACTTCAACGACAAATCGAAGAGGTTGCACATGGAAAGACTTGGGCATGGTTAAGAAAAGGAAACCTCAAAAGAGAAACTGAATCACTAATAATTGCTGCACAAAATAATGCCATAAGGACAAACTATATCAAAGCAAAATTTGATAAGACCCAACAAAATAGTAAATGTAGACTATGCGGTAATAGAGATGAGACTGTAAACCATGTGCTCTGTGAACGTAGCAAACTAGCACAATGGGAGTACAAAACTAGATACAACTGGGTTGGGAAGGTGATCCACTGGGAATTATGCAAAAAATTAAGTTTTGACCATACAACAAAATGGTATATGCATAAACTGGAATCTCCTCAGGAGAACGAAACGCATAAAATTCTCTGGGACTTTGAAATAAAAAGGGATCACCTTATCCCAGCAAGAAGACCAGACCTAGAATTGATCAAAAAAAAAGGAAAGAACTTGTCAACTGGTGGATTTTGCAGTTCCAGCAGATCACAGGGGGAAGCTAAAGGAAAATGAAAAAAATGGACAAATATCTGGACCTTGCCAGAGAACTGAAAAAGTTATAGAATATGAAAGTCAAAGTGATACCAATTGTGGTTGGTGCACTTGGAACGGTCCCAAAAGGATTGGAAAAGGGTTTGTAAAGTTTGGAAATCAGAGGAAGGATTGATACCATTCAGAACACTGCACCGCTGCAATCTGCCAGAATACTCAGAAGAGTCCTGGAGACCTGAGGAGACTTGCTGTCACTCAGAATCCAGTGAAAGACCATCAGCTAATGCTGATGTGAAAACCCAAAAGGAGTAAATAATAATCTTATTATAATGGAGATTGTGGGTTTGTCTGTCTGTTCCGAAACTATATTACTATACAAGTCACAATTCCTTTAGTTATTTACATCATATTCTCCATGATTTTATTTTTATTCAAACCTCAATTATTAACAAAATTGTTTTACATCATTAAGACTGTTTACCATATCTACAAGCTAATAACACGCAGTTGTACTTATATATACAACAAAATAGCGGTTTACAGTGTTAATGGGAAGGCTAATTTGCATATTGATATTAAAAATCTGAATTTAATAAATATATGCTTAGTATTATTGATTTCTAATTGTTTGGTTTTATCTTATTGAATATGAGCAAAAATCTCAGGAATAAATCTTAAAAGAAATCCATTAACAAGAAGAAATAACTGTAATATTATTCTTTACTTCCTATTTTAACTAAATAGTTAAATTAGGAAAATTTACCAATGAAAGACGGGAGTAATGGAAAACGATGGAAGAGTTAGTTTCAAAGTTGTTCTATTTTTCAATCATACCCCCTCTGTTCCAAATCGTTTTATCTGCATTTTTATTCAGTTTTATTAGCCTTTCTAATTTAATATGATATTTATTATATTAAAAGTTAAATACTTGCACCCGGAGGGTGCATATATTGCTAGTAATATAATAGTAATAATAATATAATAATAATAATAATAATAATAATATAATAATAATAATAATAATAATAATAATAATAATAATAATAAAGAGTGACGCTAGTGTGAAAAACCCATAAAAAGTGAGAATAGAATTAAATGGCATTTAAATTTGAATTTTGTATTTTATTTTCTTATGTTCTAATTTTCCTGTTCAGAATACGTGAGGAAATAAACAAGGTGCGTCTTATTTTAATATAGACGACACTGTAGAAAATTCATTGCTGTGATATTTTCTTATCATTTCTTATACACACATATATATATATATATATATATATATATATATATATATATATATATATATATATATCAAAACCGCAGAGCGCAGGTGTTACTTATCTACTCGACTTGGAAAGGGTCAGTAACTGTGATTTCGACCAATCATCGTGTGATTAATTTCTCGATGTATCAGCTGACCACAGCGGAAATTGATCTACCAGATAATTTGCCGACAAGTAATGGCGAACCTCATTTGTAAAGTCGCATGTCATTGAATAGTGAAATTAATTTTTATTTTTTCAAACCGGCTGCAGATTTTATCATTTCTAATACTTACATGAAAGAAGGAAGAAGAAGAAGAAGAAGAAGAAAGAAGAAGAAGAAGAAGAAGAGATTAGATGAACACGTGTGCACACACTGACATAGATTTAAGTATAAGTATATACATTTATATAAAGCTATAGAATGCATAGATTCAAGATTGTGCAAGGGCCAATGTAACCACACACACACACACACACACACACACACACACATGTATATGTGCGTGTAAGTATATATATATATATATATATATATATATATATATATATATATATATATATGTGTGTGTGTGTGTGTGTGGTGTGTGTGTGTGTGTGTATAATTCATCACATGGATTTTTCCGTCCCGATTGATCACAGAGTGAAAAATATATAAATAAAACGAAAAGACAGAAAATACTTGCCAGAGAACTATATATATATATATATATATATATATATATATATATATATATATATATATATATACTAGCAAAAGTACCCGGTCCATGACCGGACTATATTTAAAGATTGGACCATAAATAGGCGAAAGATTTTGAGCTGCTATTTTGTTCACTAAAATTAAACCAGACTGCTAGTATAGCTATAATAGAAAGCAGGAAGCGAACATTTTTTATTATCAGCAGCAGCTGGTATACGGACAGTTCCGCAAATCGGTTGATTTTAGTTATCCCTTAATCAGTAAAAATCAATAACCAAATTTGGCATGTTTCTTAGTTAGGAAATATTAAGGTGTATGCAGGATTTTGAATCTGAGTGACCTTCTGTCTTGGACTCATACGTCAACATGTACATACAAAACTTCCTTTTATATATATATATATATATATATATATATATATATATATATATATATATTGACCTCCCCTTAACTCACATAAATCAATATACACCCACACTAATTGACCCTTCAACCACTGCCACCGCCCCAGCACTTCTAACAAACATCCTCTACCCCTCCATCTCAACTGATCCTACCCAAAACCCCCCGCTCCTCCTTAGCTCACATCACTACACACTCACCCCCTTGACCTCCCCGACACCGCCACCACCACGTGTATTTAAACGTATGCTTTGCCTCAATAAAGTCTCAGATCGGCTGAGAAAGTCTGTGCATACAGACGAAACGTACCACCCTGTGACTTGTTTTGAGTTGATCATTTCTTGACCACTTTCCTTCTATCTACAGCATATCGTCGGATCCTAAACCCATCCACCCTTCCTTCATATATATATATATATATATATATATATAATTTATGTACGTCTATGTGGGATTAATAAGAGTTCCTAATTAAAACTTTGTAAAGAAGTAAAAAAAGATGTGTTACATCAAAATAAAAAAATAAATGGGAAATGCATTATTATAAAATGTCTAATATGTTTTGTATTTATAATATAATATAAATAGATTCGTTTTTAGAGGAAATAGGCGGCAAAATTCGCCCCATGCCCTTTAAACTGTCAATACATGTTGATACAGAAGATTAGAGGTGATCTGTTTTTGTTTTTGTTTTTTATAAAAATATAATTACAATTTCAAAATAAGACAGAAAGTTTCTTTAAAAAAAAGATAAATTAATAAAATAATAAAAAAAATTTAAAAAAATCAATTCTAAACTAATTAAAGCCATTTTTTTTTCAATTTCTTCACCTTTGAAATTTTTAAAAATGAAAGATGTATTTCTATATTTATTTTTTGTTTGTAACTAAAAAGAAGGAAGAAGAAAAAACAAAGAAGCAAGAGACTAACAGAAAACTTTGCTAACTTTTCTCATAGACATACTTTTGAAGGTTCAGCTAACTGATTCTAACATCTCAATTCTACTTTAATTAATCCCATGTGTATTTGTATGTTTTTATTTTGTCTGTAATGTCCATAAATTAAAGTATGTCAAGATATTATTCATATAATAATGGATTGTAGGCAAACGATAAAGCAATCAATTCTATAATATTTGGTTTAATTATTGCTGATGAATTAATTCTATTCATACAAAACATTAAAACAATGCCTATTCCAATGGGGAAACGAAATAATATCACCCAAACTATCCGAGTAAGACAAACTAGACACGCAGGACACAGTTAGAGAAGCAAGGACGAACTCATAAGAGACATCCCTCTGTGGAAACCAGCACAGGTTCACTAAACAGACTTGAGTTTCCACATTTACAGTGACAATATTCATTATTTATAAGTCAGTGTTTTCAATCAATTAAGGATTGAAGAAAATCAAATTGTGGGTGTCTAAGATAAAAATTATTCATTATGAAACTATTCATGTACCTCCTATTTATCAATGCCCTTTTTCATCCTATCCTTCTTAAAGAGTATTTGGCAAGATCTAAAGATTCTTTTAAAAGATGCAGAAGTTCAAAAATATTTTTCTCAAAGCATTGGAATCATCTTTATGGCACTTAGTTAAACACTTCTCACAGTAAAGACTCTGATTTGTTATTATTTATAACAGATGATTTATTTATTTGATATAAAATAATTATAACTGTTAATTTTTAATAATTATTTTTATTAAGAAAATGATTGATTTATTTAACCTTGAACACATGGACTTAGTATAATTCACAACTTAGAAAATTAAAAAAAAAAAACAACCTATTACAGCACATAACACACGTTCATTATTTTTTTTATACAATAAACTGCTATTTTTCTAATAATGAATAGGCTGTTTTTGGTGGGGCTGGAATGAATTAATAGCATTCCATTTTATTTCAATGGGGAAAATTTATTTGACACACGAGGAAATTGAGTTATATGAAGAACGAATTAAACTCGTAAGTCAAGGTATCCCTATATACATATATCTGTTAGTAATAGAGATGCGCTGTCTAAATTCACTGTCCGAAACTACGTCACAAAACCCAATACCACCATACTCTTTCTCTTTTTTGAGGAACAAGAAGTTAACTAAAAGGTTTACAAATAAATAACTTCCTACGATTTTGTGTAAAATTTATGTGTAAATTATTTAAAATAATTATTTAATTAATTCTCCGCCTCTGGCAATATCTTATTTAATTAATAATTAATAGATGCATGCAACATTTTATTTGAGGGAAACAGAACTAGGTTTCCATTTCAAATTGTTTTATTTTGTACTCTTTTAATAAATTTGATGTTTTTCCTTATGATACACACCCTCTGACATTTAATTTTTAACTCCCATCCCTTCAGTCAATATCTTTCAAGAATTAATTTTTACACCGCCCAGAGGGCGTTTATTTTTTGCTAGAGTATATATATATATATATATATATATATATATATATATATATATATATACGATACGATAAATCTCAGCCCACACACACGGGACACGATAAATTCCCTCATGCCATCAAACCCCACAACGGCTACATTGTACACTCAACCCAAAATACACAAAATCCCTCAACTGATAGCAAAACAGTCACCCAACCATGCCACCCCCAACAACATGCAAGACATCGAACACCTCGCAAAATCCCCACACATCACTCCCCAGGGAGGCCCATAATAGCAGCCAACGGAACCCTAACTGAACCCCTATCAGGATTCATAGACAACATCCTCAACCCCCTGCGACACACAATCTCCTCACACATTAAAGACACCACGTACTTCCTCAACGAAATACAAAAGATAGGTACACTCCCCGAGGGAGCCATATTGGCAACAATGGATATTGCATCCCTGTACACCAACATACCACATAATGAAGGGATCCAAGCCTGTAGGGAGTTCCTCACACACAACAAACTCCCCACAGAGCAGATAAGCAACATATGCCACATAACCCACTTCATCCTAACGCACAACAACTTTCAATTCAACAAAAGACACTACCTACAAACCAAAGGGACCACGATGGGCACGAAGATGGCACCCAGCTATGCAGACATATTCATGCTCACACTAGAAACAAAACTACTCAAAACCTACCCTCTATCCCCCATGTACTACTGCAGATACATAGACAACATCTTCCTCATATAGACACATGGCCTCAAAAGCCTATTAGACTTCCACACACACTGCAACGATTACCACCAATCCATAAAATTCACGATAGAACACTCTACCACCACATTCCCATTCCTCGATGTAACGACCAAATTAAAAAAAAACAACACAATAACCACTACACGACACACCAAACCCACAAATAATCACACATTTCTCAACTACAACAGCAACCATCCCCACAAACTCAAAATAATCCATAATCTACAGTGCATGCATAAGAATAAAACGAATATGTGCAGACCCACAAGATTACACGCACCGCACAGCTAACCTAGAACGGAGATTCTTAAACAGTGACTACCCCATAAAACTAATAAAAAATGCGATCGACAAGGCATCATCCCTAAACAGACAAGAACTCCTCAAATACAAACAACACCAAACCAACGACCGAATCCCCATGGTATTCCATCACGGTCAACGCATGCACAAACTAACCAAACAACTCACTAAAGTATACAAAATCCTACAAACTGACCCCTCAATAAAATCCACCTTCAAAAAACCCACCATCAACGCCAAAAGACAACTACCCAACCTACGGAACATCCTCACAGCATCGAAAAAACACCTACACAACATCACTATAAAAGGTAACCAAAAATGCAACAAACCGAGATGCCAAATATGCACGCACTTAAACACCGAACCCACAATCCAAATACCACACATTAACATAAGAATCCAACCCCCACAACTCATATACTACAGTACAAACATCATATAATACATATACTGCACAAAACATCAACACCTTTTAGACTACGTCTAAATAACCACAAATCAACCATAAAACTCAAATCACCACACAGTAAAATCGCACATCACTTTAGCACCCCATTACACAATCTAGATAATTTCAAATGTATCTTGATCAAACATGGTTTTCCATTCACTCAATCAAGAAAACTGGCTGAATTAAAATGGATAATTAGATTAAACACCCACACCAAAGGTCTCAACAGTGATACAGGAACACTAAAAGCTTACAAATATTTCCAAAAACACCGCCACCAACTCCATGACCCTTAGCAGAACACAAGGGACACAGAGTACAAACTCATAAAGTACCAACTGACCAATCAGCACCAAGTATACCCTCACAAAGATGACAACTACACTACCAGGAGAAGCACATACCCCCAATAGAAAAAAGCAGCAGCCACGAACACTACTGTCCTTACACAGTCTGAAGAAGGGAGACATTATAATCCTGAAAATTCAACACTCCTAAATAAACTCTACTCTACTCAAAAACAACCGAGTTTCTGATATTTATTTCTTGAATGCTTCATACAAATGCCAAAACCTGATATATATACCTCCAACAAACGGATACACATACCAAAATAATCTCATATATATATATATATATATATATATATATATATGTGTGTGTGTGTGTGTGTGTGTGTGGTTATTTACTAAGCTTAGCTTAGATGTGACACGAGACCAAAAGTATGTGGTACCCAGTAAGAATCGAACTCACTACCAATGGTCAGCTAATCTATTTCGCTAACCATTACATGAGGTGCCCAATAGTTATTTACTAAGTACAGCTTGGATGCAGCACAATGCCAGAAGTATTGGGCACCCAGTGAGAATCGAACTCACTAACAATGGTTTGCTAATTTAGCTTGCTAACCATTACACCATGTGTGTGTGTGTGTGTGTGCGTGTGTATGTATATATGTGTGTGAAGGAACAGGTGTTGAATTTGGATCTAATTTCAAGCATATCGTTTACTTCCTGTTTTAAACTGTAGAGTGGATTAAACATTCAACGCACGTAATTATCATTACTTATCAGAGAATGTCTGATTTTAACGAATATCTAATATAAAACAATGTTCCAACCAAAATAATCGACTGACCAAATGTTGGATATGTCACTGTTATCATCCAAAGATCGAATTCCACTTAAGCCATTGTAATTTGTCTTCTCGTCAGTATACAAAGGTGAGTCAAAAAGTAACGCCATTTTGTTTGGTTGGTGGGTATCCTTTCGTCTACTAAAACGATGGCGTAGTGTCCACTGCGCGAGTGGCTGAACAGATCAATTTTTGAATGGCAATCTCTGGTGCAGTGATTGCAAACAAACGGTGATGCTCACTGGAGATGCAGTTGTCTCTCCTTCCTTTTAACTCTCTTTTCTGCGGCGGCTTCTTTCCTCTCTTTTTTACTCCTTCTCGTTCCTTGTTTGATGAGGAGGCGCCAGGTAACACGGTCTTCTGCATAAGCCTCCCATGTATTGGTGTCGATGTTGCATGTCTTTATGTCCCTCTTGCAGGCATCTTTAAACCGCAGGCGTGGTCTCCCTACCGGTCGGGTGACCTCTACTGATTCACCATATAGTAGGTCTTTGGGGAGGCGGCCTTTGTCCATCCTACTGACGTGACCAAGCCAACGCACTACCAACACAGGAACATGTATCATACATCAAAAAAAAGGTGGTCCTCTGTGGATGACACCCCTACACATAGGCTAGTCAAAAAGTAATGTCATTTTGTTTAGGACAGGTATAATTACCAACACAGGAACATGTATCATACATAAAAATGAAGCTGGTCCTCTGTGGATCTCATTCCTACTTCTCCACATAGTTGAGTAAAAAAGTAATGCCATTTTGTTTAGGACAGGTATAATTACCAACACAGGTACATTTATCATACATCAAAATGAAGCTGGTCCTCTGTGGATCACATCCCTACTTCTCAACATAGGTGAGTCACAGAGTAATGCCATTTTGTTTAGGACAGGTATAATTACCAACACAAGAACATGTATCATACATAAAAATGAAGGTCCTCTGTGGATCACATCCCTACTTCTCCACATAGTCACCGTTTCTCTCTATAGCAATGTTCCACCTTCGAATAAGAGCATGTATCTCTGCCCCGTAAAATTCTGATGACTGTTCTTTGAGCCAACACTTCACTACAGATTTAACTTCCTCGCCACTGGAATAGCGTTTGCCCCTCAAATCCTCTTTCATGAATGAATACGAGACTTTTTGTTGTACAACATTATATATGTGTATGTGTGTGTACGTGCGCGCGCGCGTGTGTGTGTGAGTGTTTGTATGTTTGTATGTATGTGTTATTTTTCGCCTCGTATTCCATTTATCCCATCTGGTCTTCAAACCACACGTGGGTTCGAGTCTCTTTGACACAATCAATACATTTCTAGCACTGCCGATGGTGCATGGTTCCGGCCATAGCTTTTCAAGGAGGCATCCATCTGTCAGAATATGTAACGCTTCAAGTTTACTTTCTATTGTACATCTGTAAATTTCTGCGCCATCCCCTCCCCACACTCTGCAGCCTTATATATAATATATATATATATATATATATATATATATATATATATATATATATATATATACATATATATATATATATATATATATATATATATATATATAATAACACACACATACATATATGTGCGTGTGTGTATGTGTGTTATTTTTCCACATTTATTATTTTTGCATATATATATATATATATATATATATATATATATAGAGAGAGAGAGAGAGAGAGAGACTAACGCTTTAAAGGCCAGGGTTAGTTCGTGCCCAAAGCAAGCGAAACCGAAGCGGAGAAAACGTAAAGAAACACAAATTCCATATTTTTCCATCACAATGGCAGCACATGTGCGGAAAGTGAAAAAAATAAAGTAGAGCAGAGAAATGCGGGTTTGTGTGTCTGATTTACCCCCCCCCCGTAAACATCGGTTGGATGGTTGGTTGGTTGGTTGGTTGTGTGGCTGGTTAGCTGTTTGGTTGGCTAGTTTGTTGGACGTTTGTTTTTTATTTTACGATATGTCAACTCTTGTTGAATGGAATATTCATTCTTGTTTTGTATTCAATTTCTTTCAAACTTACGAGTTTTTCCCAGTTACAAGTTGACACTCGATCGGTTTTTGGATTGTCTTGAGAGCTAAAACTTGAAGTACGACCAAGCTTCAGATACGCTTATGTTAATAAGTTCACTACAAACATTTAATCTTCCAAATATATTACGCCAAAAATATTATTTATAAAAAAGTAACATAAAAAATTATTACAGTACATAATTCATTAATTCTATTTCATAATGTTTTTATATAGTACAGAGCTATTTGTCTTATCAAAAATTAACAAAAACAATTAAAGATGTTTTTGGTGGGGTTGGAACGGATTAATAGCATTTCAATTTATTTCAATGAGGAAATTGATTTGATATACGAACAAACACGTAAGGGACACAGGGGTTCTGCTAAACACTAGGAACACATGCATTCTGCTTAACACTAAGGAACACAAGGATTCTGCCTAACACTAAGGAACACAAGGATTCTTCTTAACACTAAGGAACACTAGGATTCTACATAACACTAAGGAACCCAAGGATACTGCCGAACACTAAGGAACACAAGGATTCTGCTTAACACTAAGGAACACAAGGATTCTGCTTAACACTAAGTAACACAAGGATTCTGCTTAACACTAAGTAACACACGGATTCTGCTTAACACTAAGGAACACAAGGATTCTGCTTAACACTAAGTAACACAAGGATTCTGCTTAACACTAAGTAACACAAGGATTCTGTCCAACACTAAGTAACACAAGGATTCTGCCTAACACTAAGTAACACAAGGATTCTGCTTAACACTAAGGAACACAAGGATTCTACTTAACACTAAGTAACACAAGGATTCTGCTTAACACTAAGGAACCCAAGGATTTTGTCTAACACTAAGGAACACAAGGATTCTTCTTAACACTAAGGAACACTAGGATTCTACATAACACTAAGGAACCCAAGGATACTGCCGAACACTAAGGAACACAAGGATTCTGCTTAACACTAAGTAACACAATGATTCTGCTTAACACTAAGTAGCACAAGGATTCTGCTTAACATTAAGTAACACAAGGATTCTGTCCAACACTAAGTAACACAAGGATTCTGCCTAACACTAAGGAACACAAGGATTCTGCTTAACACCAAGTAACACAAGGATTCTGTCTAACACTAAGGAACCCAAGGATTTTGTCTAACACTAAGTAACACAAGAATTCTGTCTAACACTAAGTAACACAAGGATTCTGTCTAACACTAAGGAATACAAGGATTCAGTTTAACACTAAGGAACACAAGGATTCTGCTTAACACTAAGTAATACAAGGATTCTGCTTAACACTGAGGGACACAAGGATTCTGTCTAACACTAAGTAACACAAGAATTCTGCTAACACTAAGGAACACGAGGAGTAACACAAGGATTCTGTCTAACACTAAGTAACACAAGGATTCTGTCTAACACTAAGGAACACAAGGATTCTGCTTAACACTAAGTAACACAAGGATTCTGTCTAACACTAAGTAACACAAGAATTCTGCCTAACACTAAGGAACACGAGGATTCTGCCTAACACTAAGTAACACAAGGATTCTGTCTAACACTAAGTAACACAAGGATTCTGCTTAACACTAAGTAACACAAGGATTCTGCCTAACACTAAGTAACACAAGGATTCTGCATAACACTAAGGAACACAAAGATTCTACTTAACACTAAGTAACACAAGGATTCTGCTTAACGCTAAGTAACACAAGGATTCTGCCCAACACTAAGGAATACAAGGATTCTGCTTAACACTAAGTAACACAAGGATTCTGCCTAACACTAAGTAACACAAGGATTCTGCCTAACACTAAGTAACACAAGGATTCTGTCTAACACTAACGAATACAAGGATTCAGTTTAACACTAAGGAACACAAGGATTCTGCTTAACACTAAGTAACACAAGGATTCTGCTTAACACTGAGGGACACAGGGATTCTGCTTAACACTAAGGAACACAAGGATTCTACTTAACACTAAGTAACACAAGGATTCTGCTTAACACTGAGGGACACAAGGATTCTGCTTAACACTAAGTAACACAAGGATTCTGCTTAACACTAAGGAACACAAGGATTCTGCTTAACACTAAGTAACACAAGGATTCTACTTAACACTAAGGAACACAAGGATTCTGCATAACACTAAGTAACACAAGGATTCTGCCTAACACTAAGTAACACAAGGATTATGCTTAACACTAAGAAACACCAGGATTCTGCCTAACACTAAGGAACACAAGGATTCAGTTTAACACTAAGGAACACAAGGATTTTGCTTAACACTAAGGAACACAAGGATTCTGCTTAACACTAAGTAACACAAGAATTCTGCCTAACACTAAGTAACACAAGGATTCTGCCTAACACTAAGTAACACAAGAATTCTGCTTAACACTAAGGAACACAAGGATTCTGCTTAACACTAAGTAACACAAAGATTCTGCCTAACACTAAGGAACCCAAGGATTCTGTCTAACACTAAGTAACACAAGGATTCTGCCTAACACTAAGTAGCACAAGGATTCTACTTAACACTAAGGAACACAAGGATTCTGCCTAACACTAAGGAACTCAAGGATTCTGCCCAACACTAAGGAACACAAGGATTCTGCCTAACGCTAAGGAACACCAGGACTCTGCTTAACACTAAGTAACCCAAGGATTTTGTCTAACACTAAGTAACACAAGAATTCTGTCTAACACTAAGTAACACAAGGATTCTGCCTAACACTAAGTAACACAAGGATTCTGTCTAACACTAAGGAATACAAGGATTCAGTTTAACACTAAGGAACACAAGGATTCTGCTTAACACTAAGGAACCCAATGATTCTGCTTAACACTAAGGAACCCAAGGATTCTGTTTAACACTGATGAACCAAGGATTCTGCCCCAACACTGAGGAACCCAAGGATTCTGAACACTAAGAACACAAGGATTCTGCCTAACACTAAGTAACACAAGGATTCTGCTTAACACTAAGGAACAAAGGGGATCTCCACTGTAAATTGCTTTTACCTGAAAAATGGCTACAAGAATCTTAACAGCGATTAGTACGCGATTAAAAATTAAGAAGAGTATATTTCGAGTGGTCGAAGAGTTAAACGTTTATTGCAAAGAACTTTTCATTGTCTGGAAAAAAAAGAAAATAAAAACATGGGAAAAATCTTCATTTGGAAAACTGTGGAATGGACGTTCATGTGCATGTTTATGTGCGAGTCTATACGCAATCAACCAGAAGACACACATATGGTTTACCTGGCACTAAACTTAAGATAGAAGAATTTACAGTCAGTGAAAATAAAAAATACAATTAGTTTCTCCGAGTCTTAAAAGTTCATCATGACAACACGTGAAGATAACAAAAGAATTCCAGTCTGATGGAAAATGAGAAATCTTGGCAGATTAATTTTAAAATATTTAGAATAACATGAATTTTCATTCGCTCCACACCCAACACTTTTTGACACGTTATTCCTTAAGCAGTTTTGTTTTATAGCCCCATCGGGGTGCATAAACGGTGAGAGGGTTCAGATGAGAGAGAGAGAGAGAGAGGGAGAGATAGAGGGAGGAAGAGTTCAGAGAGAGAGAGAGAGAGAGAGAGAGAGAGAAAGAGAAAGAGTTGATAGAGAGAGAGAGAGAGAGGGAGAGTTCAGAGATTAGAAAGAGAGAGAGAAAGAAAGAGAGAAAGAGTTGAGAGAGAGAGAGAGAGAGAGAGAGAGAGAGAGAGAATTTAGAGATGATAGAGAGAGAGAGAGATGAGAGAGAGAGTTCAGAAATGATAGAGAGAGAGAGAGAGTTCAGAGAGAGAGAGAGAGAGAGAGAGAGAGAGAGAGAGGATGATCTTACTTGATTCTTGTTAACTTCATAACTATTTTGCTCTGGATATCTGTTAGTGATTCCTGTTTCTTCTCTGTTCATTCTTCTAAGGGTTGACTTCTTCTTTTAGGATTTGCTTGTTTTTAATTAAATGAACTAACAAGACTTATTCTTTGCTTGATCAAGCTTTTATTATTTATTTAATTCATTTCTATTCCGCACGGATGAGATCGACCCGAGAACACATCTAAGCTCTCTGACGACCAGGTCGAATCTAAATTCTAAAACTCTTACTAAAACCTATCACGTGTCTATCATGGCACGTTTCCAAGGGATCAGGGGGTTATAACTGTCACTGGTAAATTTCCACTCCCTCGTCTCAAAGTTAACGGCCCCTATTCTCAGCTACAGGGTCTGCTAACAATTTATGACTCGCATAAATTATAGCAGTGTAACTAACTGAAAATGTCAACATGGAGGATATTCTCTCTTTTTTGAGGGAAATAAAATTATACCATAGAATATAGACATGAAACAAATCAATACCATACAACATAATCCCCAATAATGCTAACACATTTTTAAAACCAATAACTAAAAAGTATAAATATAAATACACGATATGTAATACTTCCTAACCGTTAGGCATGACATAAGCCCAGACGGGTTTATATGCCGTTAAAATCAATAAACAAACAATAAAAATAATACTATTTCCCTTAAACAATAGATAGGTAAAGCAATAAATAAAAATCATATATAAAACAATAAGAATCTTACAATATAAAGATACAAAATTAATGTAACTGTCGGTAGAGTGTCCGACTAGGAACCACAAGGAACCTGGTTCGATACCAGCCCTCGCCAACTAAGTGTATGAGTAACATAGGGAGCTGTGTGTTAATGTGAGGTGCTAATTCTTTTGGGAAAGGTGTGGAATGGAATTATTTTCCCTCTCTAAGTAAACTGTAGGACAGACTTGGCTCTTTAATCTTGGTTAGGTAACTTGCCTAGGAGAAGGAAACATTTTGAATTCAAACCTATTAAGCTCCGATTAAGAAATTGATCTTGTGTCGCTTTATACCCGTATGGAGAAGTTGGTAAATAAATACACAAAGATGTAAATGTTAAGTACAATGAACACAATTCCCTAACCTCTTGACAGGAAATTACAATTAATGGGTTGACATGACTTTAGAATCATTCAATCAGTCAATTTTATACTGTAATGAAATTTTGTAATAATAATCATCATTTTAAGAATAATAACGACATTAAACAATCATTTTTTTAATTTCATTTAAATTTTAATAATGTTTATTGTTTTATTATATGCTTATATATATATATATATATATATATATATATATATATATATATATATATATATATAAGGAAGTTTGGTATGTACGTGTCGACGTATAAGTCTAAAACGGGAGGTCACTCAGATTCAAAATCTTGCATACATATTAACATCCTTCTAAGAAACACAACAAATTTGGTTATTCATTTTTACTGACTAAGGGATATAATTAATTAATTGATGAAAAAATCAAACGATTTACGATAATCGGGGCATAGCTGCTGCTGCTAATATAAAAAAAATTTCGCTTGACTGCTGCCTATATTCAGTTGTGATTTAAAATGCCGCCGTTGCTGCTGCTGCTGGTAATTTGAAGTTGACAATTTTGTGCCTTAATCGTTTCAGCTTGGAATTTTTTGCGTATAAATATTTTAGTTAGAAATATTTATTTGGTTAGAAAGAAAAAAAAGTATTTCTAAATATCTAATTTGTATGTGGTTTTATCGATTGAATTAATTTCTACAGCGAAGTAAATAACAATAATAAATGAAAACATTCAATTTAACGATTAATAATAAATCAACTTTGTTTTTATTATTTATACTTTCATTTTAACATAAAATATATCCATATTCATTCAGTATTCAATTCTTTCGTATGTACAAAAGAGTTTTAGAAAAAAAAAAGAAAAAAGAAAAGAAAAAATGAAATTGTAATACGAACAATTGTAATTTTTAGCATTTTGTTGTTACATTTTAATACGGTAAAAAAAGAAGGAATTAAACGGATACATTTCATTTCTACCAACAACAGGCAAGGGAGTTTGCTTTAAAAATGTTTAAAAAATATAAACAACTACAATAACAAAAACTATTCTTAAAATAAATGAATATTATAATACACTAATTATTAGCTTTGTTTATTGTTAAATCTTTAAAAAATCTAGGGATGCATTTAAAAATAATAATATCTAAAATGTAAACAAAAAGAAAAAAAATTCCTAAAATAAACAAACATTCCTACGATACAAATTCTCCACGATTTTTTTTTAATTTGATAAAACATTTACCAAATATTTTCTCCCTTACTCCTGTGCTCTCCTCACTCACGCTTCGGTGTTCCTAATTTTTTTAGTCCGGACATGGACCGGGTATTCTTGCTAGTATATATATATATATATATATATATATATATATATATATATATATATATGTATAGTAAAGAAAAAGTTTAAATATCGTTCATTTTGCGGTTATAGATCTATTTCTACCCACAGTGTATACCTATAAGTATCATCAGACCGCTGACTTTATTGGAAATAGTAAACAGAAAATTCATGAAGGTTTATATGAATAATTTTCTGGGAAATCCTGAAAGGTTTCGATTACAGTTCTTCTCCTCATATTAGGGGTCGGTGTCTATGGCTAGAGATTAGTTCGCCAGATGGTCTCACTCTAAGTAGTTTTTTCCCTTCAATAAAATTTTCTTATTCAGAGGGATTGGCCACCTTGCCTTTCAGGCCCGTGGGATTATTCATTCATTTATTTATTTAATTCTTTTTAATTACTTAAAAAAAAATTTACACTGATCATTTTCAGTAAACCGTTCCTTTTTTCTTCTCAGGTGCTTCCCTTACCAAAAAGCTTATGGACTTTAATATTTTTGACATAGCAGTCCCAAAGTCTCACCCTACTATAATCCAATGGAAGACGTATTCCAAGCAGACTGAGGGGGAATAACAAATTGAATATACACTTTCTTATGACATAAATTAGAATCAGCAATTGGTCAAACTATCACTTACCGCCCTGTCGGCTGGGGCGTTAGAATGCACCAACTGCACCTCTGCAGAGGGGTAAGACTCCCCCAATGGGGCCACCTGTTGATCGTGGGTGGCGACCCGTGATGCTTAAGGATAGAGCCCAGGTGGATGAGCAGTTCATGACATGCAATACTCCACTTTGGACCTATCTTGGGCTAGACGTGCGGCTGGTCACGTCAAGCCCTAGTACCTATATGATTTTCCCAACCCTATTGCCCTTATGGCAACCCCCAACCCCTTTTTATCATATGGGTGCTAGAAGGCGGTGACTGCGGGTCTACATGTCTTGGGAATGACGTTAATCTCTATCTGATGGTGAGGTTCCAGTTCTGGAGGTTTGGGGAATGTGGAGCACCCTTTCATCACAATTGCTCCCTGGTCCACTCTGACCCGGAGTGGTAGTACCTGTTAGGGTCCCATGTATGGATTAAATAGAAAAATGTATTTATAAAAAAAGTGTATTATCCATTAAGAATTGATTTATTTCAAAACTTTATCGGCATTAAATGACCCACTGAGGTTGATATGCCGTAAAACAAAACAAACAAATAAACAAACTATCACTTAAGGTAAATAAACAATGAGGTATACTATCAATAGGTGAACTTTCCTGTCCATAGGTAACTGCATATGTATGTATACATATGTAGGGGCTAAAATTCTCCTGTGCCCAGTGGACAGGATGTAGGGAGATTAATATCCCTTGTCAGGTGGTAAGAACTTTCTCTTAACTGGTTTCGGCTCCGAGGAGTAAACCTCCTAGAATCGATCTCTCGCCACTCAGTCAACTGTGAATGAAGAACCCCCCCACTCAGTGAGGGAGCATAGCCGGCTACACCACCTGAGCACCCC
>CM042142.1:123123620-123136120 GCA_023376005.1 Doryteuthis pealeii
CTTAATTTCGCTAGGATGGTCAGCTGTGTACTGTGGCCGAGGCGATAAAAGTGTTTTCACTAGTGTTCACTGTGTCTGCTGAAGTCCCGGTTTCGATTTCTGTCGGAGGGAAATCGTTAGTATATACCGCTGATGAGACTTAATAAAGTCGAAACAGTCTGTACGGTATTCTACACATCGAGCCATCCTTTGCTGGGATTACACTTGTCAAGTTCATTTTCTATAAGAAAAAGTATCGAATTTTATGCGATACATGCGTTGTAAGTGCCTTCAAGTAAAAATTTAATATATATATATATATATATATATATATATATATGAAGCGTGTTCTACGGAAGCGGCACAAAACGGAGGTCCTGGATACCTTTCCTACATTCAAGCCTGACCATATCTGTAGTATGTGTGGCAGGGCCTGCCTGTCACGGGCTGGTCTCTTGAGTCATATGTGGTCCCATGGTGACAGAAGACCACGTGAAAAACATGTGTGTGTACAAGTGAAAGTTGGGGATCACACGTGTATTTTATGCGACAGCACGTGTAAAAGCAAAACTGGACTTCTGAGCCATTTGCGTGCTCAAAACCGAACTTTCTAGAAGTGACCTCCTTTAGTGAAAAAGTGGCACTCTTATATGGGATGCATTTAAATTTATAAGAATTTTTTTCAAATATTTCCATGACGTCACAACATTTTGAAAAATGAGGAACGCAGTTAATGATGATGAATAATTTTTTACCATCTTTGTATTTTCTCACTTGAAAGAACATTTTTTGAAGGAGCTTCCTGACATTGCTCATTAATATTTCCCAGATGCTACGTCCTAGATCCAATATATATAAACCATAACGCTTGAACGTTGGCAGAACTATTTATTCATTCATAATTAAACCTATAATATAATAAATGAATATATATATATACATATATGACGGACTCTCCAGTCGATCGACGTATGAGTGTTCATACAATGAACATCGACACAGTGATTTGTTTATAGTGGTGAAGGCTTGTGTTGGACCATCCACACTTTTTGGCCCAGTCGATAGGAAAGAATTGGTGCATCAAGGGTTGCCACAAACCCAATCAATGACCGGCCTCAGGAATTTTGAATTCAGAGTTATCCCTCGCCTAGACTGGTTACCTACCCATGGCTGAAGGGCCCAGTCTGCCCTACTATTTAACCCATAGCTGGAGGGAGAATGTATGGATTCATACCTTTCCCAAGGGTATTAGCGCTATGTAAAATGCCAACAGCTTAATCTAGGAATTGAACTATATATATATATATATATATATATATATAAGTTAAGAGTAAGGAAATGAATCCGACGGTATATGTATAGATAAAAAGGTATGAAAACACACAATATTGTTAAAATGAATATATTTTTATATCTTTTTTCATTGCTGATATTAACAATATTTCGATTCATAAAAAATCATCATCAGAGCATAATGGTAATTAGGTCCGTTTTTAGATGTAAATGTTTTTAATCCGGACTCATCAAGAGAGAAGCAGAAAATAATTTAAACTCAAACTTGAAGCATTGTTTTTCCCAAAAAGCGTGTAAGCCACGTGATCGCTTTGTCTTTATACATTCACTGCGTGTTTCGCTAACGTCATGTACATTTCGCTACATTGTATTTCTTCAGTGTAACAGTTTTTGAAAGAAAAAGAAATACTTCAAATTCAAAAATAGACAAATTCTCTTTTTCAAAAAAGAAGAGTTTTAACCCGTTCATTGTCGGTTAGTAACAGATTTTTTTCAGAAAAGAAATGTTTTTATTTAATTATTTATAAAAAAATACTTTTTATGTAAAATATGAATGGTGTAAGGGTGTATTGGAATAATATGAAATTTAAATTTGTTAGGAAGTGTATGTCTAAAATAGTTATGTTCCGGTTTGAATTTGAATTATTTTCTGCTTCTCTCTCGATGAGTCCGGATTAAAAACATTTACATCTAAAAACGGACCTAATTATCATTATGCTTGGATGATGATTTTTTATAAATCGAAATATTTATCTCCAACGTATATATGTATAATGGAGATTTTAGATAAACATTTTCTTGGTATTATGGATTTATAAATGTTTGGTTTTATTTCAATGTGGATGAGAAAACATCCCATCGATATATCCTAAAAGAAATCCATTAACAAAAGGTAATAGTTATAATTATATTCTTTACGTTCAAATTTAGTTGAAATGTTAAATTTAGGAAAATTCAGCAATGGATGAATGATTTTTTCCAAGCTTCAGATTTACCCCTCCCCTCCAAAAATAATAAGTAGGTCGATATTTTTAACCCCGCCCAGATTTCTTTTTCTTTTTTTCGGCGTTCCTCAACTTCTTAAAACAATAGATGATTACACCATCGCCGTGGGATAAGTACTATAAAAAAAACAAATAAATAAAATAACACCTAGTACTTTTAATAACTCTGATGATGGAATTTTATTCCGAAAATATTTAGAATTAAAAAAAAAAGAAGTTAAATAAATATAATTTTCAACACATATTGCATTGTAAATTGCCTTCAAAAATCTTTTTATTACACATACGCACAATGCTTCAAACATACTACAAAAAAAAACATTATTTCACTATGCCGGAGCCAGGCTAAATTTATAGTAAAAAAAAAAGAAAAAAAAAAGGAAAAGAAATGAAAAGAATTTCGAACAATCTCCACGAGCGCAGGAGCATCTGAACCGACTTAAAATCACGGAAATAGCCGACTTAACATCGCGGAATTAACCGGAAAAGAAAAATTTTCAAATATACGGCGTTCCTCAACTTCTTAAAACAACAGATGATTACACCATCGCCGTGCGATAAGTACTATAAAAAAAACAAGAAAAATCACCTAGTACTTTTAATAACTCCAAAAATATTTAGAATTAAAAAAAAAGTTAAATAAATATAATTTTCAACACATATTGCATTGTCGATTGCCTTCAAAAATCTTTATATTATATATATATAATATATATATATATATATATATATATATATATATATATATATATATATATATATCAAATCCTCTGTACGAGCCGGATGTGACACATGGTCAACCGGAGTTTAACTGGTTTAAATTCAGAGTTTTACTTCTCTTAGACTGGGCAGACTCGACCCTTAATCTTGGTTAACTAAACCAAGATAAAGGGTCAGGTCTGCCCTAATATTTACCCATAGCTTAATATTAATATAAAAAAAAATATTTACAGACATAGAACCCCTCTCCGCCAAAAAAAGTAAGTAAGTCGATAAAATAAGGAAATAACTGTGATTTTGATTTGAACTCAGATTGACGAGTCCATTTCCTACAACTCTAACCATTACACCACGCGCGTCCATATCACACACACACACACACACACACACACACACACACACACACACACACACACACACACACACACACACACACACACACACACACACACACACACAAAGAAATGTAGTTATATGTTTGAATCCAGTGTATGTATTTTCTTGGCTTCTTTCTTAAATACCTTTGAAATGAAGAAGCTAGATCTAACTTCAAATGTCACCATTCGTGTAAATAGTCTTTTTTTCATCCTACTTTATTCTTCTTTTGGGGATAAATATGTTAGAACATTAGATGTTACTTTTTCATTAGCTAACGCGCCAACTAATACTCTTAAGTCGTTTCGAGATATGAGATGTACCATTTTCATTATTGCACATATTTTTATTATTAGTCTCCTCTCTCTATTTTTTTTTTATCTGTAAAACTACAGTAAATTGTAATCCTTACTTCTTTAAGTTGATTGTTCATGATCGTCACCTTAACCCTTAAGCTAACAATCTTTAGGCTGACTTCTCATCTTTCTGTCATTATCTCTTTTTCTCCCTTCCTTGTAGAAGGAGGAGGTGGAGGTGAAGGAAGAGGTTGGTTGGTTGGTTTTACAGAATGTCAACCCTTGTTGGGTTATTTCATACCCAAGATGTTTTGTTTTATTCATTTGTTATATAACCCATCGTCAGGTGTATACACGAGAGAGATGTAAACTTATAGATTCCTACAAATATTTATAAATCCCTTAGAGAGCTCAATATATAATAACTAATATATTAATTATTATATACAGAGCAATATTTAACTTTCAAAGAAAGAAAAACTTAACAAACCGTCATTAGACTATGATGAATTTATTTTGACCAGAAAACTCAAAATGAGTTTGCCTCTCCAGATAGATTTTGAGAAAATACAGGAAAATCAAATAGAAAAATCGAATCGTAAATGATTTTTCAATTCTCTGTATTTTCTCAAATCTATCTGAAGAGACTAGACAGGTTTTGAATTTCTGGTCGAAATAAATTTATCATAGTCTAATGACGGTTTGTTAAGTTTTTTTTCTTTGAAAGTAACACACACACACACACACACAACACACACACACACACACACGCACACACACACACACACACACATATATATATATATATATATATATCTCGATTTGTTTAGCCTTACATTTAAAAATATTTTATCCCGCCTAATTAATTATTAATGAATTAAATTTCAAAAAATAGGTTCGACTTCATTTAAGCACATATTCTCCCAAATATTGTCGGCTGAAAATAGCCATATCACAAACATCGTCTGTTTGTTTACGTCTCGTAAGTTCGTGTAGAGGTCACTTAAGAGGAATATAAATACTACTACTTAACAAAGCGAAGAAAATCTTGCTAAGTCCGTTTGGTGTGGAGGTAAGACACTTGCTTGCTAATTTGACAGACAGGTTTCGAATCACACACGGGGCGGTCTTCGTATCTATAGCTCTGCTGATGAGGCCGAATAGGCCGAAATGTACATACAGAGATTGATTTTTCTCGATTTGTTTAGCCTTACATTTAAAAATAGTTTAATCCCGCCTAATTAATTATTAATGAATTAAATTTCAAAAAATAGGTTCGACTTCATTTAAGCACATATTCTCCAAAATATATATATATATATATATATATATATATATATATATAAAGGAAGAACTCAATACAGTAATCCCATAATAAATTTATTTCGACGAAAATTGGGGCCCATATAAATCTAAGTTGATTTAAACCGGCTCCCCAAATTTTCGCCTCATCAGATGGGTCTCAATTCACTTATGGACAAGCATGGGTTTTTTGTGATATGCTTGTCCATAAGTGAATTGAGACCCATCTGATGAGGCGAAAATTTGGGGAGCCGGTTTAAATCAACTTAGATTTATATGGGCCCCAATTTTCGTCGAAATTTATTATGGGATTACTGTATTGAGTTCTTCCTTTATTGATAAATATTGCTCTGTATATAATCTAAAAGGTATTTTACATTGAGCTCTCTTTAGTGATTTAATGATTACTGTATTTATACATACTGGATCATCAATATTAGTACAGTGGATCTTGAAATCACATATAGAATCATCCCTTACTACCAAGTTTTGGATAATCTTATATATATATATATATATATATATATATATATATAATATATATATGACTCCTCGTCTAAAAGGGACAGAGCCTGGTTTATTTGCTGGTGCGTGAAGCCCCCCCCCCCCAAGGGGAATGCCGAAGGGATCATGCACTTTTTGCACTGGCTACTGTATCTTTGGTTTGTGTATAGCTCCCCACGTTAAAAAGCCCTTGTGTCAATCCGGCCTGGTGGGAGGTCAGGAAAAATGATAAGTAGGGTGAGTAAAAAGTTTCGAAATATTTTAGGTAAGTGAGGCACGATTAAGCAATTTTTACTGAGGAAGTGAAGGTGCCGAACCAGACTGGAATGGGGGAGATGCCAAGCTTGTCTGGTGCTCTTCAAGTGCTGCCCCATTATCGCTATTACTCCCAGGTCCACTCGCCAGGTTTGCCTCTAGGGCTTGGAGCACGGCACTGGAATCAACGGTTTTAGGTTTGGTTTAGTTTCTTCGTTTAATGCCATATCAACTTTCGAGGGTTATTTAATGCCAAATCCATCATTGTAAAAGAAGAATAGGGTACTATTTAATCCATAGCTGGGGGATGAGCGGGTTTATACCTTTTCCTAGGGTATTAGCCCGAAACTGAACTTGATAGCAAGACTGGTATTCGAACTCCAGCACGTTATCCGCTACGCTACTCGGTTTTTAGGTTTATATGACCCTGCATGATAATTGAGGTTCATGTGACCCAAGTGAAATTAAAGTTGTTACGATTTTTGTGACCATTTTTAAGCTGTGGGTGAGAGCACTTCACAGTGGAGATCACTTGTGTTCCTTAGTGTTAGGTAGAATCCTTGTGTTAAGCAGAATCCTTGGTTGCTGATCCGTCCGTCCGTGTCGAATACGTGCAAATGAACGGCCTTCAAGATCAATAGTTAACTAACCACGTATTTGAGCGTGTTGATTGACTGGCTTTAATTCTCGCGGTCATGGAGAGTCTATAAGTTTAAGTGGTGGACAACAGCACACCTTATATATCAAAATAATGCAACCAAACTATTTGGTATTTCACTGAATTTTTAGGTGAGGCTTTATAATTAGTATTATTTCTATTATTCGGACTATTTTCCTCATCTTCATTGTTATCTGTACAACGTTTCGGCCGATGTCTCCTCTGACCTTCTTCAGGTATTGCTTGTCGGACTTGAAAAACTTCTCGGACTCGGGAACCTTCTCTGACTCGGTTATGGTTAACGGAATGAATAAAGGTTTAGGTTCAAAGTTCCGTGATGGCTCCCGATTACGACAAGATGGTTCCCGATTACCCAAAACGTAAAAATTCTTGAAGCTTTTCATAAAATTTAGACCCACCATTAACAGAATTAATTATGAAACTAGCCATAACATTCTAAAAATGCTTTAAATAGATAAAACCATTTTAAATTCTAAATCACGTTTGCCTAGCACGTTTAAACCGCTAGAGTTATTTAGCGTCACCTTAGCGACAAAAGCAAAACAATGATTTAGACAATTAAAAATAATAGCATACACAGCTTTGGTAATGGTTTAGAAGAGAATTGAAAGTTACTTGATCAATAAATGAAAACTCTTTCGGACAAATCATTAATTCCTTTCACGATGATAACATTAAAAAATTGTTAGAAAAATTGAAAGAAAAAGAAAACGCTCCAAAACAAAAAGGATTCCATTATTATTAACCAAATTTGTTGAAATATATAAATAAATATATATATATATATATATATAAATAATATATATATATATATATATATATATATATATATATATATATATATATAACAATCAAAGTAACTTTTTTCTTTTTTTTTTTTTTCTCTTTTATTTCTTTGAAAGTTAAATATTGTCTGTATATAATTAATTTACTGGTTATTAGACAGCAGTCTACTTGGCAGTCATTTGGATTATACATTCATTATATATATATATATATATAATATATATATATATATATATATATTGATATACATCATATATATATATATTATATATATATATATATATATATAATATATATATATATATATAAAGATAATCTAATGAGTCAGACGAATCTACCATAGTTTCGCATAACTCTCAGGGCTAAAATCGGAGTCAATTTTAGCCCTGAAAGCTTTATAACTAAAGTATTCTCTGACTCATTTAGATTATCTTTATTATTGCTCTACTTGGGTATCGACACTTTTACTTAGCTTCTTTTATTGATATATATATAATATCTTATATAATATATATATACATATAAATTGTTTTTCTTTTGGCCAAATACTGTACCAATAATTTTTTTTTTGGTACGAATATCTTGTCCTTTCTTTTTTTTCAAAATATTTTTCCCCCTGATTGATGTTTGGTAGTATATTTTTACAATCAAACTTTCTGCTTTTTTTTCTCCCGCAAGATTTATTTATATTATATATATATAATATATATAATTATATATATATATATATATATATAATTTTATCTTGAGGCAGACTTAGACATACTTAGTATATACCTCGCTCTCTTTATATCTCTTTCTCTTTCACTCAGTCTCTAATTCTCATACGTACATATTAGTAAATATTAAGATGCAACAACACACACACACACACACACACACACGCACGCACGCGCATACACACACACACATATATATGTATATATGGGAGAATATGTGTTAATTGAAGTCAGACCTAATTTTTTGAAAGTTAGTTCATTAATGATTAATTAGGCGGGATTTAGCTATTTAAATGTAAGGCTAAACAAATCGAGAAAAATCAATCTCTGAATGTACATTTCGACCAGAGATTGATTTTTCTCGATTTTTTAGTCTTACATTTAAGTATATAAATCCCGCCTAATTAATCATTAATGAATTAACTTTCAAAAAATTAGGTCTGACTTCAATTAAGCACATATTCTCCCAAATACTGTCGGCTGAAAATAGCTAGATTTGTTTACATATGTATATATATATCTTATTATAATGGAGATTGTGTGTTTTTCTGTCTGTAACCGAAACTATATTACTACTCAAGTCACAATTCCCTTAATTATTTAGTCAAATTCTCCATGATTTCATTCTTTTAAACCTTCAGTTATTAATAAAAATTGTTTTACATTATTAATACTGTTGACCATATCTACGTACTAATAACATGCAATTGTATTTATATATACAACAAAATAGCGGTTTACAGTTTGAACGAGAAGGCTAATTTGCATATTGATATTTAAAATTTTTTTAATAAATATGTGCTTGGTATTATTGATTTCTAATTGTTTGGTTTTATCTTAAGAAATATAAACAAAAATCTCGTGGATAAATCTTAAAAGAAATTTATTTACAAGAAGAAATAACTGTAATATTATCCTTTACTTCCTATTTTAACTAAATAGTTAAATTAGGAAAATTTACCAATGAAAGAGGGGAGTAATGGAAAATGATGGAATAGTTAGTTTCAAAGTTGTTCTATTTTTCGATTATACCCCCTCTGTTGCAATCTTTTTATCTGCATTCTTATTCAGTTTCATTAGCCTTTCTAATTTAATATGCTATTTTATTATATCAAAACTTAAATACTTGCACCCGGAGGGTGCATATATTTGCTAGTATATATAATGATACACAGAAGCATATACCTGTTTTCTTCATTGAGCTGGTGAGGAAAGCCCATTACTGTCTCTAATCGTTGTCCCACAATATCAGAGACGTTTTTTTCCTTTGCCAAATTCTACAAAGCCAAATTGGTCGAGAGACGAACATGAAAAGACGTTTTCATCATCAGCAAATTCACAACTAAAAAAATAGAAAAAATAAATCCATGAAAAAAGTAAAAAAAGTCGGAGAGAGAAAAATGTTTGGGACCTGTTTAGAACATCATTGTATATTTTGTTCGTTGGAATTGAAATCAACACAAAGTAATTTAGGACTGCGACGTCGGTAAGTCTATTCAGGAATGTATTTACCTGCATATACATATATATATATATATATGTGTGTGTGTGTGTATATATATGTGTGTGTGTGTGTGTGTGTGTGTGTGTGTTTGTGTGTATATATATATATTCACAGACAAATACATATTCACAGAAAATAGTATAGTGAGAGAGAGAGAGAGAGAGAGAGTCAAAGGATGAAGATGCGGATGATGATCTTGTGTCATACTAGAAAAATGTGTGTGTGAATATATACATTATATATATATATATATATATATATATATATATATATAAATATTTGTGTGATATATATATATATATATATATATATATATATATTTATATATATATATATGTACATACATACATATACGTATATATATTGACAGTGAGACAGATCGATAGATCGATAGATAGATAGATAGATAGATAGATAGAGAGAGAGAGAGAATCAAAGGATGAAGATGAGCATGATGATCTTCTGTCATACTAGAAAAATGTATGTATGAATATATACATATATATATATATATATATATATATATATAATATACTATAAAATTTAATATATATATACATATATATATATATATATATATATACATACATATACGTATATATATTGACAGAGACAGATCGATAGATAGATAGATAGATAGATAGAGAGAGAGAGAGAGAGAGAGAGAGAGAGAGAGAGAGAATCAAGGGAGAAATATGAGGATGATGATCTTGTGTCATACTAGAAAATGGGTGGTTAATATATATATATATATAATATATATATATATATATATATATATATATATATATATATACATACATATACCTATGTAGATAAACAGTGAGATAGATAGAAAGAGAGAGAAGAGAGAAAGAGAAAGAGAAAGAGAGAGAGAGAAAGAGAGAAAAAGATAGGGAGGGGGAAGAGGTTTTCCTGTCGTGTATGCTCAATTCTGAGAATTGTTCTGCAGTAACTAACGAGGTATTCTTTTTTTTTTTTGCCAAGTGACGTTCAAAAACTCATGTCTGGCACAAGAACCATTTGGCAAGCAATTTCAACTCTTTCCAATTCTATTGTTTCTTATTCTTCATGTCTATGACTGACACAAACTGCAAGAACAATTACTCTCATGTTCCTTTCTCCTCGCGTCTCGCACCGATTCCTTCGACTATTTCTTTGTTTTTCAATTCTTTATTCAGACATTTTAATCATTTTTCCCACTTTTCTCTTTTGTTTTGTTTGTTTTGTTTTTTTTTGTTCTCATATTTTTTCTTATTTTCATCTTTTTTCACTTTTGTCATTATTTTTGGTTCCACTGTCATCGTGTTCTTGTTATATTTACATTTCACTCTTTTTTTATGCATCGACTCTCTCTTTCTCTCTCTCTCATTCTCTCTCTCTCTCTCTCTGTTTCAGTTTCTCATTTCTCTATCTATCTCTCTATCTATGTCTCTCTCTCTCTCTCTACCTGTCTCTCTGTTTCTCTTTCTAATCTCTCTCTCTCTCTCTCTCTCTCTCTCTCTCTCTCTCTCTCTCTATATATATATATATATATATATATATATATATATATATATATATATATATCTATCTCTATTGGCTATAGCTCTCGACTATGCCTGTGAAGTCCCGGTTTCGATTCCTGTCGGAGGGGAGTCGTTAGTATACATCGCTGAAGAGACTTAATAAAGTCGAAACAGTCTGTACGGTGTTCTGCATAGCGAGCCATCCTTTGCGGGATTTACTTGTCAAGATTATTTTCTATAATTATCGAATTTTATGCGATACATGCATTTTAATTGCCTTCAAGCAAAATATAAATAATATATATATATATATATATATATATATATATATATATATATATATCATTCTCTCTCTCATCTCTCTCTCTCTCTTTCCTATCTCTCTCTCACTATCTATCTATCTCTATTTATCTCTCTCTCTCTCTCTCTCTTCTATATATATATTATATATATATATATGTGTATATATATATCATTCTCTCTCTCTCTCTCCCATTCTCTCTCTCATCTCTCTCTCTCTGTTTCTCTTTCTCATCTCCCTATCTCTCTCTATCTTTCTCTATATCTCTGTCTATATCTCTCTCATTCTCTCTCTCATCTCTCTCTTCTCTCTCTGTCCTCTCTCTCTATATCTATCTATCTATCTATCTGTCTGTCTGTCTCTCTCTCTCTCCCTCTTTTCTCTCTCTCTCCCTCTTTCTCTCTCTGTCCCTATTGGCTATCGGTCTCGTGTGAATGTGTGAATATAATATATATATATATATATATATATATGTTATATATATATGTATATATGTATTTATATATATATATGTATATATATGTATATATAGATATATTCACACACACACACATATATATATAAACAGAGAGAGTGCTTTATCTGAATATATATATATATATATATTACACACACCACACTCTCTCTCTCTCTCTCTATCTCTCACTCTCTCTCTCTTCGTTTTCTTCTAATTATCTTTCTATTTTTTGTTTTTGTTTTTCTTTTATCTTTTATCTTTTATCCTCCTTTCAAATTCTACTAAATCTTATTTTACCAACACTTTTTGTCTCAATTCTTCAACTTTTGTTTTCGACTTCTACGTTTGTCCTCCGTCCCCAAATTTATTTCTTCTTACTCTCTACTTTGTTGTTGTTGTTGATGTTGATGATGATGATGATGTCTTCTTCTTCTTCTTCTTCTTCTTCTTCTTCTTCTTCTTCTTCTTCTTCTTTCCCCCTCCCCACAACCTGGAGGAGAATAGATGGGTTCATGGGTTTCCAAAGAAATACAAAAAGCCGCGTCCGGGTTAGTTCAGTCGGTAGAGCGTTCGGCTAGAAACCACAAGGTTCCTAGTTCGATACCGGTCCTCGCCAACTCAGCGTATGAGTAGCACAGGGATCTGTGCGGTAAAGTAAGGAGATAATGGTAGGTGTGGCGCTCCACCTCAGACGCCAATACAATCTCCTTGGTCTAGCGCTATTGAAAAGGGGATAGACTCCCTCGCTGACTGGCTGATACCGACTTTAGGCCGGCCCGTCGACTTTACTTTACTTATATATATATATATGTGTGTGT
>CM042142.1:123141120-123161120 GCA_023376005.1 Doryteuthis pealeii
CACCCATATGATAAAAAGGGGTTGGAGCTTGCCATAAGGGCAATAGGGTTGGGACAATCATATAGGTGCTAGGGCTTGACGTGACCAGCCGATTGATCGGAGGGGCCTCTCCGACCGCCCGTCTAGCCCAAGATAGGGCCAAAGTGGAGTATTGCATGTCATGAACTGCTCATCCACCTGGGCTCTATCCTTAAGCATCACGGGTCGCCATCCACGGCCAACAGGAGGCCCCATTAGGGGAGTCTTAACCCTCTGCAGAGGTGCAGTCGGTGCATTCTAACGCCCCACCGACAGGGCGGTGCTTATGATCAGTCTTTCGACCTCCACTCTGTTTAAGATTGGTTTGGTTTCTTTGCACAATTATGGAGTTTCAAGTAAATGTGTTGCATACTGGTTTCTTCAAACTCACGCTACTCTGACTCGTATACGTTGCGGGTATACAGCGGATATCGTTCCTGACCCCTAGACATGTATCTAGTAGTCAGCTACTTCAATAACAACAGATACGCGTATACAAAAGATGACTCTTCTTTATTTTCTTCGGTGTGTGGTAGGTGAGTGGCGGGCATGGAAAATGACACTACGACTATTTATGTGGTGGTAGGTGGTGGGCGAGCCTCACTGCTCGCTAGCAGCGCCCGACCGTATCGACGATCAGACACCTTCTGCTTTCTTCGCCGTCTCCTCGGGTCTCTCTTCAGGTCTGTTTGATGACCTGCTTAAATACTGACGACCGCCCACACATTCTTTTGTTCCTTGACCGGAAGTCCTTTTTCTTTGTTCAAATTAGCGTTTGTCCAGATGAGTCCTTTGTCACACCTCTTTTGTTATACTAAGATTTCTGTCTCGCCTATCTATTGTTTTTCCCTGTTCATTTTCCTTTGTCTTTTCGACTTCCCGCGCAAAACAAACAGTCAATCTGCAACAAATGTTCTTTGTTTCACTTTGACTGAGAGTGGTAGTACCTGTTAGGATCCCATCTCTAGGTTAAATAGACCAGTTTGAAAATTATTGGATAGGAATACGTGAAACCATTACTGTGTGCAAATAAATGATTATTATTAAATAGAATTTTTAATATTATGAAGACATGAAACTGTTGCATACTAGCGTTTTCATTACCAAATCAGCATATAGCGTTATATACCTTTCTTTACTTCTTTACTTCTTCTATATCTTGGTCATCTATTCTTCTGGTCGGCTTTGGTTCTATCTTCCAACATCTTGGTCTGGTATATCTTCCAAGGTCTGGTCTTCTATTGAGGATTCCGGTTCTGGTTTCTGTTAGGGATCACTCCTTATCAGAAGCCCTGTGTTATTGTTAGTTTTTAGGTAATAAACACAAGACTTCGATTTACGTTGATGTTACTTTATTTGTAAATCCCCAAACCAGACAATCTGCGCAGATGACAGGATGCGCATAGAAATGCGACTTACACCTCGAGCTCCTACCTGCTAACTGACTGAGTTACTTAGTATCCTTAAACCGGAAGAGGGTCTTCTATCCTTCCGGTTCTCACGATTCATCCCCGGAAGGTGAGAGTGAGGTCAAGCGCTGTCACTCACTCTCAAAGCCATCAGCTGTACTAATCGCCATTATGATTTCTACAATACCTTATAAAAGTATTAGGGATCTACTAACTATGTAACAAAACCTACTTATTTGTTATTTGAAACCATGTAATTGCTTGCAAATTATTGGTGTTTGATAAGAATACTTTTGCAATCATTCAACAACTATTAAGTGACTGAATTAATATATGCTTAGAATAATACTTTGTCATTCTTGTGAAATTTTTTCTTAATTTTTACAGAAATTTAAATCATGTCCATTTACTGGCAATTTCCTTAAAACTTTTCTATTTAACTTGTATTCATGTGAATAAGTTAAAATTGTTTGTAAAGAAGCGAGTCAAACGCCTTATTCGCAGGCTACAAAACTGTGTCGTCGTCTACCAGAAGCTGAAGTCGCAACACTGTTACTGCCGTCACCCCACTTCTACTTATACTGCCGTTTCCCCTTATCATCCGGGCACATCAGTCGAACCTCGCGTCCATCCAGCGCCCAAATCGCATTTCTTTGCATTCGGGAGGGCGCGGGTTCGACTCCAGCAGGCAAGACAAAGTCTTCTTTTTCTAAATGCGTACGGTAGTACTCGTTCTCCGTCACACTACAAAAGGTGAGCTTATTGAAAAACCAAATCAAACGAATTTGGAAACGAAAACGAAAATAAAGGTAGAAGCAAAACCCGAAACCAGGTACTATAAAACGAAAGGAACCACAAATTCTGAAAAATATCAATACAGTCCGTTCGTATTTTTTTTCATTTTGATATTTTTAACCAATGCTTTAATTCAGAATAAAAGTGATTGTATATTATAAGGTCGGTTTATTAAGATGATCGATTTTAATGGCATATCAACCAGTCTAGGTTTATTTAAAGCCAAGAGGTTAGGGAATCACGTTAATTGTAAGTTTATATCTTATGGAAATTCGGTCTATTTGTCTGTAACGAAAACTACGTCACTGCTTACGTCACAATTTCCAAAGTTGTCAATACATAGAATAAAGAACAATTGTTACTAATAAAATAAATAAAAGCTATTCCTTATAATTCAACTTTTGAATCCTTTACATTATAATAGATAAATTTTTTTTTTCATGGTGGGCCGAATAATTGAAAAAATAACGAACACCGACCGGATAATTGAAAAAATAACGAGCGCGGGTCACATTATTATTGTGTTCAATACTTGTTAGCCAGAATAAAAGCTCTGAGAAAAAGATATAAAAAAGAATGTATCTTTCCATGTTATATTTATGGATGAATGGCCTAAGATGCACAAAAACAAATTTAATCAACATATTTATTTTCAAAACATTATCAAAGAACACAACATTATCAGAAAGGTTTAGTGATATTTGTGAAACTAAAGTTTGCCTTTTAAAGATATCATCAATGTTTGGTTTGGAATTGCTACATCCAATCATGAAAATTGCTTTCAAATGTTTATCAGTCAATTTCTTTCGATGGGTTGATTTCACATATTTCAATGGCATGAATATAACATGGAAAGATACATGTTGTATTATATCTTTTTTTCAGAGCTTTCGTTCTGGCTAGCAAGTATTGAACACAATAATAATGTGGCCCGCGCTCGTCATTTTTTCAATTATCCGACCCACCGTGAAAAAGGTTCGGTGATCCCTGGTCTAGAAGTAACAGTGTAGATAGACAGATATATATTTGAGAAACATATAGTCTAGACTGACAAACAGAGTCTAGGTAGATATGTTATATACTGACAGACACTAAATAGACTAACAAAGTCTACACAGACACATACACTCAAGACAAACAGGTACAGAAAGACAATCTAGAAAGACAGGCACAGTCTAGAAATAAAGAACTAAACATACATACATAGAGAGTATGACACCTTCTAGATTCATACAGACTCGATTTAGACAGAAAATATATGGATAAATGCAGACTTAGTCAGAACATAAAGAGAAATTGCATTTGAAAAATGAAGGAAAAATGAGAGACAAGGAAGAAAAACAAAAGATAACCTATAAAAAGTAATAAATAGAAAATCAAAACAAACGAAATTCTGTTAACGTAGATGAAAATGAGTAAATAAAAACAGAGAAAACTTTAAAATGTTGTATATAAACTCCAATTCGTTAAGAAACAAAATAACAGAACTAAAATTGCTTTGTTAACAAATATAAAACAATTTGTGTTACAGAAAGACATTTGTTTGCGGAAAATATAAAAGGAGCGGAAATAGAAATATCAAAATTGATACGAGAAGATAGGAAAAATAATGTAAATTCCTGTAACAGCTATATATGTACATAACAATTGCTAAAATGAACTGGTTAAAAAAAATGACTCTTTGACTTTAAGAATAACTGACTTTAACAACGACGTTTTCGTTATAATATGTATATTCAGATCATCAAAGATGATTATATATTGCTAAAATAATTGAATAAGGTATATTTTACATTGGATAAACCTCAGAATATTATAAAGGTCGGAGATTTCAATTTACTTGTTACAGAAGGAATAAATGGATTAGTAATATCTCTATAAACTTAATTAGATTACGAAACGAATATTTCGATTGCAAAACGAATATTTTTATCTGTTTACAACAAAAGGATTGTATTGGTTTTGTTACATAATTATTACATTCCTAATATTTATGTATAGTAGTGTAGAAACCAAAATGGCTGTTATAAGTTCAGCCGGCGGCCTTGAAGGATTGAATGACAAGGCTTGACCCCAGTCCTGATCCTTCCGGTGGATACAGTGAGAATCGATGGAGAAGACCCTCTTCCGGTTTAGATTAGAAAGAGATGTTTTAGTCAAATCGGCCAAAAACCACGACGGTGGTAAGTCGTGTTATCACGCTCCGACTCAATCTGCGCGCTCCGACTCAATCAATATGATCTAAGTAAATCGAAGTCTTGTGTTATTATCTAAAAACTACCAAGGACACAGGGCTTCTGATAAAGAGAAATCCCCAATGGAAGACCAGACACGAAGTCCCAAGACAAAGTCCAGACGCTAGAAGAGACGCTAGAAGAGGAACATAAGATAGAAAAGACGAACAGAAGAAGAATAGAAGTAGAGAGAAAGTAAAGAAGGGTATACAACAGTTTATAGATGAATACACTAGATATAAACTAATAGGATATAGATTACTGAAAGAAATATTGGATCGGTTATTTACGTCACATTCTCCATGATCTTATTTTCATTTAAACCTCAATTATTTATAAAATTGTTTTATATTATTAATACTGTTTGCCTTAACTAAATACTGATAACATGCAATTCTATTTATATATATACAACAAAATAGCGGTTTACAGTGTGAATGAGATGTTAATTTGCATATTGATATTAAAAATTTGATTTTGATAAATATGTGCTTAGTATTATTGATTTCTAATTGTTTCGTTTTATCTTAATGAAAGATTTAGTGAGATAAATCTTAAAAGAAATCCATTATCAAGAAAAATAAAAAAAACTAATGACTGCACCTCTGCAGAGGGGTAAGACTCCCCCAATGGGGCCACCTGTTGGCCGTGGGTGGCGACCCGTGATGCTTAAGGATAGAGCCCAGGTGGATGAGCAGTTCATGACTTGCAATACTCCACCTTGGCCCTATCTTGGGCAGACGGGCGGTCGGAGAGGCCCCCCGATCAATCGGCTGGTCACGTCAAGCCCTAGCACCTTTATGATTTTCCCAACCCTATTGTCCTTATGGCAAGCCCCAACCCCTTTTTATCATATGGGTGCTAGAAGGCGTGGCTGTGGGTCTACATGTCCTGGGAATGACGTTAAACTCTATCTGATGGTGAGGTTCCAGTTTTGGAGGTTTGGGGAATGTGGAGCACCCCTTCATCACCATTGCTCCCTGGTCCACTCTGACCCGGAGTGGTAGTACCTGTTAGGGTCCGATCTATGGGTTAAAAGAAAAATGTATTTATAAAAAAAAGTGTATTATCCATTAAGAATTGATTTATTTCAAAACTTTATCGGCATTAATGACCCACTGAGGTTGATATGCCGTAAAACAAAACAAAACAAACAACAAAAGCATCATATTTTAACTAAATAGTTAAATTAGGAAAATTTAGCAATGAAAGACGAGAGTGATGGAAGAGTAAGTTTCAGTCGTTCTATTTTTCGATTATACCCACCTCTGTTTCAAATCTTTTCATCTGCATTCTTATTTAGTTTGATTAGCCATTCTAATCTAATCTAATATTTTATTACATTAAAACTTAAATATTTGCATTCGGAGGGTGCATGTATTTGCTAGTTATATTAATAGTGTATACGTTCTAAGCAAGTATTTATTTTTTGTTTTGTTAAAGGATGATGTTTAAAGTTAGAAAAAAAAGGGATATTCTTAAAGGTCTAAAAACAAACAAATAAATAATTAGATGTCTGAAAGCAGAACCTCTCTGGTTTTGAAAAAAAGACAGAATTAATATGATCAGTTTTCGTTCTAGTCTAAATCGGGGGGCTTTGCTTTTGTGTCACAATTTTTATCGGGCGTCTCATTAAAAACAGGAAATTGTTTTAGGTTTGTTGTTAAAGATCCTAAAAGTCACTTTTCCATTTTGTTTGACTGAAAATCAAGACTGTTTAAGTGCTTAATAGCATCGAGTTACCCTTTCGACAGACTGTGTATATTTTGAAAATAGAAGCTTTTGTTTCGATTGTAAATAGACAATGATGAACAATACACATGGAACGCTGCTCTCTGGACAACTAATCCCACGCGACTGAGACTCAATCAGAAAAGCGTGAATTTTGTAAATAAGAAAAGGATGTTTTATTTCGATTAGCATCTTCAAATTAATAAAAATAAAAAAAAAAAAAGAAGCGAAAGTTGGGTTCATTATTTCAACATACAAAGACTTGAGTTATTATTTTATACTCATTGGATTGAAGACGCGCTTAGCGTAACTGTTAAAAATGGAATCAACGACCCGATTCCAAATTCTGGGCGAGGTTGTTTACGTTTCAATTCGCGCAAATGCTCTTGACAAAATAATGAATCCATGGGTAAATAATAGGGCGAGTTGGGTATCTTTTTAGCCTTCGTTGGGCAACCCGTCTAGGAGATAGAAAATTCTGAATTCAAATATGGTATACGCTATTTAAAAATTAACCTTGTGTCACTTCCTAACCGTAAATACAAACTCATTGTATTGTTGTATGCCCCTTACTGAATCGAGTATATACTTGTAATAAGTAATTGAGAGTTCCGTCCCCTATTTTATGATAGCTCCCTTTGGAGAACTCTCTAGTGAATACAAGACTATATAAACTTTTAATAAGTGTACCAATTATTCTAAGTAGAATAAAGCTTTCCAAAGCCTACCGGTGTTATCGTTTGTCATTATAATACATGGAGAGAGAGAGAGAGAGAGAGAGAGAGAGAGAGAGAGAGAGAGAGAGAGAGAGAGAGAGAGTTCTTAGGAGAGACATAAAAAGCTGGGAAGCATTCGAGGCATTCGTATAAGACCACGCATTTTTTTTTTTTGGTTTGTTTTGTTTTACGGCATATCAACCTCAGTGGGTCATTTAATGCCGATAAAGTTTTGAAATAAATCAATTCTTAATGGATAATACAATTTTTTATAAATACATTTTTCTATTTAACCCATAGATGGGACCCTAACAGGTAATACCACTCCGGGTCAGAGTGGACCAGGAGCAATGGTGATGAAGGGGTGCTCCACATTCCCCAAAGCTCCAAAACTGGAACCTCACCATCAGATAGAGTTTAACGTCATTCCCAGGACATGTAAACCCGCAGCCATATGATAAAAAGGGATTGGGGCTTGCCATAAGGGCAATAGGGTTGGGAAAATCATATAGGTACTAGGGCTTGAGGTGACCAGCCGATTGATCGGAGGGGCCTCTCCGACCGCCCGTCTAGCCCAAGATAGGGCCAAAGTGGAGTATTGCATGTCATGAACTGCTCATCCACACGGGCTCTATCCTTAAGCATCACGGGTCGCCACCCACGGCCAACAGGTGGCCCCATTGGGGGAGTCTTACTCCTCTGCAGAGGTGCAGTCGGTGCATTCTAACGCCCCAGCCGACAGGGCGGACCACGTATTTTAAAAGTCTTTATCTCTTAGTTACTTGCTTGAGTAGTTGAGTAGTTAGCTGTTACTTTTTTTGCTCATTTCGATAATTATTTAATTGGCTATTATTTTATAAAAGAAAAAATTATGCATCGATGTTTTTTTCTGATTAAAAAGGGGAGGGGGTACATTTTCAATCGAGTTTTTCTTCAAAACTTAAAATAAGGTTTGCATTAAGTAGCTATTTATTTTTAGAATCTAAAAATATAATATTTTAAACTTAACATCAGGATTTTCATATTTTAAATGAATTTTATATATTAATTTTTCATAGCAAAAATACTAAATTAAAGTTTTGAAATAAAATAACTGATGCCTTATAAAATTCATTAATTTTAAATCAATACTGAAAATTTCATTAAAATCGGATAATTACCTGATTTTTGGTAATTTTTTTTCTATCCCAAATGTTACGTTAAAATTGTAAACAAGCGCCTAAAACCATTGAAAAACAGCCAAAATGGCGGATCGCGTCGAAATTGAGCAAAACAAATAGTTTTAAATCTTTTAAAAATAAACAGCATATGTAATGATATTTTTCTTTTTTTAATGATGGTTATTATGCTACTACTTATCGATTTAGACAAAGTTTAACCTTAAATAATATTTTTATTGAATAATATATTTATTTATCTTGCGTAGCTGAGACATTTCTAAAGATGCTGGTCTGATTTTATTTCTTCTTTCTTAAAAATGCTGGTCTATAGAAGCTGGTTCGCCATTATTTACAAAGACGAAATACGGCTTATATTTTAAGTGATCACATCTTTTCATTTTCAATCGGACTTCTCAATCGCGGTCGGGGTGAAGCAAAAGACGATGTCTACATCATGATGTCTTCCGTTAAACAGCTGACCAACTAGCTGGTGGAAGCTGTGGGGTCAACTTGATGTTACTGTGTGTCAATCATTTAATCCCCTTCCGATTTTGAATTTCAACGAATTCTAATTCAAAATATAACTACACTAACCACCCAAAAAACAACGGTTTATCAATGTATAAAAGTATTCTTACATGAGTCATAACGTTGGGGATGAAGTGACAATAAGACCCTTCAAAACTCCGGAAGCCTCCTCTGTATTTTTACAAATTTTACTAATGCTGTAATTTGAATTACTGTATGAGACATACTGTATGGCGAATTAGCGGAGGGCACCCGACCAGTAGGGAGACCACGCCTGCGCTTTAAAGATGTCTGTAAGAGAAACATAAAGATATGCCACATTAACACCAACACATCAGAGGCTTGTGCAGAAGACCGTGCGACTCCTCGTCAGACAAGGAACGAAAAGGAGTGATAAAGAGAGGAAAGAAGCCGCCATGGAAAAGAGAGCCAAAAGGAAGTGTTACATAATTATTGGATCCCTAATGCTTTTATAAGGTATTGTAGAAATCATAATGGCGATTAGTGCAACTGATGGCCTTGAGGGTGAGTGACGGCGCTTGACCTCAATCTCACCTTGCCTTGCGGGGATGGATCGTGAGAACCGGAACCCCCATAGAAGGCCCTCTTCCGGTTTAAGGATATAGTAAGTTTAAAGCGGTTAGAAGTTAGAAGCCGAGCTAGCAACATGTAAGCCTCGTCTGCGCAGATTGTCTGGGTTGGGGATTTATAGATAAAGTAACATCAACGTAAATCGAAGTCTTGTGTTTATTACCTAAAAACTAACAATGGCACAGGGCTTCTGATAAGGAGTGATCCCTAACAGAACCCAGACCCGGAATCCTCAATAGAAGACCAGACCTTAGAAGATATACCAGACCAAGATGTTAGAAGATAGAACCAAAGCGGGTCATAAGAAAAGACGACCAGAGTAAGAAGTAAGAAGGGTATACAACATTATATAGATTTGGTACTGTGAAAACCCCAGTATATGGGGAAGGAGAGACAACATCAACTTCAGCAAGCATCACTGTTTGTTTGCAGCCAGTTTTTTTTAATAAAGTTTCCTTTTTTTTAACTTGGATCGATAACTCTATTCGATCCCTGGATTCTCTTATCCCTTTTTCCATCGCGAGTATGGCCCACTTTTCGATCCAAAATTCCATACTTATATCTTGGCTGTATATTCTTATAGGGTGCACATAGGTTTTCAGTTCGTTTTCATTTTTGGCAAAAATTTTGATACCATCCATGTATATTAGGTGGTAGAAAAGAGAGCCAAAAGGAAGGACATACAGCAACAACTCCAGCAAGCATCACTGTTTGTTTGCAGTCAGTGCACCAGAGATTGCCATTCGAAAATTGGTCTGTTCAGCCACTCGTGCAGTTGCAGATAAAAAATGGACATTACGCCATCGTCTCTAGTAGACGGAAGGATGCTAACAAAATTTGAATTGATTCATCTTCTCTGGGTTTCCACTTCCTCCTGGCAAGATTTTTAAAAATGTTCCAAGTATTCCAATAATGATGAGTAAAGCTATCAACTTCGTGCCTAGTATTTTATTTATGTATAGATCAAGATACAATGGTACCTTGACCAACAAAATACCCCAATTTACGAGTTTTCCGAGTTACGAGTTGTCACTAGGTCGACTTTTTGCTTTATTTTGTATAATAAATGAATAGTAAATCCGTCGGGCTGGACAGTCGGATCTCTCCACCGAAAAAATACATTCTCCCAGCTTCACCTGACCAAATCCTTGTCGCCTGCAGCAATATTTTCAAGCAGTCCTTTGCCAAAGCTCACTCGCCTCTTGTTCCTTGTCGTACGTCAATGCCCTCGTCAGCAAGACTGGAACGTAACTCCCCCGGTGTGTTAATGCAGGCCTTAAATAATCATACTAAAACCCCACATCCGGGTCAAGTGTAGTAATTTACATGTGCGCCAACGAGGTAGTCCGACGTCAAGCCACGACTCACGATCAGAGGGATGTGAGTTCAATCTCCCTAATCGCCCGCTACACTCCCCCCGATCTCATTTTGCACGCCAGACACATTGAGCTACCACGTGTGTGATTTTTCTCGCCACATTTTGTAAACTAAAATTTGAGCTACGAGTGAGCTTCAGATATGTTTGTGTTATTAAGTTCACTAAAAAACGTTCAACTTTTCAACTTTATATCCTTAAAGAAAAATATCATTTATAAAAAAATAAACATTAAACATATTACAGCGCATGAGTAGGATCCGGTTTAGCTCTGTCGGTAGAGCATCCACCTCAGAACCACAACGGTCCGGGTTCGATACCGGCCGTCTTTAACTCAGCTCATGAGTGGCTCACTTAAGATCTGTGCGGTAAAGTGGAGAGCAGATGGTAGATGTGGTGTTCCACCCCCGGTGCAAAAACTATCTCCTTGGTCTTTACACAATACACTGCTACTTTATTTTATTTAAAAAACTAACTAGAAATTAGGGTATTTTGTGGGGAGGTGGTGCTGGAACGTATTAATGACATTTCAGTTTATTTCAATTGATATCTGTTGTAATGAAATATTCCACACTCTCTCTCATCCATGTGGTCTGACTACATATATAGTGAGCACGGCATTATGCTGGGCTGGCTTCGGGGATTGGTAGCGTGCCTCACTATTCCTTGTCTGTCTTATTATATCTCTCTGCAATAAATCACTCTATTTTAAATATATGAACGTGTTGACTGGTTCTTCCACTCGACTACCCTAGTCTGATTGTATCTCTTTTAAGAACACAACAATATCCAATATAATTGAGTTGCGAGCAGAACACATTATACTCGTAAGTCAAGGTACCATTGTATTTACCAGGTTTTCTCCTCTCTTTTAATTTACTCAATGAACTTTTATAAGAGGAATATCACAAAAAATGTTTATATTGTTGGTATCATCCCGTCTGCTAAAGACGATGGTATAGTGTCCATGTTTCTTTTATCTGCGCGAGTGGCTGAATAGGTCAATTTTTTGAATGGCAGTCTCTGGTAAAAAAATGCAAACAAACGGTGATGCTTGCTGGAGTTGCTGTTGTCTCTCCTTCCTTCTGGCTCTCTTTTCTGTGGCGGCTTCATTCCTTTCTTTTTCACTCCTTTTCGTGCCTTGTTTGATAAGGAGGCGCCAGGCCGCTCAGTTTTTTTTATACCAACCTCCCATGTGTTGGTGTTGATGTGGCATGTCTCCATGCCTTTCTTGCAGACGTTTTTAAGGCGTAGGCGTGGTCTCTCTACCGGTCGGGAGTCTTCTACTAATTCGCCATACAGTAGATCTTTGATAATATTGACAATATACTTTGTCGGTAATGTCAGATTTACCAGTTTTGGTCATCATCATCATGTCGCGCCAGCAGCACGGATATCCATGACAAACCCTCACCAACCGTCCCTATCATTCATTGCCCCTGAGAGGTCCTCCGCGTAGCATCATGTATCCGTACAGAGCTGGTCAATGTATGTCTTTGCTGGATAGTTTGTGTGATATGGGGCAGGTGGCCGTACAGCTGTTTTCTCTTGGGGTATTGTTTCTACGTCTTGTTTAAGATTGCACACGGCATTCTCGTGCAGCTCCCATCTAGCTTATTCTCTTGTCACTTCGTTTGGTTCCAAGTGGTGCAGTCGTACAGTAGCACTGACACAATCACAGCTTGGAAGAACTGTCGCTTTAACTTGTCAGTGAGATCGGATTTCCATATGGCTGACAATCTATTTATAGCCGACCACGCCTTTCCTATGCATGCATTAACATCGCTTTCTAACGATGAGATATTACTACCTAGGTACGTAAATTATTTCACCGAGTTTAGGAATTTACCATCGAGTGTGGAGATGTCTCCATTTTTAAAACTCATAAAATCGGTTTTATCGGAGTTCACGTATAGGCCGATGTTCCGTGCTGCCTTTTCTAGGCTGTGTAACAGTGATTCGGCTTGTGCAGGTGTATTTGCAAGAAGTGCCAGATCATCTGCGTAGACCGCATCCGTGATAGTTTGTGAGGGGTAACGCCTGCTTCTTGTATTTTTTTTAGTGTGAGACCTTTTTCTTTTATAATCCCATTTCCAGTTTTAGTCCTCCAATTTTCCAGCTGTTTCAGGAGATGCTCGTAAATTTAAGCGGGCTTTAATCACACATAAATAAGGATAGCTGAAAAATGTTATAATTAAAGTACATATTTAATTTGAAAATTATAATACACAAGTATAAAATTAAAGTACATATTTAATTTGAAAATTATAGTACATAAGTATAAAATTAAAGTACATATTTAATTTGAAAATTATAATACACAAGTATAAAATTAAAGTACATATTTAATTTGAAAATTATAATACACAAGTATTAAAATCAAGTACATATTTAATTTGAAAATTATATACACAAGTATAAAATTAAAGTACATATTTAATTTGAAAATTATAATACACAAGTATAAAATTAAAGTACATATTTAATTTGAAAATTATAGTACATAAGTATAAAATTAAAGTACATATTTAATTTGAAAATTATAATACACAAGTATAAAATTAAAGTACATATTTAATTTGAAAATTATAATACATAAGTATAAAAATTAAAGTACATATTTAATTTGAAAATTATAGTACATAAGTATAAAATTAAAGTACATATTTAATTTGAAAATTATAATACACAAGTATAAAATTAAAGTACATATTTAATTTGAAAATTATAGTACACAAGTATAAAATTAAAGTACATATTTAATTTGAAAATTATAATACACAATTATAAAATTAAAGTACATATTTAATTTGAAAATTATAGTACATAAGTATAAAAAGTACATAAATATTCAAATCCTAATTTATTCATAAGTACTTCTAACCTGAAAAATTCTTTATCTGAGAAATCTAGATAAAAGTTTGTAAATGTTTGCTAACATCACCATTGATAAAATTTAGGATCCGCCCCCTGCACTTCCACTGCAAAAAAAAAATTATCATTTATTACTCATAGTTTTAAACGGTGTAATAAAAGGATATTATAAAAGGAGCGTTATGTAAAACTAGTACAAAATAAAAAAACACCCTCCGGGCGATGTAAAAATAGATTTTCCAGCTGTTTCATGAGATGCTCGTAAATTTAAGCGGGCTTTAATCACACATAAATAAGGATAGCTGAAAAATGTTTTGTGTGTTACACATTAACACACAACGGATTTTATATATTGAGACTTTCATCGCTGTCTCCTCAAAGGAAATATAAACGGTAATAGCATTAACAGTAGCTGATTTTTTGTTGTTTTTTTTCACACAGAGGGCAATGTTGAGGATCAAGTGAAAGCAAGTCTCTAACTCTACTCAGTATTATTACCAATTTTAATAATGTCTGAAATATTTCGTTTCTTTCCGGATTTCCAATTATTAATCAATCTATCAATCTATACATATATAAAGGACACTTGTATATGTGTGTATGTCCGGAGGAAACTTCGAAAATAAAACATTTAACGACAAAGTACATATATATAAAAGTAAAAAAAAAGACGTCGGGGCGGCCTAAAGTCGGTATCAGCCAGTCATCGAGGGAGTCTATCTCCTTTTCAATAGCACTAGACCAAGGAGATTGTTTTTGCGTCTGAGGTGGAGCGCCACACCTACTATCAGCTCCTTACTTTACCGAACAGATCCCTGTGCTACTCATACGCTGAATTGGCGAGGACCGGTATCGAACTAGGAACGCTGTGGTTTCTAGCCGAACGCTCTACCGACTGACCTAACCCGGCCCCTTATATATATATATGCATTAAATATATATACATTAAATATCACCATGTATATATATACATTAAATATCACCAGGGCTTGGTTTTTGAGCAAAAATAATGAAGATTTGATTTATATTCGTGAAGATAATTAAGAAAAATAAAATTTAAATGATAACACTATGGAATTTTTTCATTTAATATTTTAGATAGTAGACATTAACATTTCTTTTCAGAGTAGGTGGATCAATGAAAGGTCTATTTTTTTTTCATCGATATTTAAATGGGGCATCCCACGAGGATTCAACTCACAATGTCTGAAATGTCTAGATTTCCAATTATTAATACTATATTGATACTATTAATACTATCCTTGTTGATTGATTGATTTTAACGGCATCTCAAACCGTAATGGACACGACAAGGCTGTTTGCATTTCACATAGCGACACTTGTTTTTGACAAACCTTTCGACTCTGAATCCAAACATTAACCCAGTCTGATTATATTAATAAACTTATATATATATATATAAAGAAAATTTGAAAAACAAGTGTTCCGAAAATAGGATGAATTTATTTATCGATGTTTATACATTTCGGTTTCATTAAACCTTCATCAGGATGTATCTTGGGGTGAAGAAAATGATGGATGTTTTTATGGATGACAGGAGATAAAAATCTTTTTAGTTGTGTAACTGTATTTGATCAGCGTTATATTTTTGAAAGGCAAGTCGCGATCCACGCGATATTATATATATATATATATATATATATATATATATATATATATATATATATATATCAACTTCTCCGCACGAGTAGGATGTGACAGAAAGTCAATTTCTTGAACGGGGTTTAACGGGTTTGAATTAAGAGTTTTCCTTCTCTTAGACTGGTTACCTATTTACTTTATCTGGAGGGAGAATACTTGGATTTATACATTTTCCAAGAGTATTAGTGCTATAAGAAATGCAAACAGCCTCGTCCAGGATTTGCTAAATTAACTTCCTACGATGATAACCATTACACCAGGCGTCTCCGCCGTTTCATATACTTTAGATTTCCATCAGAACACAAATGCTCTATTATTGTTTAACTCTTTGCCTACTAAAGTCCCCCCGCCACGGCTGTACCAAAATTGCTTAGTGTTTTTTTTTCTTACTTGTATGAGATATCTTAGTTCACTATCGATTCACCTCAGAACTCATTCTATTCATGACATGCAATACTCCACTTTGGCCCTATCTTGGGCTAGACGGGCGGTCGGAGAGGCCCCCTCCGATCAATCGGCTGGTCACGTCAAGCCCTAGCACCTATATGATTTTCCCAACCCTATTGCCCTTATGGCAAGCCCCAACCCCTTTTTATCATATTGGTGCTAGAAGGCGGTGGCTGCGGGTCTACATGTCCTGGGAATGACGTTAAACTCTATCTGATGGTGAGGTTCCAGTTTTGGAGGTTTGGGGAATGTGGTGCAGCCCTTCATCACCATTGCTCCCTGGTCCACTCTGACCCGGAGTGGTAGTACCTGTTAGGGTTCCATCTATGGGTTAAATAGAAAAATGTATTTATAAAAAAATTGTATTATCCATTAAGAATTGATTTATTTCAAAACTTTATCGGCATTAAATGACCCACTGAGGTTGATATGCCGTAAAACAAAACAAAACAAACAAATCATTCTATTCAAAAAAGTCGTCGAGATGGCCTAAAGTCGGTATCAGCCAGACAGCGAGGGAGTCTATCCCCTTTTCACTAGCGCTATACCAAGGAGATTGTTTTGACATCTGAGGTGGAGCGCCACACCTACCACCAGCTCCTTACTTTACCGCACAGATCCCTGTGCTACTCATACACTGAGTTGCAAATAAAGTCCTATTATTACTCCTTCTGTTCAAGTATAATGAATTAACCATCGGTTTTTGTAGTTGAGTGTGATGGGAGAGCCGCTTTGAGTGGTCTAAAGTAGGCAAATAGTTAATCTTTCTTTTTCTTCTCCTTGTGATTGAGTGACTGATTGATTTTAACAGTATGATAACTCGTCAATGATTATTTTATCCCTAGGGGTTAGGGAATCACTTTCGTTGTGCATTTACATTTACATTCTTTGCTCGGTTGTAACTTGCTTTGTTATAATACAAATACAGATATGCTCATAGGTACATGTCCTGCGTCCCTGACGCACAAAAATATATAAGGACGCAGTAAAATCGTATCCATGCGTCCCAGTGTTTTTTTTATTTTTCTTCCTTCACCATTTCAAATCAACTTTAAATACATTTCAATAGTTTCTTAGAAACAAATTACACAAGATAGGTTACAAGGTAGGAGTCAGACGGCTTTAAATGGGACCCATACATTTTCCTGAGGACTCATTTAAAGCAAATATGTGCGTCTCGGGAATCACTAAATCAAAAAGCTACCAGCATCACTGCAAATAATTTGCAAACTATATATATATATATATATTTACCAACCCCTCCGTACGAACAGGATGTGACACAAGGTCAATTTCTTAAGCGGAGTTTAACATGTTTTAATTTAGAGTTTTCCTTCTCCTAGACTGGTTACCTAGAAATGGTTAAAGAGCCCAGTCTGCCCTGCTATTTACCCATAGCTGGAGGGAGAATTGTATTCATACCTTTCCCAAGGGTATTAGCGCCTTCTGAAATGCAATTAGCTTCGTCGAGGAATTGAACTCGCGTTGACGAGTCCATTTCCTACGACTCTAACCATTAGACCACGCGCCTCCATAATCAGCAAACTATTTATATGGTTTCAAGTAATTATTTCTATTCAATAATACTTTATAATATATTAATGATTTGAAGGCAATTACAATGCGTATAAAAAATAAAAACAAAAAGATGTTATTTTTGTCTTATCGATTTCGAAGTATGAACTTCATCATCAGAGGTTCGTATCAGAAATGTACGTGCTTACGATTTTCTTTGTGTGGTTATAATTTCTCATCTTAATAATACTTGGTTATAATTTCTCTTCTTAATAATACTTATTTGTTTGCATTCAGTTATATGGTTTCAAGTAACTAATAATAATCCTTAGTAACCAATTTTAACTTTAAGTAGTAAAAAAGTCTGTGGAGTGACCTATTGTCGGTATTAGCCAATAAGCGCGTGAGTCGACCACCTTTTTGCAGGTGCTAGACTAGGAAGATAGTTTTGATGAGGTGGAACACCCCACATACTTTCAGTTCCCATATGCTTTACCGCACAGATCAGATTTCCAAAACTGTACTACACATGCGCTGAATTGGCAAGGATCAGTGTCGAACACGGAACCTTGCGATACCTTTTCGGATGCTCTATAGACTGATCTAAAACGGCACCTTATGGCTTCAAGTAAGTATTCTTAATACAAATAATTTACAGTTATATAGAATCAAGTTCCTATTTATAATATAATTTTCAAATAGATCCATATGACCGATAGATGGTACGCTAACTGGTACTAACTTTGGACACATGGTGCAACGGATATAGGGGTTGAGAATACAATTCTCAGTGAGTCATAGGTTGCAGGTTCAATCCTGACCATAGGCAATAAACACTTGTACCCGGTCATGATGAATGGAATGGGAACAATCAACCCCAGTGGACTGAATAAAAGTTTCCGAGTTTGACAAGAAACATCTGAAGAAAGCCAGAGGGCACATAGGTCGAAACGTTGAGTATATAATAATAATAAAGATGAGGACAACAGTCCTAAAAATCCAAATTATACAAAGTATACAGAATTTTCTGTTGATTTAAAAAATACATCATATTTCCTTAACCATAATGCAACACTTCTACTCTGGGCCAAAGTGGACCTGAGAGTAATAACAATAAAGATCTCCAAATTTACAGAACAGGAGCTTCACCATCAGGTACGGCTTAGTGTCCTACTCTTGCTAATTTGCATATGATGTTGTCAGTGTATTCTAATCGCTGCCAAGAGTGCATCTTTTTGGGAAAAGTGTTTGTCTCGTATTATATCACAATCATCTTCAGCTTTATCATTATTTTTTTTAAATGGGCATATATATATATAATATATATATATATATATATATATATATATATATTATACTAACCCCTCCGCACGAGCAGGATGCAACACAGGGTCAATTTCTTAACCGTATTTTAACAGGTTTGAATTCAGAGCTTTCCTTCTCCTATACTGGTCACCTCACCATTGTTAAAAAGCCCAGTCTGTCTTGCTATTTTTCTATAGCTGGAAGAAGAATTGGATTCATACCTTTCCCAAGGATATTAGCGCCTTGTGAAATGCAAACAGACTCATCCAGGATTTGAACTCGGGTCGACGAGTCCATTTCCTACGACTCTATCCATATAATCACGTACTTGTAAAATCCTATAAATGCATTAGATGTAACTCCAGCGTTGCTTTCTAAATTTATCTTTGTAGCTTCCAAATATGTCTGGTCGTCGGAATTATTCCTATTCTTGCATCAGTCTTCGTATTTTAATGTCAGCCAAAAGCGCAGGGATCAGATACGGTTGGCAGTTTTGGGGAGACTAATTACTGCGACAGACATTCAAAGGTAAACACTCTCGACTTTAGTTTAGTTTGAAACAGATGAGATGATATTCCCTCCCCCAGTTCTAACTCTCTAACCCCCACCCACCACTACCACCACCAGCCTCACCAGATCACTAACCCCACCACCCACCCACCGCCACCGACCTCACCAGATCCCACTTGCTCGTCCAGAAGTGAAAAAGCTTCGTTAGTTTTTATGTTTTGCCTTAGTTGCTTTGCTTGAGTTTTTTTTATGTTTTTGTTTTGTGCCTACATTTTGTTGTTGTTTTGGCGTATTCATTGTTTTTGTAAAAAAAACAAAAAAACCAAGAAAAAAAAACTCGTCTTTTTTCGACGCCAGCTTTAGAGAGGGGGGATCAAGTAATTACGATCCTCGTTCAGGTGTGACAAACGAGTTTGGCCGAGATTTCAGAAGAGCAGTTTTGTCACAGTGTATATTGAGTTACATGCGGTGGGCTTACGTGAGAGGGTATATATATATATATGTATGAGAAAAACAGAGATAGAAAGGATATATATATAATATATATATATATATATATATATATATATATATATATATGTCTGTATACGCGTGCACGTGCATGTTCTGATTAGATGCATTTTGTGTATGAATGAGTTCTGGGGGTTCCTCCTACATTGGTAATTGTCATCATAATACATCATGAGAATATATAATATTATATATATATATATATATATATATATATATATATACTCTTCAAGTGTGATAGTGCCAACCATACACATTCAATATATATATATATATATATATATATATATATATATATATATGCGTTATCACAGATATATATATATATATATATATATATATATATATATATATATTAGTTAACCATGCCGGTAAAATGCTACTGATTCGAGGTGTCTATCCTCACCGAGTGCCCTGTATTTGTTTAAATGTGTCAAATTTAATCTAGGTTTATTAAATAACACAATGTATCTCACACTATCTATCTATCGATCTGAGTCTCTCTCTCTCTCTCTCTCTATATATATATATATTATATATATATATATATATAAGTTATTGTTGACATGGCCTCAACCGCGCATAAATACTGACAGTTCTCGCCTACACGATCTTCAGGC
>CM042142.1:123166120-123168620 GCA_023376005.1 Doryteuthis pealeii
AGGTTTATTTTAAAACACAATCCTCCTTGTGCTCTACACACTTTTTCAATCAGTGTTGCAATGCTTGGATCCCATTGGTTAAAAACGTCATCAGCCCACCCTCATACCTTTGGTAGTTAAAGATTAAGCAAGCTTCAAAGTGTGTAGCTTATATACCTATATGTCACAATTGATTGGGAACAGAGAGTGAAAATACTTAACCTTTTTTTTATCATTGTCACAAATTTTGATGAAACTTCAAAGTCTTAGACACACATAGGAAGTGATTGTTTTCTTGTTTTTTTTTTAAGTTTCCTTTTTTTAAATCTTGGATCGATAACTCTATTTGATCCCTGGATTCTCTTCTCCCTTTTTTCACCGCGAGCATGGCCCACTTTTCGATCCAAAATTCCATACTTATATCGTGGCTGTATATTCTTATAGGGTGCTCATAGGTTTTCATTTTGCTTTTATTTTTGGCAAAAAAAATGATATTATCCCTGTATATTAGGTGGTAGAAAAGAGAGCCAAGAGGAAGGACAGACAACAACAACTCCAGTCATTGCACCAGAGATTGCCATTCAAAAATTGGTCTGTTCAGCCACTCACGCAGTTGCAGATAAAAAAGTGGACACTACGCCATCATCTTTAGTAGACGGACAAATGCCAACAACAACATTAGGTGGTATCTTCCTTCCAGTGATTTTGTAAATTTGTAGCCCCTGTACATTTCCTAAGAATATAATTTAGTGGCATCATTGCTATAAGAAATAGCAGCAGGGAGTGGGAGTCTCCCTGGGAGATGCCTCTTGGATTACCGTAACCACTATTGTAACTTGTTATTACTATGGTGATAAAGTGTCCCCAAGAGACTAAAGAGAACACGTTTTCTTGATATATTCCATTAAGTCATCATATCAAATCACTATTATTCTACAGAAGCAGCAGCAGCAGCAGCAGCAGCAGCGGTTCTCACCGCTGCTGCTGTTTTTTAAAGTCAAGGAAATACTGTAAGTACATTAACAAAATTCACTTTTGTCCCCACCCATCTTTAATGTGCTGAAATATATCTTATTATAAAAGAGATTCGGTGTCTGTATGTAACAAAAACTACGTCACTTAATACGTCACAATACACTTAGGAATTGAGTAAGATTATCAATGAGTATTTAATTAATAGTCAAAATCATTAATACATAAACAATACATTTTACGAGGGTGAGTCAAAAAGTAATAACATTTTCTTTATTTCATGTGAATTTTTTTTATTATATAAAACTAACTGAAACATTGACCCTAACGAGACTCAGCGCAAGAATCTGACGTCTAAGACCCAACTTGTCAATCGACAATGTCCTCCTTCATCATGACAATGCTCTACCACACACAAGCATCAGGACAAGGGAGAAAATTGACTCATTCGGGTGGACAACTTTACCACATCCTCCATACTCACCAGATTTAGCGCCTTCAGACTATCATCTCTTCGGCCCCATGAAAGAGGGTTTGAGAGGCAAACGTTATCCCAGTGACGAGGAAGTGAAATCTGTAGTGAAGAAGTGGTTTAAAGAACAGTCAACAGAATTTTACGGGGCAGGGATACATGCTCACATTCGAAGATGGAACATTGCTTTTAAAAGAAACGGTGACCATGTGCAGAAGTAGGGATGTGATCCACAGAGGACCAGCTTCATTTTGATGTATGATCCACGTTTCTGTGTTGGTAATTATACCTGTCCTAAACAAAATGGCATTACTCTTTTTACCCACCCTCGTATTTATTAACGATGTCTTAATTACAATATTGGTTACGGTAAAATTTTCAGCTCTGTTAGAGTTTTAACGTCCACTGTTAATTCCTGTTAAATTTTAAGGGCCATTCCGGGTCCTTATAGCAGAAGCGCTAATCCTATGTGCGTCGTCCAAGAGTGTGTATTTGATGTATGACCAACATGGGGGTGTTTAAGTATCTTATCAGGCCACTAGTACTGCCAGTGATTGGTTATAAGAGTCAATCACGTGACCTTGGCCAGTCTATAAATATAAGCGGTGAACTTGTACAAACCTTATATATACAGAAATTCCAACAATTCCACTCTCCAGTTTACCATGGCTTTAGTGTATAAGTCTATTACTTTGTCGAATATCTTTTACATTTTTATGTATTCAATTATCCAAGTTTGCGGAACAATCGTTGGGTTTTCTTTAGTTTTTTTTTTTTTTTTTGGTTTAGTTTGTTTTACGGCATATCAATCTCGGTGGGTCATTTAATGCCGACTAAGTTTTGGATTCATAGTGATAGTTGGAGAGAAAATAAATGTATATATGTATAGATCTTAACTATTGTTTAATTGCTAGTATCTTTGAGTACATCCAAGTTTTTTTTCAAATTACTTGCTTGGTAGTATTTTGTTCGCACTAGATCAAAGTCTACACACTCTAGCAGTCTATGTTTCACTGTAAATCTCTCTTATCATGTAAAAACAAAAGTTCTTTAGTCTATACACACTATCGTTTTGAC
>CM042142.1:123176120-123180421 GCA_023376005.1 Doryteuthis pealeii
AGTATTCTGGCCGATTACACCAATGCTGTGGTCTGGATGGTCTCGGTTCTTACTCTGATTTACAGTTCTTCCAGATTTTTTTCCAACCTTTTTGGGACCGTTCAAAATGCACCAACTACAATTGCTGTCACATTCACCCTCATATTCCACAGCTTTTTCAATTCTCTAGCAAGGTCCAAGTATTTGTTTATCTTTTTTGTTTTCCTTTATCTTTAGCCTGGAACTACAAAGCTGATAAGTTTTCTCTTCTTTTTTTGTTTGTTAATCAATACTGGGATAAGGTGACCCGTTTTTATCTCGAAGTCCCAGATAATTTTATGCGTTTCACTCTCATGACTAGATTATGGTTTATGCATATACCATTTTGTTGTATGCTCAAAATGTAATTTTTTGCATAATTCCCAGTGGATCTCCTTCTCAACCCAGACGTATCCACCTTTGTATTCTCATTGTGCTAGTTTGCTACATTCGTTTAATACATGGTTTATAGTCTCATCTCTGTCACCACAAAGTCTACATTTACTGTTTCGTTGTGTCTTATCAATTTTTGCTTTGATATAATTTGTTCTTATGGCATTATTTTTGCGAAGCAATTATTAGCAATTTCTCTCTTGAGATTTCCTCTTTTTATCATTATTATTATTATTATTTGAGTTTTCACATCAGTGTTAGCTGATGGTCTTTCACTGGAGTCTGAGTGACAGCAAGTCTCCTCAGGTCTCCAGGACTCTTCTGGGTATTCTGGCAGATTGCAGCAGTGCAGTGTTCTGAATGGTTTCAATCCTTCCTCTGATATCCAAACTTTCCAAGACCTTTTCTAATCCTTTTGGGACTGTTCCAAGTGCACCAACTACAATTGGTATCACTTTCACTTTCATATTCCATAACTTTTTCAGTTTCTCTGGCAAGTCCAGATATTTGTCAATTTTTCATTTTCCTTTAACTTCACCCTGTGATCTGCTGGCACGCAAATCCACCAGTTGACTTGTTCTTTCTTTTTTTGTTAATCAACACTGTCTGGCCTTCTTGCTGGGAAAGGTGATCCGTTTTAATTTCAAAGTCCAGAAATTTTATGCGTTTCGTTCTCAAGAACAGATTCTGGTTTATGCATATACCATTTTGTTGTGTGGTCAAAATTTAATTTCTTGCATAATTCCCAGTGGATCACCTTCCCAACCCAGTCGTGTCTAGTTTTGTATTCTCGTTGTGCTAGTTTGCTACATTCGCAGAGTATATGGTTTACAGTCTCATCTCTATTCCTGCAAAGTCTACAATTATTATTATTATTATTATTATTATTATTATTAGTATTATTATTATTTCTTTTTAGTTTTTCAAATCAGCGTTAGCTGATGGTGTTTCACTGGAGTTAAAGTGACAACAAGTCTCCTGAGGTCTCCAGGACTCTTCTGAGTATTCTAGCTGAGTGCCGCAGTGTAGTAGTCTGGATTATTATTATTATTATTATTATTATTATTATTACATTGAGAAGAAAACTTTTAGCGATACGTTCCTCGATAAGCAAGCACAAATCAAAAACTCCGAAAGATTGGCCGAGATGCCGATGCCTTTGTGTCAGAAACTGTGTCGAAGGGGTGCGTAACGGAAAACCCGAGTTTACGAACGAGTGGGCAGGGTAGGTGAGGCTTGTTAAAACTAAAGGAAAATAAACGGATGTCAGAAAGACAAAGGAGTCACAAGACGGTAGACAAAATGACGGATTCGTGGGAGTGGAGTCGGGGGTTGGTGTGGGGGGTGTAAGTTGGCGGGAATATGACAGAGATATCTGGCGGAAAGATATGTGAACGAAATGAAAGAGAGAGAGAGAGAGAGAGAGAGAGAGAGAGAGAGAGAGAAGAGAGAGAGGGGGGAGGGGGAGTGAGAGAGAGAGAGAAGAATAGAAGAGTTGGGTTTTGGGGTCTTGGGAGAGACGTTGAAGGGGAGGGCGACGAAAAGTTTTCTAGGACAGAGCTCGGCAGGATCATAAAAATGGCAGACAGCAGTTCAAAGGACACGAAAGGGCGGTACATATCGAGATAATAACAAACGCTTAATGTTTTGATTACAACATACGTACACACCCACCCACACCACACCCACCACAAACATACAAACAGACACATAGAGACAAACACATAAACACACACACACTAATACATACACAAATATATATGTGTGTGTGAGTGTGTGTGTGAGTATATGTATGTGCATATGCGTATGTGTGTACTTAAAAAAAGTCGTCGGGTGGCCTAAAGTCGGTATCAGCCTATCAGCGAGGCAGTCTATCCTTTTTTCACTAGCGATAGACCAAGTTTTTGTGTTTGAGGTGGAGCGCCACACCTACCATCAGCGGTCTAATGTCGGTATCAGCTAGTTAGCGAGGGAGTCTATCCTCTTTTCAATAGCGCTAGACCAAGGAGATTGTTTTGGCGTCTGAGGTGGAGCGTTACGCCTATCATCAGCTCCTTACTTTACCGCACAGATCCCTGTGCTACTCATACGCTGACTTAGCGAGGGCCGGTATCGAACTAGGAACCGTGTGGTTTCTAGCCGAACGCTCTACTGAATGAGCTAAAAGACAAGGTTTATTTTACACTCATACATTTTTATGTGATCCCTTCATTAAATGATGAATAAGTTTGGTTTGGTTTGTTTTGTTTTACGGCATATCAACCTCAGTGGGTCATTTAATGCCGATAAAGTTTTGAAATAAATCAATTCTTAATGGATAATACAATTTTTTTATAAATACATTTTTCTATTTAACCCATAGATGGGACCCTAACAGGTACTACCACTCCGGGTCAGAGTGGACCAGGGAGCAATGGTGATGAAGGGGTGCTCCACATTCCCCAAATCTCCAGAACTGGAACCGCACCATCAGATAGAGTTTAACGTCATTCCCAAGACATGTAGACCCGCAGCCACCGACTTCTAGCACCCATATGATAAAAAGGGGTTGGGCTTGCCATAAAGGCAATAGGGTTGGGAAAATCATATAGGTGCTAGGGCTTGACGTGACCAGCCGATTGATCGGAGGGGACCTCTCCGACTGCCCGTCTAGCCCAAGATAGGGCCAAAGTGGAGTATTGCATGTCATGAACTGCTCATCCACCTGGGCTCTATCCTTAAGCATCACGGGTCGCCATCCACGGCCAACAGGTGGCCCCATTGGGGGAGTCTTACCCCTCTGCAGAGGTGCAGTCGGTGCATTCTAACGCCCCAGCAGACAGGGTGGTGATGAATAAGATTTTTCATATTACGGTCAAGTCACGCTGAAAACACCGATTCCCGCTAGATCACAGAAGTTAAGCAGTGATGAGCTCGTTCGATACTTGATTGGATGACCACTTAAGCAATGGCAGGTTTCGTAATCAATTACTTGCTCCTAACTCCAATAAACTGAACCCCCATTAAATGGACTTGACACCTATTTTCTGTCGGGTTTTATACTTTTAATATTTAAACTGTGCAAAAGTTGCGATGGGATTTTTACTTGAAACACGTGTCTGGGGATCACCTGTGCTATATATATTATATATATATATATATATATAATATATATATATATATATATAGGACTCTCCTTCGGAACGCTAGTAGGGTCACAGGGAGTTATTTGGTTTTTTACACGTTGCAGCTATCAAGACATGTCGTGTTTTCCGAGTGTGATAGCGCCCAGCCTTGCTGGAGCTATGAAGCCACACTGACTAATGAAAATTTTCTAAAGCGGGAGTCAGATTTTTTTTGTTTTAAAGTTCGATGGAGCTGAATCATGATCGTTTCATTCTTTTTAATCAAGCTCTTTAATTTAAAGCGAAACATATCTTTAGGCCATTTCTTTCCGATTTGGTTCTAGGGTTTTCCCAGTCATTCAAGTCAATATTTGAGGCGTTTGAAATATATATATAAATGCATTTAATGTGTCGATGTTACCCATTGGTTTCAAAACATCATGTTAGTCACTTATCGCCAAGACATTATTTATTTCTACCCGCTAGGTGTGAAAGTAGTGGCGTATACGTTCAATGGCCGGGCACACCCTCATGTGCCCACACATCAACACACTCATGCCACTCACGCATTGTTCATTGTTTAGGTAGCATTCCATTTCTTCTTACTGCCTCTTGTACCTCGCTTATTCTTATCTCTTTATTATCCCCACTTCCAGTAACTTGATTAAGAGATTCATTATTTTACTCAATATAAACATCATATATCCCGCCTAATTCCCATTAATTATTAACTAATTAATTTCAATTAGGTATGCACTTCTATTAAGCACATATCCTCCAAATGTC
>CM042142.1:123180521-123190521 GCA_023376005.1 Doryteuthis pealeii
CCATATTTGAATGATGTGGGAATTTTTACGCCCCCGCGCCGTTAAATTATATAGCCATCGATATGCATCCCTGAAACAAGTCCCTGGGTTACAAAATGTAGTCGGGTAGGTTGACTTTATAGGGATCACTGTTGAAAATGCGTTGGAGTAATATAGGTTTATGTTTGGGATGATAGAAAATTAGGGGGTGGTCACAGGGCTATAGAAGATACACGTAGCAAGCGCACGTTGGGTGCGTTTTATACTCCTTGGGATTCGCTCCTCAAAAACTTTATATAAACGGGATGGTCGTGTAATTAAGGGGACGCTGGCACAATAGAGGGTCACTGTGCTCTCACTCTCTCGCAGTTGCAAATCTTAAACACCCTCGCACATAAGCTTTTATTGCCTCCGAATCACTGTTTTTGTATCACAGAGCCCTTAGAAAAGGCAGCACGGAACATATCGGCCTATATCGGGGGCTGGTTTGAGATCTTTCCAAAGTGGTGCGCCACGCGTATCCAAGTACTATATATCCAGGTAGCGAATTTGTGGTTTTAAACATGGAAGACATCGGCTGGGAACCAAACATTATCACCTAGCCTTGGGAAGAACTGTCGATTTAACTTTGTCGTGAGAATGCGGATTTTCCATATGTGCTGACAAATCTATTTATAGACGACCACACGCCTTTCCTATGCATGCATTAAGCATCGCTTTCTAACGATGAGAGTATTACTACCTAGGTACGTAAATTATTTCACCGAGTTTAGGAATTTACCATCGAGTGTGGAGATGTCTCCATTTTTAAAACTCATAAAATCGGTTTTATCGGAGTTCACGTAAGGCCGATGTTCCGTGCTGCCTTTTCTAGGCTCTGTAACAGTGATTCGCTTGTGCAGGTGTATTTGCAAGAAGTGCCAGATCATCTGCGTAGACCGCATCCGTGATAGTTTGTGAGGGGTAACCCTGCTTCTTGTATTTTTTAGTGTGAGACTTTTTCTTTTATAATCCCATTTCCAGGTTTTAGTCCTCCAATTTTCCAGCTGTTTCAGGAGATGCTCGTAATTTAAGCGGGCTTTAATCACACATAAATAAGGATAGCTAAAAATGTTATAATTAAAGTACATATTTAATTTGAAAATTATAATACAACAAGTATAAATTAAAGTCCATATTTGAATTTGAAATTATAGTACATAAGTATAAAATTAAAGTACATTTAATTTGAAAATTTAATACACAAGTATAAAATTAAAGTACATATTTAATTTGAAAATTATAATTACCACAAGTAATATAAATCAAAGTACATATTTAATTTGAAAATTATAATACACAAGTATAAATTAAGTACATATTTAATTTGAAAAATTATAGTAATACAAGTATAATAAAAATTAAAGTACATATATTTAATTTGAAAATTATAATAGTAATAATAATTAAAGTACATTTTTTGAAATTATAGTGTATAAAATATAAAGATATATTTAATTTGACACAAAGTTAAATAGACATTATAGTACATAAGTTAAATTAAAGTACATATTTAATTTGAAAATTATAATACAAGTATAAATTAAAGTACATATTTATTGAAAATTATAGTACATAAGTATAAAATTAAAGTACATATATTTTAATTTTGAAATTTTAGTTAAAACAAGTATAAATTAAAGTACATATTTAATTGTGAAAAATTATAGTAACATAAGTATAAAATTAAAGTACATATTTAATTTTAATTATAGTACATAAGTATTAAAATTAAAGTACATATTTAATTTGAAAATTATAGTACAAAGTATAAAATTAAAGTAACATATTTAATTTTAAACTTATAGTATAAGTATAAAATTAAAGTACATATTTAATTTGAAAATTATAGTACACAAGTAAAATTAAAGTACATATTTAATTTGAAAATTATAGTAATAAGTATAAAATTAAAGTAATATTTAATTTGAAATTATAGTACATAAGTATAAAATTAAAGTACATATTTAATTTGAAAATTATAGTACCAAGTATAAAATTAAAGTACATATTTAATTTTAAAATTATTTAGTACATAAGTATAAAATTAAGTACATATTTAATTTGAAAATTATAGTAAGTATAATTAAAGTACATATTTAATTGAAATTATAGTAACAAGTATAAATTAAAGTACATATTTATTTGAAAATTATAGTACACAAGTATAAAAATTAAAGTACATATTTAATTTGAAATTATAGTACATAAGTATAAAATTAAAGTACATATTTAATTTGAAAATTATAGTAACAAGTATAAATTAAGTACATATTTAATTTGAAAATTATAGTACATAAGTATAAAATTAAAGTACATATTTAAATTTGAAAATTATAGTACACAAGTATAAAATTAAAGTACATATTTAATTTGAAAATTATAGTACACAAGTATAAAATTAAAGTACATATTTAATTTGAAAATTAAGTATACACAAGTATAAAATAAAGTACATATTTAATTTGAAATTATAGTACACAAGTATAAAATTAAAGTACATATTTAATTTGAAAATTATAATACACAAGTATAAAATTAAAGTACATATTTAATTTGAAAATTATAGTACATAAGTATAAAATACATATTTAATTTGAAAAATTATAACACAAGTATAAAATTAAAGTACATATTTAATTTGAAAATTTATAGTAAAACAAAGTATAAAATTAAAGTACATATTTAATTTGAAAATTAAGTACATAAGTATAAAAATTAAAGTACATAATAAGTTAAAATTAAAGTACATATTTAATTTGAAAATTATAGTACATAAGTATAAAATTAAAGTACATATTTAATTTGAAAATTATATATAAATTAAAGTACATATTAATTTGAGTAAAGTATAAAATTAAAGTATATTTAATTTGAAAATTATAATACACAAGTATAAAATTAGTACATATTTTATTTTGAAAATTATAGTACATAAGTATAAAAAGTACATAAATATTCAAATCCTAATTTATTCATAAGTACTTCTAACCTGAGAAATTCTTTATCTGAGAAATCTAGATAAAAGTTTGTAAATGTTTGCTAACATCACCATTGATAAAATTGAGGATCCGCCCCTTGCACTTCCACTGCAAAAAAAAAAATTATCATTTATTACTCATAGTTTTAAACGGTGTAATAAAAGGATATTATAAAAGGAGTGTTATGTAAAACTAGTACAAAATAAAAAAAACACCCTCCGGGCGATGTAAAAATAGATTTTCCAGCTGTTTCGTGAGATGCTCGTAAATTTAAGCGGGCTTTAATCACACATAAATAAGGATAGCGAAAAAAATGTTTTGTGTGTTACACATTAACACACAACGGATTTTATATATTGAGACTTTCATCGCTGTCTCTTCAAAGGAAATATAAACGGTAATAGCATTAACAGTAGCTGATTTTTTTGGGTTTTTTTTCACTCAGAGGACAATGTTGAGGATCAAGTGAAAGCAAATCTCTAACTCTACTCAGTATTATTGCCAATTTTAATAATGTCTGAAATATTTCGTTTTTTTCCGGATTTCCAATTATCAATCAATCTATCAATCTATACATATATAAAGGGCAGTTGTATATGTGTGTATGTCCGGAGGAAACCCATAAAAAAAACAATTAACGACAAAGTACATATATATAAAAGTTTTTAAAAAAGTCGTCGGGGCAGCCTAAAGTCGGTATCAGCCAGTCAGTCTATCTCCTTTTCAATAGCGCTAGACCAAAGAGATTGTTTTGCGTCTGAGGTGGAGCGCCACACCTACTATCAGCTCTTACTTTACCGAACAGATCCCTGTGCTACTCATACGTGAGTTGGCGAGGACCAGTATCGAGCTAGGAACCCTGTGGTTTCTAGCCGAACGCTCTACGACTGAACTAACCCGGCCCTTATATATATGTACATTACATATATATATATATATATATATATATATATATATATATATATATATATATATATATATATATATAATATATATATATATATATATATATATATATATATATATATATATATATATATATATATATATATATATATATATATATATATATATATATATATATATATATATATATATATATATATATATATATATATATATATATATATATATATATATATATATATATATATATATATATATATATATATATATATATATATATATATATATATATATATATATATATATATATATACACATTAAATATCACATGTATATATATACATTAAATATCACCAGGGCTTGGTTTTTGAGCAAAAATAATGAGGATTTTATTTATATTCGTGAAGATAATTAAAAAAATAAAATTTAAATGATAACAGCATGGAATTTTTTCATTTAATATTTTACATAGTAGACATTAACATTTTTTTTCAGAGTAGCTGGGTCAATGAAAGGTCTATTTTTTTTACATACGGATTTAAATGGGGCATCCCACGAGGATTCAACTCACGATTTAGTAATAATGGATCTGCGAGACTAACTTTTTAAAATCCTTCCTCTACCGAGGCGACGCCGGGTCGCCACTTCTAGTATAAATATAAAGAGCAGTCGGTATGTATATATGTCCAGAGGAAACTATGAAAATAAAACAATTAACGACAAATTAAATATACATAAACATTCACTCTCATCATATCTTGGTTTTTGAGCAAAAATAATGAAGATTTGATTTATATTCGTGAAGATAATTAATAGATAAAATTTAAATGATAACAGCATGGAATTTCTTTTGCATTTAAGATTTTATATAGTAGACAATAATTTTTCTTTTCAGAGTGGCTGAATCAACACAAGATCTTTTTTTACGTAGGGATTTTAATGGGGTATCCCGTGGAAAAGCAACGCACGATTCAGTAATAATGAATCTATGAGACTAAATTAAAAAGAAAATTTCCCCTTTACCCAGGTGATGCTGGGTAGCCACTTCTAATACTATATTAATCTTATTATAATGGAGATTGTGTGTTTTTCTGTCTGTAACCGAAACTATATCACTACTCATGTAACAATTCCCTTAGTTATTAACATCACATTCTCCATTATTCTACTTTTTATTTAAACATCAATTATTAATAAAATTGTTTAACATCATTAATACTGTTAACCATATCTACATACTAATAACATGCAATTATATTTATATATACAACAAAATAGCGGTTTACAGTGTGAACGGGAAGGTTAATTTGCATATTGATATTAAAAAATTGAATTTAATAAATATGTGCTTAGTATTATTGATTTCTAACTGTTTGGTTTTATTTTAATGAATATAAGCCAAAATCTCTTCAATGAATCTTAAATGAAATCCATTAACAAGATAAAATAACTGTCATTTTATTCTTTACTTCCTCTTTTAACTAAATACTTAGATTAGAAAAAATAACAATGAAAGACGAGAGTGATGGAAGAGTAAGTTTCAGTTGTTCCATTTTTTATTATACTCCCTCTGTTTCAAATCTTTTATTATACCCCCTCTGTTTCAAAACTTTTTATCTGTATTCTTATTTAGTTTCATTAGCCTTTCTAATTTAATACAATATTTTATAACATTAGAACTTAAATACTTGCACCCGGAGGATGCATATATTTGCTAGTACTATTAATACTGCCTTTGCTTGCAGATCTATCCATATTGATTGATTGATTTTAACGGCATCTCAAACCGTAAATAATGGACACGACAAGGCTGTTTGCATTTCACATGGCGCTAATACCCCTGGGATAGTATCCCACCTCCATCTATGGGTAAATAATAGTGTAGACTGTGCTCATTAACATTGATTGGGCAACCACTCTAGGAGAAAGAAAACTCTTAATTCAAACCTGTTAAACTCCGTTTAAGAAATTGACTTTCTGTCACATCCTACTCGTGCGGAGAGGTTGGTATATATATATATAAGTTTATTGATATAATCAAAATAGGGTAATTTTTCGATTCAAAGTCCAAAAGGTAATGAAAAACCAATGCAATCAACTAATAAGTTTTCTTGTTCTCTTTTCTATGGTTGACCGATAAAAAAAATGGTTAAGCCCTATTTTGGGTGGGTCAGGTGCTCTAATGACAACTTGTACTGTTTTCATCTCAGTGTTTCACACCCCCCCCACACACACACATGTAGTATATTAAGAAAGAATGAAAAACACACAGGTTTAAATGAGTTAAGTGGTGAGTTTATTGGCCGACGCTGCAGTGTTTCGATCTATTAATTAGATCATCTTCAGGGCATTTGTTGGTATATGGAAGGTAATAAGAATTTTTTTATCACAGAATAACGAGAAAAGCGAGTGGTAGTTATGTGTTATTCAGTCTGTTTAAAATTTGAGGTTTGAAAAAAGGGAAGCCGGTTTGAAATATGACGTCAAATATTCTCTTTTACGGTGTGAGTATGGGACTGTGTAAGTGTGTGTATCGAAAAGAAAGTATTGTGCACTTTTTAGGTGTGTGGTTGCACGTGTGTGTATAAATCTTTTGCGATAAACGAAAGCGAAACAAACCTCAAGGTTGTGTGTGTGAGTGTGTATGTGTGTGTTTGTGTGTGTGTATGTGTGTGTGTGTGTCAGCCAATAAACTCACCACTTAACTCATTTAAACCTGTGTTTTTTCAATCTTTCTTAATATACTACATACCGTCGGATTCACTTCCTTTTCCTTCACACACACACACACACACACACATATATATATATATATATATATATATATATATATATATATATATAATTTTTTCTTTCTAAACTCCAATAGTATTTTAAAAATCCTGGTTTTATAGTATGTAATTACACAATACAAACTTTTGCATGGAGAATAAATATATATATATAAAAAAAAAAGAAAATACCAAATCATATGCGCCTCTTGAAGATGGGGAAAATACTGTAACTTAAATATACCTGCTCAATACAAAAATATAAATATAACCTGCTCAATACAAAAAGTAGAGCTAATAAATTCTAATTTCTCTAATTAACTAATTACTTTATCACACACACACACACACACACATATATATATATATATATATATGTTTACTAAACTCTCCGCACGAATGAGATTTGACTTAAGGTCAATTGCGAAGTTTAATGGCTTTGAATTCAGAGTTTTCCTTCTCTTAGTGCTCAGTCCATTTATTTACTTTATCTGGAGGGAGAACACCTGGATTCATACATTTTACAAGGGTATTGGTGCTATATATATATTTACCAACCCCTCCACACGAACAGGGTGCGACACAAAGTCAATTTCTTAAGCGGAGTTTAACAGGTTGAATTCAGAGTTTTCCTTCTCCTAGACTGGTTACCTAACCATGGTTAAAGGGCCCAGTCTGCGCTGCTATTTACTCATAGCTGGAGGGAGAATTGGATTCATACCTTTCATAATGGTATTAGCACCTTGTGAAATGCAAACAGACTCGTCCAGGATTTGAACTCGGGTCGACGAGTCCATTTCCTACGACTCTATCCATATAATCACGTACTTGTAAAATCCTATAAATGCATTAGATGTAACTCCAGCGTTGCTTTCTAAATTTATCTTTGTAGCTTCCAAATATGTCTGGTCGTCGGAATTATTCCTATTCTTGCATCAGTCTTCGTATTTTAATGTCAGCCAAAAGCACAGGGATCAGCTACGGTTGGCAGTTTTGGGGAGACTAATTACTGCGACAGACATTCAAAGGTAAACACTCTCGACTTTAGTTTAGTTTGAAACAGATGAGATGATATTCCCTCCCCCAGTTCTAACTCTCTAACCCCCACCCACCACTACCACCACCAGCCTCACCAGATCACTAACCCCACCACCCACCCACCGCCACCGACCTCACCAGATCCCACTTGCTCGTCCAGAAGTGAAAAAGCTTCGTTAGTTTTTATGTTTTGCCTTAGTTGCTTTGCTTGAGTTTTTTTAATGTTTTTGTTTTGTGCCTACATTTTGTTGTTTTTGGCGTATTCATTGTTTTTGTAAAAAAAACAAAAAACAAAAAAAAACTCGTCTTTTTTCGACGCCAGCTTTAGAGAGGGGGGATCAAGTAATTACGATCCTCGTTCAGGTGTGACAAACGAGTTTGGCCGAGATTTCAGAAGAGCAGTTTTGTCACAGTGTATATTGAGTTACATGCGGTGGGCTTACGTGAGAGGGTATATATATATATATGTATGAGAAAAACAGAGATAGAAAGGATATATATATATATATTTATACGTCTGTATACGCGTGCACGTGCATGTTCTGATTAGATGCATTTTGTGTATGAATGAGTTCTGGGGGTTCCCTATATTGGTAATTGTCATCATAATACATCATGAGAATATATATATATATATATATATATATATATATATATATATATATATATATATACTCTTCAAGTGTGATAGTGCCAACCATACACATTCATATATATATATATAATATATATATATATATATGCGTTATCACAGATATATATATATATATATATATATATATATATATATATATATATTAGTTAACCATGCCGGTAAAATGCTACTGATTCGAGGTGTCTATCCTCACCGAGTGCCCTGTATTTGTTTAAATGTGTCAAATTTAATCTAGGTTTATTAAATAACACAATGTATCTCACACTATCTATCTATCGATCTGAGTCTCTCTCTCTCTCTCTCTCTCTCTCCCTCTCTCTCTCTCTCTCTGTATATATATATATATATATAAGTTATTGTTGACATGGCCTCAACCGCGCATAAATACTGACAGTTCTCGCCTACACGATCTTCAGGCTTAACTGAATTTTAATTTCTCTTTCAATTATACTGATCACTGTTTAGTTATAACTATAGTACCTATATAATCTACATAATATATAATATATATATATATATATATATATATATATATATATATATATTATAATATATTAATGATTTGAAGGCAATTACAATGCGTATAAAAATAAAAACAAAAAGATGTTAGTTTTGTCTTATCGATTTCAAAGTCGAACTTTATCTTCAGAGATGAATATCAGAATATTTTGTTTTGTTTTTTCCTTTTATTTTTTATACGCATTGTAATTGCCTTCACATCATTAATATATCATAACATACTTAACAATGCTTCAAGCAAATTACCAATTACTTATATATATATATATATATATATATATATATATATATATATATATATATATATATCAATAAGTAATCCATAATAAATTTATTTCGACAAAATTGGGGCCCATATAAATCTAAGTTGATTTAAACCGGCTCCCCAAATGTTTGCCTCATCAGATGGGTCTCAATTCACTTATGAACAAGCATATCACAAAAAACCCCAAAGAGCTGAATATATGTAAATTCAACCAAAAAAAAAAATAATAAAAAAATAATAATATTTTTTTAACAGTGTGGGAGTGTAACCATAGAAACAGGAAGTGAAAGAAAAAAGAGATACATCTCAAAGTTGATTTCTAGGGTGTCCAGACAGACAAAAAGGTGACATGACAGAAAAAACAGAAAGTATATTAAATATAAAAAGACAAGTAAAAAAAAAGATTTAAATTAAAATATTAGAGTATAATGATGTATAAAAGAAATACTAGTTAAGATATAAATAATAAAATAAATTAATAGAAGATAAAAAAAAAAAAAAAAAAAATTAAAAAAATATAATAATAAATAATAGAAAATAAAAATTAATTATAAAAATAATAAATTATATATATATTTATTTATTTATTTATAAACTCTGAGAGTATTAAAAAAAACTCCCGGTTTGATAGTTTGTAATTACACAATACAAACTTTTGGCTGGAGAAAAAATATATATAAAAAAGAAAAGACCAAATCAAACGCACCCCCTGAAAATAATCAGATGGTACTATTAAAATGGCTAAAATAAAAAATACTGTAAGTGTTGCCTACGTTAAATACACTAAAGTGCTCAATACAGTAAGTAGAGCTAATAAATCTATACATAATGGAGATTCGATCTCTTT
>CM042142.1:123195521-123255521 GCA_023376005.1 Doryteuthis pealeii
CAAATGAGGTTTATTGTTAAACATAATCCTCCTTGTGCTCTACACACTTTTTCAATCAGTGTTGCAATGCTTGGATCCCATTGGTTAAAAATGTCATCAGCCCACCCTCATACCTCTGGTAGTTAAAGATTAAGCAAGCTTTAAAGTGTGTAGCTTATATACCTATATGTCACAATTGATTTGGAAGAGAGAGTGAAAATACTTAACCTTTTTTATCATTGTCACAAATTTTGATGAAACTTCAAAATCTTAGACACACATAGGAAGTGATTATTTTCTTGTTTTTTTTTTTAGTTTCCTTCTTTTTTTTATTTTTATCTTGGATCGATAACTCTATTCGATCCCTGGATTCTCTTTTCCCTTTTTTTCATCGCGAGCATGGCCAACTTTTCGATCCAAAATTCCATACTTATATCGTGGCTGTATATTCTTATAGGGTGCCCATAGGTTTTCATTTTGTTTTTATTTTTGGCAAAAAATTTGATATCATCCCTGTATATTAGGTGGTAGAAAAGAGAGCCAAATGGAAGGACAGACAACAACAACTCCAGTCACTGCACCAGAGATTGCCGTTCAAAAATTGGTCTGTTCAGCCACTCACGCAGTTGCAGATAAAAAAGTGGACACTACGCCATCGTTTTTAGTAGACGGACGGATGCCAACAACAACATTAGGTGGTATCTTTCTTCCAGTGATTTTGTAAATTTGTAGCCCCTGTAAATTTCCTAAGAATATAATTTAGTGGCATCATTGCTATAACAAATAGCAGCGGGGAGAAGGAGTCTCCCTGGGAGATGCCTCCTGGATTACCGTAAACACTATTGTAACTTGTTATTACTATGGTGATAAAGTGTCCCCAAGAGACAAAAGGCAAAGAGAAGACGTTTTCAGAAACAGCAGCAGCAGCGGTTCTCGTCGCTGCTGCTGTTTTTTTTTCAGTCAATGAAATACTGTAACAAAATTCACTTTTGTCCCCACCTATCTTTAATGTGCTGAAATATATCTTATTATAAAGGAGATTCGGTGTCTGTATGTAACCGAAACTACGTCAACTTATTACTATCAATCATCATTTCAACTCCATCGGATTATTTTAATAATAATAATAATAATAACGTAACTCCGTATACATTTTGATAAACAGACCGAAACACATGTGGAAGTGATATCGATTAAAAGTGATATCGATAAAATTCATTTTATCCATCTACATTTCTTTTCTTTACTCATTTTTTCCTCATATATATATATATATATATATATATATATTATAGAGTCAGATCTTAGCTCTGAAGAGCATTAAGCGAAACTTTAGTAGGTTCGTCTGACTCATTAGATTTATCTTTATTATTTGCTCTATTTAGGTATTGAGCACTTTTACTTATTAGCTTTAGTCTCCTGGCGGTTTTGTATGAATATATATATCTTATTATATATATATATATATATATATATATATATATATATATATATAATATATATATATATATGCATATAAATTGTTTTTTCTTTTGGCAAAGATATGGTACTAATAGATTATTTTTTGTTGGTACGATTATCTTGGTCTTTTCTCTTTTACAAATTTTTTTTTCTTGCCGGTTGATGTTTGGTAGTATATTTTTACAATCACACTATTTGCTGGGTTTTTTTCTCATCGCGAGGATTTACTAACAAGTTTGGTATATTAAATTATATATATATATATATATATATATAATATATATATATATGCGTGCTATATTTATAAGTAAACTGTGCTCAATATCATCGATGGAGCATGTATATTTGACTTATATTTAATTTAAGGTACCGTGGATAGGAAGTCAGCGTACCCCAGTTACTCACAGTTTCTGAAGATCGTATAGACGAGAAACTGTCAGTAACCAAGCTATGTTGACTCCATGTTTACGATACCTTAAATCACCCCCCCATATATATACATATATATATATATATGTATGTATGTATGTGTGTGTGTGTGTGTGTGTGTGTGTGTGATAGATATCAGGAAACTTTTTTTAGTTCTATTGGGAAATATAAGATAAGGGATAACCAAAATTCAGTGATGAATATAGTGTTGATTAATGTACATAGAGAGATTGGTTTTTCTCAATTTGTTTAGCCTTATATTTGAATAGGTATGCCCGCCTAATTAATTAATTATTAATTAATTAATTTTCAAAATTATGTATGACTTCAATTAATCACATATTCCCCCAAAAACTGTAGGCTAAAAAAAAGCCATATCAAAACACATCGTTTGTTTATTTAGTGCTCATATATATATATATATATATATATATATATATATATATAACTATCTGCTGCTGCTGTTGTTGCATTCTGTTTTTATTTCCGCGAGCTATTCATGCTATTAATGGTCATTGCAATTGCATTCCGTTGAAGAAGAATCCGGCGGCTGTGAGAGAAAAACTGCCAATGACCAGGTGACGACCAGTCGAGGCGTCGACGAGTGGCACAGGGGACCGCGGCGACGGCACCGGCTATGTCTAAGGCACTGGTGACGGCGATGGCCGCGCCGGCAATGCCTTCACAGTAGACGAGCTCTATTAGGCATCAGGAATTCAATACATTCACAATCTTATCTAATAATATCCTGTGAATTGATTAACACACACACACACACACACACACACACACACACACACGCGTGCACGTTTTCACATACACATGCACATACACACACGTGCACGCGACAATGTGTCCTGTATCTAAATTTATGCTGATGTATGAGAAATGTGCTCTTGATGTCTAAACAATAATGAATTGCTGAACAGCTAATTCTTCATATAAATCTTCTCAGGCTACGTAGTTTCAATAAAAAAAAGAAAATTGGACACTACTCCATCGTCTCTCGCAGACAGAAGGATACAAACAACGGTTCTTCTGTTCTTTTTTCTTTCTTTTTTTCTTCTTTGGTTTCTTTTTTTTTTCCCCTGTTTTTTTTTTTTTTTCCTTTTCGGGTTAGCTCAGTCGGTAGAGCGTTCGGCTAGAAACCACAACTCAGTAAAAGACGCTATATCCAATAAAGCATTAAAATAGTGAGTTTTTGGAAAACATACACCGAAACAGAAAAAATCAAAACAAATAGAAATAGGAACATATTTGGTTCAGTCCACCGTACAATAAAAATGTAAAAACTAAGATAGGAAGACTATTTATAAAACTAATAGACAAACCCTGCCTCAAAGCAAACAAACTACACAAAATATTCAGTAGGAATACACTGAATCTCCCTTATAGCTCCACAGAAAACATGCTAAGAATAATAAAAATGCACACGAATATATATATATATATATATATATAATATATATATATATATATACCATCCCCATCGCACGATCAGGATGTGAGACTAGATCAATTTCCTAAGCGGAGTTTTACAGGTTCTAACCCAGTTTTCCTTCTCCTATACTAGTTACCTAGCCAAAGTTAAAGAGCACAGTCTACCCTACTATTTACCCATAGCTGGATGGATAGTTGGATGCATACCTTTCCCAAGGTTATTAGCGCTATGTGAAATGCAAACGGCTTTCTCCAGGAAATATATAATATAAAAGACTACAAACAACAAAAACCTCTTGTAATTGCAAAATAGGTCACGAATGTCCGCTAAACGGAAATTGTCTCAAAGTTCTATATTTAGTCCCCGTAAGATCTAAACAAAACACATAAAAATATAAAGTCCTAACTGAAGGCTACTTGAAACAGTGAAGCATCACACATAAGAAATCAATTAAGAATAGAAAAAACAACTCAATACTTTCTGGGAACTCAAAAAAGATTTTTTTAAATACCAAAAATAACCTGGCAAGTAAGAAAAATACAACCAACTTACATCAACATATCAAAACACTGTAACCTTTTCCCAGAAGAAATAATAGCCATAATCAATTTCCCAGAATAAAAAAGAACTCCTTAACCAACGATCGGGACTCATATTTAAATGTAGCTATGAAAATAAACTTTCTTGAAGCTACTTGAGAACTAACGACTCCAAAGATTAAAATAAATCCTTAAAAACTCTAAAAAAATTGACCTAAAAAGATTTATTTAGACATAAATGTATAAAATAAAGTAAAATGATAAATAAATCTATTAATAATGGAGATTCACTTCTGGGTTTTGTCTGTAACAAAAATTACGTCACTGCTTACCTCACATCACCCGAAATCGTCATAACATAGAATAAATACACACAAAATTTGAACATGCAATATTAGACAGTCCTCATTGTTTTTTAAAACAAGTTTTAATAAATACATGACTGGTATTATATATCTATATATAGTTTGTTTTATTTTAATACTTATTTAAAGTTTACATTTCAAATTGTTTTATTTTTTAATCCTTTAATGAATTTGATGATTTTACTTACTTAGGGTACAAACTCGCGGACATTGAATTTTTTGTACTCCCACCCGTCAGGCAATATGTTTCAAAAATCAATTTTTATATCGCCCGGAGTGCGTTTTTAAAATTTTGTACAAGTAATAATAATAATACAGCCGCAGTGGCACCAGCAACTACAACATCAAGAATAACAATAACAATAACAATAACAATAATAAACGTCATTTTCATTAAATTCGGTAGACCTTGAAAACTCCTCTATTTGTGGGAACATTTATTTCTTCACATATTTAACCCCTTAACCAACGATCGGGACTCATATTCAAATGTAGCTATGAAAATAAACTTTCTTGAAGCCACTTGAGAACTAACCACTCCAAAGACTAAAATAAATCCTTAAAAACTCTAAAAATTTTGTTCTAAAAAGATTTATTTAGACATAAATGTATAAAATAAAGTAAAATGATAAATAAATAAAATGAATAATATAAAGTGATACAATAAACATAGAGATCATAAATGAAAAAAATAATTCAAAATAAAAACAAGATAAATGAAAAATAGATAAACTAAATATGTTACATATTAATTGGATCCCTATTACTTTTTAAGGTAGTATAGAAATCCTTATGGCGATCAGTGCAGCTGATGGCCTTGAGAGTGAGTGACAATGCTTGACCTCACTCTGACCTTGCCTTGCGGAAAGGGACCGTGAGAATCGGAAGGCAATAGAAGCCCTTCCGGTTTAAGGTGTAAGGAACTCAGTAAGAGTTGCAGAGTAAGTCAGTTGCAGAGTTAGAAGCTAGCAAGATGTGACTCTCAGCGCGCAATTTGTCTGGTTCTGGGGATCCAGAATAAACTAACATCCAAAGTAAATCGAAGTCTTGTTGTTATTACTAAAAGCTAACAATGACACAAGGCTTCTGATAAGAAATGGTCCCCAGCAGAACCAGACACGGAATCCCCAGATAAGAAAGACCAGACGAGACCTGTAGAAGATATACCCGACCATTAGAAGATAGAAGACTAGACAGAGAAGAAAAGAAAAGGCGCTACGTAACAAATAGATAAATAGATAAACCAAACTTAACAGCAGAAATCTGTTATTCTCAATTATCTGATCAAATCTGATCAAGATCTGATCAAAGGAATCAATACCTGGGCCGTCCCCATTATAAGATACTCAGGACCATTCTTAAAATGGACAAAAGAAGAATTCAGACAGATTGACCAAAGGACGAGAAAACTGGCGAGTTCAATTAAAAGCTGGAAAGCAATCCCTGGTAGACGTAAAAATCCAAAGAGGTATCTTCCAAGGAGACTCATTATCACCACTACTGTTTATTATAGCAATGATGCCACCCAATCATATACTTAAAAAATGTACAGGGGGATACAAATTCACTGACTCACAAGAAAAGATAAATTTTGTAAGAAATGAAAAAGAATTATAAACCCTAGTACAAACATTCACAATCTTATCTAATAATATCCTGTGAATTGATTAACACACACACACACACACACACACACACAACACACACTGCACTGTTGCAATCAGCATGGCCCCTGTTGCATCAGCTAGAAACTCAGAAGATTATTGGAGACATGAGGTGACTTGTTGTCACTCAGCCTCCAGTGAAATACCATCAACTTGACGCATATGTGAAAAACTCAAAAGGAGTGAAAGTAATAATAATGATACTACTACTACTACTACTACTAATAATAATAATAATATAAATGTAATAGTAAAAAAAAACCCAAATGAATATAGCATAATTTAGACGCCCTTCCCAGAATTTTTATGATTAGGAATATAATTAATATTAAACAAAAATAAATTTCGGGAAGCATTGTATAGCTGCTGCTGCTGTTTATCAAGCAGGTTACTTATTATATATATATATATATATATATATATAATATATATATATATAAAAATAAATCTAATGAGTCAGACGAACTACTATTAGATTCGCTTAATGCTCTTCAGGGCTAAGATCTGACCTGAAGAGCATTAAGCTAAACTAATAGTAGGTTCGTTGACTCATCAGATTATCTTTATTATTTGCCTCTTAACTTAGGTATGAGCACTTTTTTTATTATAGCTATTCTCCTAGCGTGTTATATGAATATATATATATCTTATATACATATATATGCATATAAATTGTTTTTTCTTTGGCCAAATACAGTACCAATAGATTATTTTTTGTTGGTAAGACTATCTTGGTTTTTCTTTTTTCAAAAATTTTTTCTCCCCGGTTGATGTTTGTAGTATATTTTACAACATCAACTACTATTTGCTTTTTTTACTCACGCAAGAATTTAACCAACACGCTAGTATATTAAATTATATATTATATATATATATATATAATATATATTATATTGGGAATAAAAAGGCCTTAAATACCACTGGTATCGTGGTTATGGCATTTCCACTCGCGAGTATGCTCACGAGCTTCTTCAGACCACTGATATATTTTATTAGACGGCACATGGCCAAACTCATTTTATATTCATACATTTCACCTCCCTCATTTAGGGGTGCATATTGCATTCTTTCTTTTCCAAATGTCTTTTTTATTGGTTGAAATTTTTTTTTTTTTTTTTTTTTTTTTTTTTGTTGGCGGTGTTTTTATTCCTTTGTCTGCTAGTCTCTTTGTAAATTCCTAGTTTATTAGGACCCACTCTAGAATCACCTTGTACCAAGAAACTTGGTACGCACCATATATATATATAATAATATATATATAATATATATACTATATATATAATACCAAGCGTGTTGGTAGATCCTTGCGAGAGAAAAAACCCGGCAGAGAGTTTGATTGTACAAAATATACTCACCAAACGTCAACCAGGAAGAAAAAATTTTGAAAAAAAGAAAAGACCAAGATATCGTATCAACAAAAAATAATCTATTGGTATAGTATTTGGCCAAAAGAAAACAATTTATATGTATATATATGTATATAAGATTATATATATATTCATTAACCGCTAGGAGAAAGATAATTTGTAAAAAGTGCGTGATACTAAGTAGAGCCAAGTAATAAGGATAATCTCTGAGTCAGACGAACCTACTATTAGTTCTGCATAAAGCTCTTCAGGGCTAAATTCTGACTCTGATTTTAGCCCTGAGAGCTTTATATGCGAAACTAATAGTAGGTTTCGGTCTGACTCAGTAGATTATCGTTATTATTAATATCACATTAATTATTATAATCTTATATATATATATATAATCAGACAAGAAAGTGATAGATATATACATTTGAGATTGACAATTGGCAGTATAACTCGCTCGATCGACCGAACATTGACTATCATTGATACATTGATAGATGATATATGGAAAAGCTGCAAATAGATATTGTTGGTTTGTGATTAGAATTTTTAAGTGAGCTATCTGGTTGAGTGAAAAAGGAAAATCTTCTCAACACTCTTTCAACCATTTATGGAAAGCTTGCTGGTGAACAAAATGACATATACTCAAAACGTTTTCGCTTTTAGCATGTTGCATTGTTTTGTAATATAAAATATATATACATACACCACACACACCACATAATATATTAATTATATATATATAATATATATATATATATGTACGTCTGTTGTATAAATATATATATGTGTTTGTATTATATATGCACATATGATAACTGATATATATGTATAATATTGTCTTTATAATACACTTATATATAAATTATATATATGTATCATAATAGTTATTGTGTGTGTGTGTCTCTTCTCTCTCTCTCTCTCTCTATTAATATATTATATATAATATTATAATAAATATCAAATTATTAATATATATAATATATACTATTTATTATATATATATATATCAAAACACCAATGCCAAACATGCTAACACAACACCATACAATATATAATAATATTGTGTCTGTATATATATACATCTATAATAATACATACTATAAATATATGTTATATATTTGTGTCTTTATATAGCTCAGTGTAGAGCGTTCGGCTAGAAACCACAAGGTTCCAGTTCGATATCGCTCTCGCCAACTCAGCGTATGAGTAGCACAGGGATCTGTGCGGTAAAGTAAGGAGCTGATGAGTAGGTGTGGCGCTCCACCTCAGAGCAAAAAACAATCTCCTTGGTCTAGCGCTATTGAAAAGGGATAGACTCCCTCGCGACTGGGTGATACCGACTTTAGGCCGCCCCGTCGACTTATATATTATATATATATTATAATATATAACCATATATATATGTATATATATTTGTATGTTCTCTCTCTATATATACATTATCCACACATATATATATAATACGTATATATATATATACAAACACAATTACAAAAATACTAACACACACACACATACACACACACCATCACACATATAACATATATATGTATTCAATTGTGACTTTATAATATAGCATATCATTATAATAATACACATATATTGTATACTGTGGTGGTGTCTCTCTCTAATATTATATACATATATATATACATCTATATATATACAACACAATGCATACATGCTAACACACACACACACACCACCACACACACACACTATATATATATATATATATATATATATAAACATGCATATATAATGCGTGTGTGTATTGTGTTGGTGTATGTGTCTATTCCGATCTGTAAAAAAATTTAAAGGTTTAGAAGTATGACTCATTTAGCGTTGAAGTTAAAAGAAGCATGTTAGTTTAATGTTTACAGATTAGGGGGACAAAACAAAAAACCAAACAAAACAACAACAAAAAATGAAATTTTTTGAATGCGATTTATTGTTTACGTTTCTAATAAAAATGCGTTGACTTGACAATATCAACGTGAAGCTGAACCAAACAATAATAAATAAATAAAAATCTTGAATTGAAAAATAATAACAACAACAACAACCATACTATTAATATTATATTCATATCTCTTTCACAACAAAAGACAGCTGAAGAGAACTGAAGGCTTTCAAGTGACTGAATCGTCGTAAATATAATAAACCAAGACGAGATTACATAATTACGATAATTTTTCCTTAAATCACCAAAAGCCCTAAGAAGATCTACTAAACAATGAAACACTGCAGCGTTGGTTGAATAATATCACTCATTTTTATTGAAACTCTGCGTTATTATTCAAATTTTTTCACATATATTAATACCGTCAGGATACATTCCATTTTCTCTTCACACACACACACACACACACACACACACACACACACACACCACACACACATTATATTAATAATATATATATAATAATATTTATATAAGGTTAATTTCGCTGGGATTGTTCGCTATGTACCGGGGCCGAAGCGATTAGTGGTCTTGACTATGCTGCTAGGTCCCGTTCGATTTCTGTTCCGGAGGAAGTCGAGTTAGTATCATCGCTGAAGAGACTTAATAAAGTCCGAAAACCAGTTCTGGTACGTGTTCTGCATAGCGAGCAATCCTTTGCCGGATTCAACTTGTCCAACGATTAATTTTCTATAATTATCGATTTTATTCGATACATGCATTGTAATAGCCTTCAAGCGAAAAAAAATGAATATTATATATATATATATAATACTAATTAATTTAAAAAAAACAACAAAAAAAAACAAACATGATAATACTTATTTTCATTTTTCTTTTCTGTTCTTTCTTTTTCTCGGATTCTGGACTTATCAACAGTCAGGGATAAATATAACACTTTATTTTCTTGCAATAGCATAATTGTATCGCACCATATTACCTAGAAAATATCAAAATTCAAATTCTCAAGATCTGCTAATCGGTCTATATCGTTCAGCGTCCTGAAAGTGAATTTAATAAAAAAAATTCTCTTCGAACATTTTTAAAATTCTCCGTTTTTCTCCAACGAATTTTTTTTTTCATTCAAGATAAAATTTTACTCTGAATTAAGGTCGAATTCTCTGTGGTACGGAATATTTTACATTTCTATTATATCTCATTATTATTTCATTATTTTTATTTAATAATAGGGAGATCAGAGTTGAATCGTGTTNGCCCTCCAACAGCCACTCCTTATTACAATACAAAATATATTTTCTTTATTTATTTTAATATTCATTTCAAGTGCAAAGTTTGCGATGGGGATTTTTAACTGTTTTAATACATCATCTTGTTATAATAAAGGTCACCATAGAGTGCTCCATCCCTTTTTTATAGGAAGGCGTTGCTATATAATATATATATATATATATATATAATAATATAATATATATATATAGCGTTGCTATACATATATATAATAAGAGAGCTTCATATTTGCTTGAAGCATTGTGTATGTATTGGTTAGGAGGTTGATTTAGAAGGCTATCACAATGCAGTTTGGAATAAATAAAAAAATAATAATACGGTAACAATGGTGGTGTGTGTTGACCTGTATTTTTTTTATTTATTATTTTTATATTATATTATATATATAATATAATATATATATATATATATATATATATATGTGGTGTGTGAAAATAAAATGGAAATTAATCCGACAGTATGAATAAGATATAATGAAAACAAACGATGTTACAACTGAAATAGGCTCATCAGAAGAGAAAGTGTGCAAACCGTTTCGGGGCCAATTCTCTTGACGGTTTTTAAAAAGCAACACTCGACCCATCTATTATAACGCAATAGGGGTCCTCATATTAGTTGAGGATGGGCCGAGTGTTGCTTTTAAAAAACCGTCAAGAGAATTGGCCCCGAACGGTTTGCATACTTTCTCTTCTGATGAGCCTATTTCAGTTGTAAACATCGTTTGTTTTTTCATTATATCTTATTCATATATATATATATTATTAGAGGAAAAATGAAGGGTCTACCATGGTTTCAATCAAATTGAAATGATTTCATCAGGACCCTACCATACGTTTAACTAAGACGGTGAAATTCCTTAGTTAAATTAAAGATATTTTTTTCGGATATTAACGGTTGAACGCGAAAATTGAGGGTAAAATAACGTAGCGTTCAACCGTTATTATCCAAAAATATCTTTAATTTAACTAACGAATTACACCGACTTACTTAAACGTAGGGCAGGGTCCTGATGAAATCATTTCAATTTGATTGAAACCATGTCAATCTATCTATCTGATTATGTGCATATCTATCTATCTATCTATCTATCTATCTTTTTTGATCAATTCTATCTTATCGGGTCAATTCTGTCTATCTATCTTATCTGGTATTATCTCTCTCTCCCTCTCTCCTCCCCCCCTCTCTCTCTCTCTCGCTTTTCTCTCTCTATATACATATATATGTATATATACATATATATAATATATTATATATATATATATATATATATATATATATTGTTCTACTCATATCTATCTATCTATCTAACTTATCCTGTTCCTATCTATCTATCGTATTCTGTGCATATCTATCTATCTATCTTTTTTGATCAAATCTATCTTATCAGGTCAATTCTGTTTATCTTTCCTATCTGGTATTATATCTATCTATCTATCTATCTATCTATCTATCTATTTTTCTATATATATACATATATATCCATATATATTGTTCTACTCATATCTATCTATCTATCTCTCTATCTAACTTATTCTGTTCAATCTATCTATCCATCTATCTATCTATCGTATTCTGTGCATATCTATCTATATATCTAACCATCTATCTATCTCCTACCCTCTCTTAATAACTACTCTGTCTTTTGTAGTTTGTACACATTTCTATTTGTATTCAGATTCCTTCATGCAGTCGACTCTTTCTTTTAATCTTTACTTTTTTATATTCATCCTCTCCTCGAAAGAATTCCATTTTTCTCCAAGATGAGTAAACCTCATTAGTGAGATATAAATAAGCCTCTTAAATCCAACAGTACATTCATTTTTGCCTTACTTTTATCTTGCGATAAATTTAAACACTACTGTCATTAGCCCACCACCTCCACCCCCACCTTCACTCCATCCCCACCCCCAGACTTCCACCCTACCACATCGCAAAACATAGAAACCTACAAAATGATTGTTCCAAGTAATAAACCATGAAATATTCTAAAAATAATTTTAAAGAATTTTGAACTTCAATTTTAAATCCACGAGGGTGAGTCAAAACATAAAGCCATTTAATTTATATTTATTTGTTTGTATATTGATTTTAACGGCATATCAACCCGTCCGGGGTTATGCCATGCCTAACGGTTATGATGTAATACATATCGTGTTTTTATATTTATACTTTTTAGTAATTGGTTTTAACAATGTGTTAACATTATTGGGGGTTATGTTGTATGGTATTGATTTGTTTCATGTCTATATTCTATGGTATAATTTTATTTCCCTAAAAAGAATAGAGAATATCCTCCATGTTGACATTTTCAAACAGATCTTTCATATTGTTTGCTTTAAAATAACGGTTTCTGATGTGAGCAAAAAACCTGCATTCCATGAATAAGTGTTTAACTATCAAAGGTGTTTGACATGTTTCACATTGTGGTTGTTGTTCTTGCTTGAGTATATAGGAGTGCGTTAGTTTTGTATGACCAATGCATAATCGGGACACAATGACTTGTTCCTTTCTAGACTTCCTTATAGTTGGTCTCCAGCCTCCCAAGATGGGTTTGGTTAGGAAGAGTTTATTGTGAATGTTGTTATTCCAGTGTTGTTGCCATTTTGTATGAAGGAATCTATTAATTTTAGGTTTCAAGTCAGAGTATGGTATCTTGAACTTGTCGGGGATCAAATCTAGAGCCGATTTAGCTGCAGAGTCAGCTTTTTCCTTTCCTCTTACACCTATTTGGCTTGGGATCCAGCATATCATAATCTCCTCAGAGTTAGACATTCAAGAGCTTAGTGATGAGAGGATCTTCCATTTTGTTAAATTTCTTAATGATAGTAGACAGAGAACGAGTCTGAGAAGATGATATATTTTTTGTGGTTATTTTCAGAGATGATGTCAAGTGCTAGATCTATTGCACGGGTTTCAGCTGAAAAAATGGAACTTTCATTTGGGAGAGCTTTTCTCACAATTTTTTCATTTAAAATAGCTGCACATGCTGTTTTGTCATTGTCCTTAGAGCCATCTGTAAAGATGTAGAGATGGTTGGGGTAGCGTTCTAGAATATTGTGGAATTTATCTTGGTAAGTGCTAGGATGGGTTTTGTTTTAGGGAGTCACTTAGCCTTTTTAATGATCCAAGGTGGTGTTTTTGGTATGATGGTTTTGTGAATATTTGTGAGAGGAATTTTAGATTCCTTGAGGATAGGTTCGATCCGGAGACCATTTTGTTTAGGACATGTATAATTACATACACAGGAACATGTATCATACATCAAAATAAAGCTGGTCCTCTGTGGATCACATCCCCACTCCTCCACATAGTCACTGTTTCTCTCAATAGCAATTTTGCTCCTTCTAATGAGAGCATGTATTCTTTCCCCGTAAAATTCTCTTGACTGTTCTTTGAGCCTCTTCTTCAGATTTCACTTCCTTCTCACTGGAATAATGTTTGCTTCTCAAACCCCTTTCCAAGTCCGGAGGTTCCCTCTGTGATATGTATCAGTCCGAATCTGTAGAGTCATTGGTGTTTCCTTGTAATCCAAAAGATTGGGATTGCTGACAGAAGGTTCAATTAGCAATTGATTTGAGTACAGTTACCAACGATCTTAAATGCTTTCTATGTTAATTTCTCATTGGCATATTTTTAGCCCGTTGATGCTGGGAAAGTTCTTAAAAAGATTTCGCGTGCATCTTATACCACGATACGCCCAACACTTCCTCATCGCCAAAACAATTTTCTTTATCAATGAATGAGAAACTTATCCAGAATTACAATGAACATATTGATTACTGAGATATAAAATTGAAATAAAAAATAAATTGAAATAATAAAATAATTTAAAAAAGAATTGAAATTGAAAAAATAATATGAAAATAAATAATATTACTGTATATAATAGTTAAGTAAGGTTAGTTAACTAAATGTTTCACTAACGAAAACAAATTATAATTTTTAATTATTTTATTATTTCAATTTATTTTTATTTCAATTTTATTATATCATTTTTTTTATTTTCATATTATTTTTTCAATTTCAATTCTTTTTTAAAATTATTTATTATTTCAATTTATTTTATTTCGATTTTATTATATCATTTTAATTTTATTTTCATATTATTTTTCAATTTCAATTCTTTTTTAAAATTATTTTATTATTTCTATTTATTTTTATTTCAATTTTATACATTTTAATTTTATTTCATATATTTTTTTCAATTTCAATTCTTTTTTAAAATTATTTTATTATTCAATTTATTTTTATTTCAATTTTATTATATCATTTTAATTTATTTTCATATATTTTTTCAATTTCAATTCTTTTTTAAAATTATTTATTATTTCATTTATTTTTTATTTCAATTTTATTATATCATTTTAATTTTATTTTCATATTATTTTTTCAATTTCAATTCTTTTTTTAAAAATATTTTATTTTCAATTTATTTTTATTTCAATTTTATTATATCATTTTAATTTTATTTTCATATTATTTTTTCAATTTCAATTCTTTTTAAATTATTTTATTATTTCAATTTATTTTTTATTTCAATTTTATTATATCATTTTAATTTTATTTTCATATTATTTTTTCAATTTCAATTCTTTTTTTAAATTATTTTATTATTTCTATTTATTTTTTATTTCAATTTTATTATATCATTTAATTATTTTCATATTATTTTTCAATTTCAATTCTTTTTTTAAAATTATTTATTATGAGGTTATCATTTCCCAATTTCCTTTGAATGTTATGGAACCCGTGCCATGAAGGACTTGGAAAATTACTTGCTTTCTTCAGGTAGCCATCTTTATGTGTTTCATTTGAATGGAACAAGACAAAAGATCCAACATCATCGTCTTGGTCAATGCAAATTCTTAATTTATTATTGAATATCACTTTCATCCAATTATCCATACACTATGGTTATTTCTTTTTAACCAACTTTAACATCATTTTCTTGTTTCAGTGTTAGTGCTGGGTTTCATTCGGCTTTTTCTAAAAGGTACAGTTTTCCAAATATTGCGGATTATTATATTTCAATTAATCGTTCTTTTTCTTTCTTTCTTTCTTTCTTTCTTTCTTTCCTTCTTTCCTTCTATCTTTCCTTATTCCTTTCTTTCTTTCTTTCTTTCTTTCTTTCATCCATACTTTCTTTCTTCTTCCTTCCTTCCTTTCTTCCTTCTTCTTTCATCCACATTCCATTATTTCTTGCCTTCTTTTGATTCTTATTTTTGCAATTTGGCGTTGTACCATTTTTTAAAAACTTTTTGTTGTTGAGACACACATTTCGGTATTGAATGTGGTTCTATGTTTTAAATAGTTAATTTTGTTAGATTTTTGCCAATGGATAAACATTTGAATCTAAAATAAGTCGACCATCTTTTGTTACAGCTGTCTTTCAAATTAGATGATAAGAAAAACGAGTTGAAAGTCGAGTGTACATCTGATACTTTTTGGCCTATATCAAACTGACATGTCTTAAAATATGCTTATATAAACAGGATCATTTCCATATATATATATATATATATATATATATATATATATAATATATAGTGAGGAAATTAATCCGACAATATGAGAAGAAAATATTTTAAAAATATAACAAACACAGGATGTTATGATCAGGAAACAATTTTTAGTGTCAATACTTAAGCATTTCGGTATATTGTACCATCTTCAGGACACTGTTAAGTAATGTTTATGTGAGGGACAAAATGAAAGATGTTAAGTGTATAATGATTGTGTGAATATGATGCTATAAACCGTTAATTTTTATATGCGCATTTGTCATTGGCTTTCGTAAACAAACGCGCATATAAAAATTAACGGTTTATAGCATCATATTCACACAATCATTATACACTTAACATCTTTCATTTTGTCCCTCACATAAACATTACTTAACAGTGTCCTGAAGATGGTACAATATACCGAAATGCTTAAGTATTGACACTAAAATTGTTTCCTGGTCATAACATCCTGTGTTTGTTATATTTTTAAAATATTTTCCTCTCATATATATATATATATATATATATATATATATATATATATATATATAAATTATAAATATAAAATTGTAACAATATATTAACCATCACTCTATTACATTTCAATGTTCATAAAATACTATTCATATAAAATATATGAAACCCGTCCTTCAGGGGATCTCAAGCAGGATTGGGCCCTCATTTGGGGGTCATATTCACCGGGTCAGCTTTGAGGATCAAAATCACTACTGTATGTATTTACCTACCTCTCCGCATGAGCAGGATGTGACACAAGGTCAATTTTTAAAAAAGTTTAACAGGTTTGAATTCAGGGTTTTTATTCTCGTAAACCTGTTGCAATAACAAGTTTAACTCTTAACCTTCTGTTGAGAATTTTAAATCCAGATACCCATTCCCATAAGGATTTATCAATAAATGACTAAAAATGGCCTTTTCATTTAAAGTTACCTGTTATTTCCCGAAAATCAAAGACTTCTAAATATGTTTAATATTACATTTAAACAAAGTCCAGATCCCCATTCCTATAAGGATTTATCAATAAATAGCTAAAAATAGCCTTTTTATTTAAAGTTACCTGTTATTTCCCGAAAATCAAAGACTTCTAAATATGTTTAATATTACATTTAAACAAAGTCCAGATCCCCATTCCTATAAGGATTTATCAATAAATAGCTAAAAATAGCCTTTTTATTTAAAGTTACCTGTTATTTCCCGAAAATCAAAGACTTCTAAATATGTTTAATATTACATTTAAACAAAGTCCAGATCCCCATTCCTATAAGGATTTATCAATAAATAGCTAAAAATGGCCTTTTCATTTAACGTTACCTGTTATTTCTCGAAAATCAAAGACTTCTAAATATGTTTAATATTACTTTTAAACAAAGGCTATCGTTTGGGGTAGATTAGGAAAACAAATGTGACTTCTGGCTGGGTGGAATACGGTGGTATAGGACGTTAAGAGTACAATAGCTCATTTTGTTCTATTTACCCATAGCTGGGGGAGAATACTTGGTTTCATACCCGTAGTAATTTAGTATTATTTGCATGATTCGGACTATTGTCTTCATCTTCATTGTAATCTATTAATAATGGAGATTGTCTGTATTTCTGTCTGTAACAAAAACTACGTCACAGCTTACGTCACAATATTCTTATGCTATATTCACCCAAAATTTGAGTAAGCAATTTAAAAAATTGTTTTTTACTCTCGTCCTTTTTTTTCAGTAACAAGATGTTAATTAAAAAGTTTACAAATAAATAAATACCTACGATTTTGTGTAAAATTGATGTGGAAAATAAATCAAAATAATTGTTTGATTATTACATGCATACAACATTTTATTTGAGAGGGACGGGGCTCAATTTTCATTTCAAATTGTTTTATTTTATTTTTTTACTCCTTTAATAAATATGAGGATTTTGCTTACTTATGATACAAACCCTCTGACATTGAATTTTTCACTCCCACCCTCTCAGGCAAAGTCTTTCAAAAATTAATTTTTACGACGCCCGGAGGGTGTTTTCTGTTGCTAGTACTAATAATTAAGCCTCATCTAAAAAATTTAAAGGAACTTTGGGCATTCCATCGTGGTGTAATGGTTAGCAAATTAATCTCGCCAATCCATTACTACCGAAATAGAAATCTTGGTGGATGCCCCTGTTGGATTGACTTCCCTTGGATTTGGAAGAGTTATCTTCCATCTAGTTTCTTATTCTCACCACCAGGCGTCTTTCTGTATTTAAGCGGGAAGCGCCAGATTTAAGACCTCTTTCTTCTCCAGGAACTCACACACATGGGTTAGACATTTGTGTCTACACCCTTCTTGGGTGGGGGCTTCTGCCCCAAAGCAACGCTAGTAAGTTTATTGAAACTATAGACTCTCCAGTCCTATATCTCTATTTTGTATGTTCTTGTAGTGAACTAACGTATACGTTTTTTTATTGTATATCATTCCTTTCCTTGAATGTGTATTTCATGTCTTAAATGTTACTCCGTGTTCTGTCCAATTTATCAAAGTCTATTTTGTTATGTTCAAGACTCGTGTCGGGGTTGTTTGTTTCAACCAGTTATAATTTATATTGTAACCTTGAACCTTACACCCCTTACTTGTAAACTTGTGTCACATCCTACTCGAGATGAATTTTCTAACGAACTCTGGTTCAAAATTTATACTACACTACTTACATAATTCACAGGCTATCCATGAATTATGTAACACTACTACAATATCTCCTAAATAATTAAGTTAGATTGAATATTTGATCTACAGATATCCACACAGCAAAACATAGCAGATAACTCAGGTAGTAATATCTCATTAACAGAAAGAGATATCAATATATGGATAGGAAAAGCATGGACTGCTATTGACAGAGTATCAATTATATGGAAATCTGATATCTCTGATGAAATAAATTGTAAATTCTTCCAAGCTGTAGCTGTCTCAGTACTACTATATGGCTGCACCACATGGATTCTAATGAATTTTTGATACATAATGTAAATAAAAATTCCAAGACTGAAGCGAATAAGTTTTAAAAAGTAAGAAATTTTCAAGCTTAAGAACCTATAATCTAATAATATACATACTGACATTATATATTAAATATACTATTATAGTAACATAATAAGTCATTATAAGAACTAACAAATATATGCACCCTCCGGGTGCAAGTATTTAAGTTTTAATATAAAAAAAACTTTTTAAATCAGAAAGGCTAATGAAACTAAATAAGAATGCAGATAAAAAGATTTGGAACAGAGGGGGTATGATTGAAAAATAGAACAACTTTGAAACTAACTCTTCCATCATTTTCCGTTACTCCCGTCTTTCATTGGTAATTTTTTCTAATTGAACTATTTAGTTAAAATAGGAAGTAAAGAATAAAATGACAGTTATTTCTTCTTGTTAATGGATTTCTTTTAAGATTTATCCCTGAGATTTTTGCTTATATTCAATAAGATAAAACCAGACAATTAGAAATCAATAGTACTAAGCATATATTTATTAAAATCAAATTTCTAAAATCAATATGCAAATTAGCCTTCCATTCACACTGTAATCCGCTATTTTGTTGTATATATAAATACAATTGCATGTTATTAGTATGTAGATATGGTCAACAGTCTTAATGATGTAAAACAATTTTATTAATAATTGTGGTTTAAATAGAAATAAAATCATGGTAAATGTGATGTAAATAACAAAGGGAATTGTGACTTGTATAGTAATATAGTTTCGGTTACAGACAGACAAACACACAATCTCCATTATAATAAGAGATGTACATAATGATACTAATGTAAGGTTGGGTAAATAATTACTCAACATATAGAGGGGTACGTTGATTTACAAGTACCTCAAATTAAGATATTAAGTTTCCAAATTTATTAATTTTATAAAAAAATTATTATTTATGAAAAAGATAAACATTTAAAACATATTGCAGTACATGCTTCATTACATTCTATTTATTGTGTTTTATACAGTGCCATTTTTCTTATTAAAAAAAAAAAAACATGAAAAAAAAAAAAAGAAAAAAGGATTATTTTTTAAAAATGTTCCGGAACTGATTAAGTGAATTTCAGTTTATTTCACTTAGAAAATTTGATTTGATATACGAGGAAATTGAGTTCCGTGCGGAATTAAAGTAATTATCTTTAGATTAGCTTGTTAACCATAACTACGTGGTGATACACCTAGCGTTTTAGTTTGACACGTGTTCTGTTTAGATGTGATGTTGTTTACTAGTTGATTTAATGAACAGAATAGTGAAAAGCCTCCAGTAGGGATCGAACTCACTCACCGCAGTTGTTACGGTTTTGTGAGTGGAGTTTGCCAACGATCGAGCTGTGGTATTCGCCATGGAATTGGCTCGGAATGATGGCAAAATAAAAACAATATCAAGTCAGCCAAGTTAACATCGTCTTTCGCTTCGTGTTGGACGACGGCCAAATTGCTTCTTCGACCCGAACATCGTTTGTGCTATGTCATTCGAGACTGCTATTAATAAGGCTGAAGAAGAAGAAGAAGAAGAAGAAGAAGAAGAAGAAGAAGAAGAAGAAGAAGAAGAAGAAGAAGAAGAAGAAGAAAGAAGAACGAAGAAAGAAGAAGAAGAAAGAAGAAGAAGAAGAAGAAGAAGAAGAAGAAAGTGAAGAAGAAAGAAGAAAGAAGAAGAAGAAGAAGAAGAAGAAGAAGAAAAGAAGAAGAAGAAGAAAGAGAAGAAGAAGAAGAAGAAGAAGAAGAAGAAGAAGAAGAAGAAAGAAGAATGAAAGAAGAAGAAAGAAAGAAGAAGAAGAAGAGAAGAAGAAGAAGAAGAAGTGAAGAAGAAGAAGAAGAAGAAGATGAGAGGGAAGAGAGAAAGAGAAGGGAAGAAGAAGAAGAAGAAAGAAGAAGAAGAAGAAGAAGAAGAAAGAAGAAGAAGAAAAAGAAGAGAAGAAGAAGAAGAAGAAGAAGAAGTGAAGAGAAGAAAAAGAAGAAGAAGAAGAAGAAGAAGAAGAAGAAGAAAAAGAAAGAAGAAAAGAAGAAGAAAAAGAAAGTGAAGAAGAAAAGAAGAAGAAAGAAAGAAAGAAGAAGAAGAAGAAGAAGAAGAAGAAGAAGAAGAAGAAGAAGAAGAGAAGAAGAAGAAGTGAAGAAGAAGAAAAGAAGAAGAAGAAGAAAGTTAAGAAGAAGAAGAAAGAAAGAAGAAGAAGAAGAAGAAGAAGAAAGAAGAAGAGAAGAAAGAGAGGAAAAGAAGGAAGAAGAGAAGAAGAAGAAGAAGAAGAAGAAAGTGAAGAAGAAAGAAGAAGAAGAAGAAGAAGAAAGTGAAGAAGAAGAAGAAGAAGTGAAAGAAGAAGAAGAAGAAAGTTAAGAAGAAGAAGAAGAAAGAAGAAGAAGAAGAAGAAAGTGAAGAAGAAGAGAGAAGAAGAAAAAGAAGAAGAAGAGAAGAAGAAGAAGAAGAAAGAAGAAGAAAAGAAGAAGAAGAAGAAAGTGAAGAAGAAAAAGAAGAAGAAAAAAAGAAGAAGAAGGAAGAAGAAGAAGAAGAAGAAGAAGAAGAAGAGAAAGTGAAGAAGAAGAAGAAGAAGAGTAAGAAGAAAGAAAGAAGAAAAAAAGAAGAAGAAGAAGAAAGTGAAGAAGAAGAAGAAGAAGAAGATGAGAAGGAAAGAGAGGGAAAGAGAGAAAGAAGAAGAAGAAGAAGAAGAAGAAGAAGAAGAAAAGTGAAGAAGAAAAAGAAAAAGAAGAAGAAGAAGTGAAGAAGAAGAAGAAGAAGAAGAAGAAGAAAGAAAGTGAAGAAGAAGAAGAAAAAAGAAGAAGAAGAAGAAGAAGAAGAAGAAGAAGAAAGAAGAAGAAAAAGAAGAAGAAGAAGAAGAAGAGAAGAAGAAGGAAGAAAAGAAAGTGAAGAGAAGAAGAAAAGAAGAAGAAGAAGAAGAAGAAGAAAGAAGAAGAAGAAGAAGAAGAAAGAAGAAGAAGAAAAGAAGAAGAAGAAGAAAGTGAAAGAAGAAAAAAGAGAAGAAGAAAGTGAAGAAGAAGAAGAAAGAAGAAGAAGAAGAAGAAGAAGAAGAAGAAGAAGAAGAAGAAGAAGAAGAAGAAAAGAAAAAGAAGAAGAAGAAGAAGAAGAAGAAGAAGAAGAAGAAGAAGAAGAAAAGAAGGAAAGAAGAAGAAGAAGAAGAAGAAGAGAGAAGAAGAGAAGAAGAAAGAAGAAGAAGAAGAAGAAGAAGAAGAAGAAGAAGAAGAAGAAAGAAGAAGAAGAAGAAGAAGGAAGAAGAAGAAGAAGAAGAAGAAGAAGAGAAGAAGAAGAAGAAGAAGAGAAGAGAGACGACCAAGAAGAAGAAGAAGAAGGAACGACCAAGAAGAAGAAGAAGAAAGGAAGAAGAAGAAAGAGAAGAAGAAGAAGAAGAAAAAAAGAAGAAGAAGAAGAAGAATCAACAGAGACGTTGTCATGCCGACACACTAACACTTAACACTAACGTTCGTTTCTGTTCATGCATGCATTCCCTCTCCAAAAAGTTTAGCAAAATGGACGCAGAAAAAAAAACTTGGAATGAGACGGAGACAAAAACATTCGGAAGAATTTTTTTTGAAAGAATTCTGTTGCAAAACATCAGTGAAAAGGGGGGTGGGGTGGGATGGAGAGATATAGGTGTGGCGGGTGAGGATGATAGAAAGTATTGAAGTGAGAGCAAGGTTAATCATCTAACCATGTTATATACATGTACATTTCATGCTAGACACACCAGAACACGTTCTCTAGTGTAAAAGGAATAAATACAATGGGAAACGGTCTTTTTCGATTTCAAGTGTTTCTTTCTTCTCATTGTTCTTTCTCTCCATATTGTATTTCTCTCTCGACATCGGTTTTCTTTCTGTCTTTCTTTCTTTCTTTACTTCTTTCTTTCCTTCTTTCCTTCTTTCTTTCTTTCTTTCTGCAAGTTTTTTTTGTCTTTCTTGCTTTTTTCTTCTTATTTCTTTAAAGACCTTTTTCTTTCTTTCTTTCTTTCTTTCTTTCTTTCTTTTTCTTTCTTTCTAAAATCTGTGTTTCTTTCTTTTTTCTTTCCTTCTTTTTTCTTTCTTTCCTTTCTTTCTTCTTTCCTTCCTTCTTTCCTTCTTTCTTTCTTTCTTTCCTTCTTTCTTCTTCTTTCTTTCTTTCTGCAAGTTTTTTTTGTCTTTCTTGCTTTTTTCTTCTTATTTCTTTAAAGACCTTTCTTTCTTTCTTTCTTTCTAAATCTGTGTTTCTTTCTTTCTTTCTTCTTTCTTCTTTCTTCTTTTTTCTTTCCTTCTTTCTTTCTTTCTTTCTTTCTTTCTTTCTTCTTTCTTTCTTTCTTTCTTTCTTTCCTTCTTTCTTTCTTCTTCTTCCTTTTTCTTTCTTTCCATCTTTTTTCTTTCTTTCTTTCTTTCTTTCTTCTCTTTCTTCTTCTTCTTTTCTGCAAGTTTTTTTTTCTTGCTTTTTTTCTTATTTCTTTAAAGACCTTTTTTCTTTCTTTCTTTCTTTCTTTCTTCTCTTGTTTCTTCTTTCTTTCTTCCTTTCTTTCTCTTTCCATCTTTTTTTTCTTCTTCTTTCTTTCTTTCTTTCCTTCTTTCTTTCTTTCTTTCTTCTTTCTGCAAGTTTTTTTTTCTTTCTTGCTTTTTTTCTTTCTTATTTCTTTAAAGACCTTTTTCTTTCTTTCTTTCTTTCTTTCTCTTCTTTCTTCTTTCTTCTTCCTTTCTTTTTTCTTTTCTTTTTTCTTTCTTTCTTTCTTTCTTTCTTTCTTTCTTTCCTTCTTTCTTTCTTTCTGCAAGTTTTTTTTGTCTTTCTTGCTTTTTTCTATTTCTTTAAAGACCTTTTTCTTCTTTCTTTCTTTCTTTCTTTCTTTCTAAATCTGTGTTCTTTCTTTCTTTCTTTCTTTCTTCTTTTCTTTCTAAATCTGTGTTTCTTTCTTCTTTCTTCCTTTCTTTCTTTCTTTCCATCTTTTTTTTCTTTCTTTCTTTCTTTCTTTCTTCTTTCTTTCTTTCTTTCTTTCTGCAAGTTTGTCTTTTGCTTTCTTCTTATTTCTTTAAAGACCTTTTCTTTCTTCTTTCTTTCTTTCTTTCTTTCTTTCTTTCTTCTTTCTAAATCTGTGTTTCTTTCTTTCTTTTCTTCTTTTTTCTTCTTTCCTTCCTTCTTTCTTTCCTTCTTTCTTTCTTTCTTTCTTTCTGCAAGTTTTTTTTGTCTTTCTTGCTTCTTTCTTCTTATTTCTTTAAACAACTTCTTTCTTTCTTTCTTTCTTTTCTTCTGCAAGGTTCTTTATTTTCTTGCTTCTTTCTTCTTATTTCTTCAAAGACCTTTCTTCTTTCTTTCTTTCTTTCTTTCTTTCTTTCTTTCTTTTTTCCTTCTTTCTTTCTTTCTTTCTGCAAGGTTCTTGTTTTTCTTGCTTCTTTCTTCTTATTTCTTTAATTGCTTTTCATTCTTTCTTTCTTTCTCTTTCTTCTTCTTTCTTCTTTGTCTTTATTTTTCCTAAAATCTTCTTTCTCTATTTCTCTTCTTTTTTCTTTAAATACCTTTTGCTTTCTTTCTTTCTTTCTTTCTTTCTCTCATTGAAATTTCTTTCTTTTCAGTTTTCTAAAATATGTGGATTATTCTATTTCAAGTCTATTTTTCTTTCTTTCTTTCTTTCTTTTTTCTTTCTTTCTTTCTTTCATCCATCCTTTCTTTCTTTCTTTTTTCTTTCCTTATTTCTTTCTTTCTTTCTTTCTTTCTTTCTCTTTTTTCTTTCTTTCTTTCTTTCATCCACCCTTTCTTCCTTCCTTTCCTTCTTTCTTTCTTTCTTTCTTTCTTTCATTCACATTCCATTATTTCTTGCCTTCTTTTGATTCTTATTTTTGCAATTTGGCGTTGTACCATTTTTTTTCTTGTTTGACTTTTTTTGTTGTTGAGACACACATTTCGGTATTGAATGTGGTTCTATGTTTTAAATAGTTAATTTTGTTAGATTTTTGCCAATGGATAAACATTTGAATCTAAAATAAGTCGACCATCTTTTGTTACAGCTGTCTTTCAAATTAGATGATAAGAAAAACGAGTTGAAAGTCGAGTGTACATCTGATACTTTTTGGCCTATATCAAACTGACATGTCTTAAAATATGCTTATATAGACAGAATCATTTCCATATATATATATATAATATATATATATATATATATATATATATATATTAAAAATATATAAATTATAAATATAAAATTGTAACAATATATTAACCATCACTCTATTACATTTCAATGTTCATAAAATACTATTCATGAGTAGTGAAGGATTGAATAGATCCGACAAAATGTGTTTGAGAGTAGAGATATGTATATATGGAGGACTGGGAGAAGCTAACTTGTAATAGACCTGGCTGGAGAGCCACCATCTACCTGTCTGTGGAAGAATTTGAGTCCGACCGAATTAAACAGCAAAAATTGAAGCGGGCTATTAGAAAGGGTAATTTTCAGCCAAGTAACATTCAAAGTGGAGAAGTTCCACCATTTAGTTTATGTGGAAGAGTATGTCTCTCGAGGGCTGGCCTGGTGAGCCATCTGAGAAAATACAAGGATACAGTGTCAAATGCTACTTGCACTCAAATATGAAAGAACAGAATAGAAAATGGTCTCACTTGTGTACGAGTTGATAGCCAACATATATATATAATATAATATATATATATATATATATATATATATAAGTGTGTGTGTGTGTGTGTGTGTGTGTGTGTGCGTTCGACACTTCGAAGTGCCATTTTTAGGGGTGATGTGTTCGTGTTCCAGTTTTTGTAGAATTAGTAGGAAATGTGTTTAAGTCACTTTAAAATGTAACTACTATATTCGAAATTGATCGAAGTGCCGAAAGTACTTGGGACAAAAACTTCTGAGTCATCTGAGAAAATACAAGGATAAAGTATCAAATGCTAACTATGATAAAAAAAACAACAGAAAATGGTCTTACTTGAACACGAGTTGACAGCCAACATATATGGAGAGAGAGCGAGAGAGAGAGAGAGAGAGAGAGAGAGAGAGAGAGAGAGAGAGGGAGGGGTAGAGAGAGCAGAAAACACTGAAATCGGTCAATAAGTGCATATCAGATATATATATATATATATATGGAGAGAGAGAGAGAGAGAGAGAGAGAGAGAGAGAGAGAGAGAGAGAGAGAGACGGTGGGGTGGGGGAAGAGTGTGTAATTTTAATAGACTGATTGCTTCATTAATCATTATTTCTTATGTCACGCGCACCGGAAACATGGAGCTAGCTGGGTTTTTGTCTGATCTTAAAGAATTCCTCGATTTAGCTGATTTAATCTTCCAGTTTTCATAACAAGATGGTCGGTGAGTTCAACTCGGCTATAAATAACATCACATATTTCTTCTTGACCGCCACATAGAACGTAGGAAGCAAATGTCCCCCCCCCCATTTTGCACTAGAATATCTGTTGCATACCCTTCTTACTTTGCTTCTTTACTTACTTCTATTCTTCTTCTGACGTCTTTGATATGTTAAGGTCTTCTAAGTCTCTTCTAACATCTTGACTTTGTCTTGGTGGTCGGTCGCACTTAACTCATTTCTTCTATATCAGTCTTGTTACCAAGACATTCATTAATCACAAGACCGTGTTAATTTTCCTAAACTTTTATTTCCCTAACTAAACATTTCATGTAAATAACTAATCTGACTAACAAAGCGCGCGTATGCAGTGTAAGTTCCAATTTAAGGCAGGACATCCTCTCTGCCCGACGTCCAACTGAAAACTGAGGAACCAACCATATATATATATATATATATATATATATATATATATGTGTGTGTGTGTGTGTGTGTGTGTGTGTGTTTGTGGAACGGATTTAGACATCAACGTAAGTGGTATCTCGACTGTTAAAAATCCAAACGCCTGATTTTATTTATCTGTTTGTTAGCTTGCATCCGCTTGTTCTAATGAGTTTCAGTTAGAATTATCCTGAATATCCCCCCGGTGAACCCGAGGTAGATATATTCTATTTCCATCAGTTTTTTAAACTAGCTCCACATATGTACTGAGCACATTTTATATTCATTCATTATTACGACTTACTTCTTTTTCTCGACACTCAAAATTGGACTAAATTTTATTTTTGCCTTTAAGTCATCCTCTCTTCAAAAAACACTGACACACATGGGCCGGGTTAGCTCAGTCGGTAGAGCGTTCGGCTAGAAACCACAATGTTCCTAGTTCGATCCCGGTCCTCGCCAACTCAGCGTATGAGTAGCACAGGGATCTGTGCGGTAAAGTAAGGAGCTGATGGTAGGTGTGGCGCTCCACCTCAGACGCCAAAACAATCTCCATTGTTTAGCGCTATTGAAAAGGGTATAGACTCCCTCGCTGACTGGCTGATACCGAATTTAGGCTGCCCCGACGACTTTATATATATATATATATATATATATATCTTATTATAATGGAGATTGTGTGTTTTTCTGTCTGTAACCGAAACTATATTCCTACTCAAGTCACAATTCTCTTAGTTATTGACATCACATTCTCCATGATTTTATTTTTATCTAAACCTCAATTATTAATAAAATTGTCTTACATTATTAATACTGTTAACTATGTCTACATACTGACAACATGCAATTGTATTTATATATACAACAAAATAGCGGTTTACAGTGTGAACGGAAGGCTAATTTGCATATTAATATTAAAAAATCGAATTTAATAAATATGTGCTTAGTATTATTGATTTCTAATTGTTTGGTTTTATTTTAATGAATATAAGAAAAAGTCTCTTCAATAAATCTTAAATGAAATCCATTAACAAGATAGAATAACTGTCATTTTATTCCTCTTATAACTAAATACTTAAATTAGAAAAAAATAACAATGAAAGACGAGAGTGATGGGAGAGTAAGTTTCAGTTGTTCTATTTTTTATTATACTCCCTCTGTTTCAAATCTTTTATCATACCCACCTCTGTTTCAAATCTTTTTATCTGTATTCTTATTTAGTTTCATTAGCCTTTCTAATCTAATACAATATTTTATTACATTAAAACTTAAATACTTGCACCCGGAGCGTGCATATATTTGCTAGTATATATAATCATTATCATGTCGCCCTAGCAGCACATATCCATAACAATCTCTTGCGAACCGTCCCTATCATTCATTGCTCCTGTTTATGGTTGGTCTATGTACGTCTTTGCTGGACGGTCTACTCTGGCGTGCCCATGTGATGGCTTCCACAGTAGAACGTCACTAATGAGTTCATCCTTGCTTCTCCAGCTTCTCCAGCAGTGCGTGTCTTGTTCACCTCACACGGAAGGTTTGTGTGATATGGGACAGGTGGATATGCTCCAGACACTCATTTGACCAGAGAAATCGGATCAATGTTCGTTGTTCTATTTTGGTGCATACTACTAATGGAACAGTTATCAGCAAGCAAAATAGCGCGATCAGGCTCAAACACCGATCTCGTGAACACAACAGTGTCATCTATAAGCACGTAGAACTCAGTGTGATAATAATAAAGATATGTTATGACAAAAGTGCGAATAATTTATGATTATTGCTCGTGGTATGGGTACAATTATATGTGTCATTTAGAGTATACAAAAATTCCAACCAACTAAAAATGCGATGCAACTAACCAGGAAGCAATAAAACATGTAGATAGATTATGATCTTATCTTATATAAGAAGGCAATCCGTTAACCTCACGAGATGTCTTGCAAATACAGTCACTTAAGAGACGACAACTTCTGCAAATGTCAATACACTGTAAGAATTAAAGTACTACAACTGTTACATTATTAATATACCTTGGACGATTTGGACGGTTTTATTTTATCCATAGGGTGTTGCAAGATGATAACAGACGGAAGATTAAGGAACACCGGCATTAACATATAGATAGGTACTCAAGTTTTTAAACACGTTATTATTCTTATACAATACAGAGCTATTTTTAAAATTTAAAATCCTAACATAGAAATTTAGGTGTTTTGTGGTGGCGAGGGTAAGTGGGGACTGGAACGGATTAATGTCATTTAAGTTTATTTTAATGGCTAGAATTGATTTGATATACGAGGAAACAAATTAAACTCGTAACTCAAGGTACCACTATATATATATAATGTGTGGCTTGGCAAAAACGGCACTTCATAGCTAGATTTCTTTAGGGCAATATACTTAAAAAAAGGAATTCGTCTATCTACATCTACAACTCAGGATGAGGCTAACTGACCCAGGTTAATCACAATAATTTTACCACCCTACTCCTCATTATGACTTTTCTGCATTCTCGATCGTAGTTCTTCTTCCTGTGGTAATCCTCTGATGAGACTCAGGTGAATTCTTGTTAAGAATGAATCCGCTTATGGTTGCAATTCTTAAATTTTGTACTCACAAGGTAAAAAAAAAGGATCAGTTTTAGTAAAAAATAAGTTGTGATTGAAGAAGAAGGAAATAAATATTTTGAAAGAAATAATTGGTTTGGAATGCGTTTGTTTAAAATGTTTGTTGAAATTCCATCAGAGAATTGCTGGGGATGAATATTTTCGAGAGAATTATAAACATTAGTCAGAGGAATATCGGATTGTTTTGGCAAAAAATTCCAGTATGGCAATTTGACAATATACAATGGAATTAAAATATGGCGCAAGAATATAATGAGCTGATTATCGGTACGTAAAAAGATAATCAACTGATTATCGGTAAATTATATAAAAAAAGGGTTGATCCACAGAGGACCACTTTCATTTTGACGTATAATATATGTTCCTGTGCTGGTAATTATACCTGTCCTAAACAAAATGGCATTACTTTTTGACTCACCTATGTGGAGACGTAGAGATGTGATCCACAGAGGACCAGCTTCATTTTGATGTATAATACATGTTCCTGTGTTGGTAATTATACCTGTCCTAAACAAAATGACATTACTTTTTGACTCACCTATGTGGAGAAGTAGGGATGTGATCCACAGAGGACCAGTTTCATTTTGATGTATGATACATGTTCCTGTGTTGGTAATTATAGCAGTCCTAAACAAAATGGCATTACTTTTTGACTCACCCTCGTATATATGTATAATGTGACTATGGAGAAGTAGGGATGTGATCCACAGAGGACCAGCTTGATGCTTCATGATGTATGATACATTTCCTGTGTTGGTAATTATACCTGTCCTAAACAAAATGGCATTACTTTTTGACTAACCTATGTGGAGAAGTAGGGATGTGATCCACAGAGGACCAGTTTCATCATGATGTATGATACATGTTCCTGTGTTGGTAATTATACCCGTCCTAAACAAAATACTTTTTGACTCACCTTCGTAGTTGAAATAAAACTTAGATCTTGCGTAATGTTCCTGTGTTGGCAATTATACCTGTCCTAAACAAAAGGGCATTACTTTTTGACTAACCCTTGAATGTAGATGTGGAATAGAAATAGTTGAAAAGAACTTTTGAGGGTCGAGTGTATCTGGAGCAAATGCGGTTGGTAAAGAAAGATTTCATGTGATTAACTGTTGAAAAGCCGAGTATTTACTCAAACGTAGAATATTAATAAACGAGAGACTCATCTGTCATCAAGGAGAATGACCCACCCGGATACTCGACTATTTAGACAAATACCCACTGACTCAGCCCAGCCCAGCCGATCCCATCCCAGCCCAGCCTGCACCAGCCCAGCCCAACCCAGCCCATCCCATCCCAGCCGACCAAACCATCAGCCAGACTTCGGCACTCTCGTTTCAGCAATTGGATTTGAAACGAGGCAAGAAAAGGACGCTTTTCTTTTCTTTTCTTTCTTCTTATTCTTTGATTTCTTGTGTTTTTGTTTAGATTTCTGATAATCTCATTCACGGAAACCTGAAACCTACAGTAGTAAAAGCCCCCCTTGCCCTTTCCGTTTACTAATATCACTAAGAAATACAGATTTACATAATATACATTACATATAATATTTAACAAAACTGGTTCAATAAATAATTACTGGGTGTTATTGATCTCTTATTGTTTTATCCTCCAACGTATTAAGATCAATCAAATGAATGATTTTATATAGAAGCCAATCAAAATAAGTAATCTTTTTATATGCTTTCTTATTTAATTTCATTTGTCTTTCTGATTTAATATATTTAAAAAAACCCAAAAAACAAACAAAACTAAAACAAAAAGGGGCAATACTAATATTAACAATAATATTGACAGTAATGATAAGGTTAAGAATTAGATTATGAATAACAAAATAATAACAATAATAAAAAATATTAATAAAAATAGGATAAATAAAAATAGGATTAGAAGTAATAAAACAAAAATACTATTATTATAAATTTTAATATTTCTGAATGGAAACACCCACCTTATATCAAAATAAGTGTTGAGAAATTCTGTTATATATATTTACCAACTCCTCCGCACGACCAGGATACGACACACGGTCAATTTCTTAAGCGGAGTTCAACAGTTTTGAATTCAGAGTTTTCTTATCCTAGACTGGTTACCTAGCCATGGTTAAATAACCCAGTCTGCCCTGCTATTTACCCATATCTGGAGGGAGAGTCGGATTCAAAGCTTTTCCAAGGGTATTAGCGCTAAGTGAAATGCAATTAACACGTCCAGGATTTGAACTAATTTAGAAATTTCTGTTATAAGGTGTGTGTTAAAAGCCCACTTCTATTTATAGACTCGCCGAGAAGGATGTGATCAAACTCTTGGCCAATCACTGGCAGTACTCTGCTGCTGATACAATACTTAAACAGACAGTACTGCTCATAACTACTGCGACTTTCATGGACGACGGACATAGGATTAAATCACTGGACCTTTAACAATACGCAGAATAGGACTTATTCACTTACCAAAGGATTCCATAACTCAGGACTTACTTACTTGGCATTTCACATAGCGTTAATACCATTGGTAAAGGTATGAATCCAATTCTCCCTCCAGCTATGGATATATACAGGGCAGACTGGACTCTTTAACCATGGCTAGGTAACCAGTCAAGGAGAAGGAAAACTCTGAATTCAAACCTGTTAAACTCTGCGTAAGAAATTGACCTTGTGTCGCATCCTGCTCGTGCGGAGGGGTTGGTAAATATATATATGACATATATAATATCGTTGCATAGACGTCTGACATACACTGAGGGTGAACAAGCCAATCTTATAGACATCTGATACTTGCAATGAATTCACACTTCATTGGGTCCTCCACATTCGTGTCCATGTGCCAGGCTAGTTAAAATGCTACATATGTTGTATACTAGAACATAGATGAGTACTTTTAATGAGTAAAAATGAGAATTGTCAAATTAGTAACGTCCAACAGAGATTCCAAAGGTACACTCCTGCGTCCCTGACGCACAAAAATCTAAAAGGAAGCAGTAAAATCGTATCCATGCGTCTCAGTATTTTTCTTTTTTCTTCCCTCGCATTTCAAGCTAACTTTAAATAAATTCTAATAGTTTATTAGAAATGAATTACATAGGATAGGTTACACGGTAGGAGTTAGACGGCTTTAGTTGGGACCCATACATTTTTCCGGGGACTAATTCAAAGCAAATATGTGCGTCCCAGGACGCACTAAATCAAAAAGCTATCAGCATCACTGATCCAAGAAGAATCAAAGAACAGTGGATGACACGATTTTAAAAAATAAAGAAATTGAAAAATCAATGTTTTATTTGAAGTTGAAGTGGTTCACAATTGAATCAGCAATAAACTAAACACTTTCTTCACGGACAAAATGAATAAAATGGATAGTTTGGTTGGTTTTATAGCATGCCAAACGTCGATGGGTTATTTTATGCTGAAGTTAGTTTAATAATTAGGGTCTCCAATTATACATAGTGCAACATTCTATCCTCACAATCATTTTAAACAGGCAAACATTTCATTATTTTAGATATACCTATTTGATCCATAGATAGAACTTACAACCAGATACAGTTTAATGTTATATCCAGGACATGAAAAAAAAAGGGATCGAATATTTGGAAAATAAGTTGCACTAAATAGTCGCTAAGTTAGAAAATAAATATGTACCGTAAATATAAAAATATATACAGTTATATAATATCAAGTATTCCTATCTAGATCAAATAATATGCATATAATTGTACGATTTCAAGTATTCCAATCTAATACTAATAATTTATACACAATTATATATGATATCAAGTATTCCTAATTTATACACTTTTATATGTGTTAAAGTACCGTATTTAACGGCATACAGGGCGCACGCTTTTTCCAAAATTTTGGCTCAAAAAATTGCCCTGCGTCTTATACATCGTAGGTGAGGTGTGAGACCTCCCGTAGGCCTAGGCTAATCTTCTCTATGATGCTCACTAACCCAGCTTACGCCAGTACTTTTACCTACCCTAAACTCCATACACCCTTATTTTATTGCTGGTATTGTTATAATCAAGGTTAACAGGAGTGTATGGTGGTGAAGAAAAAAAAAACACAGGTTTTGAATTTAAAAACTTTTTTTCCTGAATCTGACCTGTTAAAATGGGGGTGCGTCTTATATGCCCGTGCGTCTTATATGTCCTCAAATACGGTAATTTTGAAAGGAATGGTTTGGTTTGTTTTACGGCATATCAACCTCGGTGGGTCATTTAATGCCGATAAAGTCGTGAAATAAATTCATTCTTAATGCATAATACAATTCTGTTTATGAACTCATGTTTTTCTATTCACCCCATAGATGGGACCCTAACAGGTACTACCACTCCGGATCTGAGTGGACCAGAGAGCAATAGTGATAAAGGGGTGCTTCACATTCCCCAAACCTCCAGAACTGGAACCTCACCATCAGATTGAGTTTAATGTAATTCCCAGGACATGTAGACCCTCAGCCACCGCCTTCTAGCACCCATATGATAAAAAAGGTTGGGGTTGCCATAAGGGTTTGAAAGGAAGTAAATTTACTTTATTTTGATGCCAGTGCCAACACCAATGTTGTAACAATTTTTTATTTATACTAGCCAATATATGCACCCTCCGGGAGCAAGTATTTAAGTTTTAGTATAGTAAAATATATATAAATTAGAAAGGCTAATGAAACTGAATAAGAATGCAGATAAAAAGATTTGGAACAGAGGGGGTATGATTGAAAAATAGAACAACTTTGAAACTAACTCTTCCATCATTTTCCATTACTCCCGTCTTTCATTGGTACATTTTCTTAATTTAACTATTTAGTTAAAATAGGAAGTAAAGAATAAAATAACAGTTATTTGTTCTTGTTAATGGATTTCTTTTAAGATTCATTGAAGAGATTTTTGCTTATATTCAATAAGATAAAACCAAACAATTAGAAATCAGTAATACTAAGCATATATTTATTAAAATCACATTTTTAGGATCAATATGCAAATTAGCCTTTCCATTCATACTGTAAACCGCTATATTGTTGTATATATAAATACAATTGCATGTTATTAGTATGTAGATATGGCCAACTGTCTTAATGATGTAAAACAATTTTATTAATAATTGAGGTTTAAATAAAATAAAGTCAGCGAGAATGTGATGTAAATAACAAAGGGGATTGTGGCTTGAATAGTAATATAGTTTCGGTTACAGACAGACAAACACACAATCTCCATTATAATAAGATATTTTTTTCTTCCAATTATTTTAAAATTCTTATTTTTTCATCATTTTCTACCTTGTAGCAGAACTGTAGAGAAAATATGTTTTTACTAGATTCGTTATTTTTTCCAGAAAGTATTATACGCGATCTGCTCGAATTTCCTGAGAGCCAATAACGGTGATCAGACTTGTATATTATTGCCCACTTCCAGAATTCAGTGAAGAGGTGCGCTTGTCTGAGTTGCTCGTAAATTGCAATACGCTCAATTTGGCACACTTTGAAGGTATTAAAGCAAGGCTAAGAGACTGTCAAGAAGTGGGGTCTGCGTTTTGAGCCAAGAATTTGCAAATAAAATTCATGGCTTAAACAAGAAGTGGTGCTAAGAACATAATATCTGCAAGGAGCAAGAACTATATATATATATATATATATATATATATATATATATATATATGTGTGTGTGTGTGTGTGTGTATATATATGTGTGTATATATATATATATATATGTATATATATATATATATATATGTATATATATATATATGTGTGTATATATATATATATATGTATATATATATATATATATATATATATATATATATATACACACACACACACACACACACACACATATATATATATATATATATATATATATATATATGTATATATTGGAAATGAGTAAGACATTTTCGTGCTTTTCATATCAGCTTTAAAGACGATAAACCATCGGAATGGGAAAAGTCTATAAGTATTTCCAGGAACTCGAAACCTAAACAAACCTTTTACTGCTTTCTAAAGAGAGTAGTAAGAAGTCAAGTCATTATAGTAGTCCAAAAGTTAATGAACTTGAAATGTACGTTTTTGCTGTTCGGCCAACACCTGTGTCAAAGTGTCCATAGAAGAACGTTCATCTGGATATCGTGCTTACTTCCCCTAACAGCAGGCGCGTGGTGAAAAGGTTAGAATCGCAGGAAATGAACTCGTCGACCAGAGTTCAAATCCTATACGAGTTTACATTTTTTCAGGTCAGTTAACTTTGAACCACGTATCTTTGAGAATCTGTGTTACGCCTCAAAGATACGTGATTCAAGGTTAACTGACCTGAAAAGATGTAAAAGTTTTAAATAAAATAACTGGTGCATTATATCTTTTATTCATTAATATATCAACAGTGAAAATTGCACTAAATTCGGTCAATTCCCTGATTTCTCGTATTTTTTCTTTCACGTAGGTGATATGGTTATATACGTATCTTTGAGAATCTATGTTACCCCTCAAAGATACGTGGTTCAAAATTAACTGACCTGAAAAAATGTAAATGTTTTCAAATAAAATAAATGGTGCATTATATCTGTTATTCATTAATATATCAACATTGAAAATTTCATTAAATTCGGTTAATTCCTTGATTTTTTGGTATTTTTTTCTTTCGGAGGGGTGACATACGATGTTGGAATTTAGGTCCGTTAAGTTTGATTTAACCAAATAAAAAAATAGATACATTTTTATTCGGATAAGCCTATTGAGTTAGGCAGTGTCCGTGCTGGAGAAGTAAGGATGAACTCATAAATGACGTCATTCTGTGGAAACTAACACATGGACATGCTAGTGCGGGTTGTCCAGCAAAGACATACATAGACCAGCTCTGTACGGATACTGCATGCTGTGCGGAGGACCTACCGGTGTCAATGAATGATGGGGATGGTTGGCGTTTTGATATCCGCGCTGCTGCTGCTGCTGCTGATGATGATGATGATGATGATTGAGTTTGGGTGATAAAAAACCGAAAGGTAAATTTTAAATTGGACGATGGATAAGCCAATGAGATATTTGAGAAACTTTTATTTTTAAATCCTTTAATAGATTTGATGATTTTACTTACTTAGGGTACAAACTCGCTGACATTGAATGTTTTACTCCTACCCCTCAGGCAATATGTTTCAAATATCTATTTTTACATCGCCCGGAGAGCGTTTTTTTTATTTTATACTAGTATAGATAATAATGAAATGTTGATGTATTTATGAACCAAGCGAAAATCATCTAAACTGCCTTTCGTGAATCATTAATTTTTTTAATTAACTTCTTATTCTTCCCGCCAAATTCTCAATCATTATGTTATATTTTCAAAACAAATACGAAAAAAATACTACCAAACAACAAATCTAAAACAGATATTCTACCAAATAAACCCAGAAAAACTACTTGGATACATAAAAGAAGCACACATCTACAACAAAATCTAAAAATCTTCCCAAAAAAATGAAAACCTAAAAATATATGTAAAAAAAAATAATCTAAAAGTTTCATTCACAAAATATATGTTAAAAAAATCATCTAAAAGTTTCATTCACAAAATATATGTTAAAAAAAATCATCTAAAAGTTTCATTCACAAAATATATGTTAAAAAAATCATCTAAAAGTTTCATTCACAAAATATATGTTAAAAAAATCATCTAAAAGTTTCATTCACAAAAAAATGTCAAAAAAAAAAAAACCCTTTAGAAAATTAAACATTATCACCAATTCATTTCAAAAACGTAGTCGGCATTAAATGACCCATTCAGGTTGATATGCCTTAAAAGAATAACAAATCAAATATATTTTCAACAAAACAAAAATCCATTATCGTCCGCAACGACTCAATTTCTGCGTTCAGTTTCTCTATCCCTACTTAGTCGAGTGGGCACACCCACGTCCACTAACACCGCTATCGTATCAAGGTAGCAATTTGTAGAATATATACAAAATCTGTCCCGGTTAGCTTCACTATGAAAGCCACGCCTGACTCTCGTCCCTTTCGTTGATTGAAATTTAACATTTGAGACGCTTTTTTGTTTATTGGAAGGTGTTAAGCGTCAGCTGCTTTAAACGAATAAAAATCCAGATGAACGGGAAAGTCTGAACTGAAAACGCAAACACTCCCATTCAAACATTCGTTTATTCATTGTAAGACTAATCTTCAATGTATAAACATCTTTATTTAAACCTTTAATTCTAGCGGGACCTGTGGATATACCACAGTGTGATATTTTAACTATTACAACATTTGATATGTATAGTTTATTTAAACCTTTGAGACTAGCGGACCTGTGGATATACCACAGTATATTAAAACTACGTATATATTATTTAACCATTAAGAATAGTGGGACTGTTGTTAATATACTAGGGATATCCATTTTTTCATCTGCTTTTCATTTTAAAAAAATAATTAAAATTGATTAAATTGATTATTTAAGGTCAATTTTTGGTCTAAGTCGAAAAGTAGTTACATAATGAGCATCAGTAAAAAAAAAAAAGGAAAATAATTTTGCACATGTAATTTATTTTTAATACATTTAAAACTATTTTTTCAATCAAATTTGATCAAATATATTTAAAATGGCCGCCGTAGTTGCTGCAAACTCCGTCTTTACAAAATGTATTTAACACTCTCGATGGAAAAAAGAATTACCAAAAATCAGGGAATTATCCGATTTTAAAGAAACTTCGGTATTGATTTATCAATAAATGAATTTTATAATGCATCGGGTATTTTATTTTGAACTTTCTGATTTAATTAGGTATTTCTGCTAAATAAAATTAATATATAAAACTCATTTAAAGTATGAGTATCATGTTGTTAAGTTTAAAATATCATACTATTAGATTCTAAAAACTTATTTTTTAATAACTACTTTACTTTAGTATCAATCTCTAATGATTTTATGTCGAAAACTCTATTGAAAATTTAGCGCACCTTTTTAAACGGAACAAATATTGATGTATAATTTTTATGAGATAATAGCCAATTAAATAATTAACGAAATGAGTAAAAAAAAATGCTCAAAATTATTTTTTTAGTTTTTATTTTCATTTTGTTTTCCGATTTTTTGTACTTATTTTCTACAAGAGTGGTATCCTTAATTTTCTTTCTTCTATTCACACCTTCGGTCTTTTGTCTTTTTATTTATGCAGAAATTAGTATCAATCATATATAACACCAACAATATTTTGCACCCCCAAAATAAGAAAAGAAAAAAAATCAGAAAGACTTGAAATATAATAACTGATACATTATAAAATTCATTTATTGATAAATCAACACTGAAAATTTCATTAAAATCGGATGATTTCCTGATTTTTGGTAAATGTGATGCAGTCGGCGTATTCTATATCACCAGCCGACTGGGAGGCATGTAACAATTAATATTGATTTTTTCTTATTTTTTTTTATTCTTAAAGTAAAATAATTTCCAATACAATTTTATAGTAAAACAATTTCCAATAGATTCTTGGTTTTCAAATTATTAGTACTAGTAACCGAAAACAACCACCGGGCGTCGTAAAAAATAATTTTTGAAAGACATTGCCTGAGAAGGTGGGAGTTAAAAATTCAATGTCAGAGGGTTTGTATCATAAGTAAGACAAATCCTCATATTTATAAAAGGAGTAAAAAAAAAAAAAGAAAAAAAAAAGACAATTTGAAATGAAAACTGAGCCCCGTCCCTCTCAAATAAATGTTGCGTGCATGTAATAATCAAACAATTATTTCGAATATTTTCTACATCAAATTTTACACAAAATCGTAGGTATTTATTTATTTGTAAACTTTTTAGTTAACTTTTTGTTACTGTAAAAAAAAAAGGACGAGAGTAAAAAAAAACAATTTTAAAAATTGCTTACTCAAATGTTGGGTGTATATAGCATAAGAATATTGTGACGTAAGCTGTGACGTAGAGCTATGACGTAGTACATACAGACAATCTCCATTATTAATAGATTAGATAGGAATACTTGACGTCATATAACCATGTGCGAGAATCTCAGAAGAGTCTACACAAAAATGTTAATAAGAATGTACAATGTACCGAATTCCCTAGCCTTTAGTCATAAATAACCCATGACAGGTTGACATGTCGTTCAAATGAATCAATTAATCAATCATATCACCATTTAATCAAGATCTCTGCTAATGAGGTTTAATAGCGATTTCCTTCGCGGCAAAATTGATTATTAGTGAGAGTAGCGTAGGCTGAGGTTCATTTGGTACGAATCTACTTAACCAGATGGTCAGTCTCACTTCAAGTAACGTCACTACCATGTTTTGATGATTCACAAAGAGAAGAGTGAATGAGGGGGTGCTTGAACGTTCTCCTTCGACCATGTTAACAGTCTGTTCAATATCTGATATTATATGATGAGTTTTAACATTTGTTGTATTATATAGACATTTTCTATCTAACATTTTCTCAGCTATGGGTTAAATAGTAGGGCAGACTGGGCCCTTCAGCCTTGGATAGGTAACCAGTCTAGGAGAGGGATAACTCTGAATTCAAATATTCCCTCCAGCTATGGGCTAAATAGTAGGGCAGACTGGGCCCTTCAGCCTTGGATAGGTAACCAGTCTAGGAGAGGGATAACTCTGAATTCAAATATTCCCTCCAGCTATGGGTTAAATAGTAGGACAGTGTCCTTCAGCCTTGGATAGGTAACCAGTCTAGGAGAGGGATAACTCTGAACTCAAATATTCCCTCCAGCTATGGGTTAAATAGTAGGGCAGACTGGGCCCTTCAGCCTAGGATAGGTAACCAGTTTAGGAGAGGGATAACTCTGAATTCAAAATTCCTGAGGTCGGTCGTTGATTGGGTTTGTGGCAACCCTTGATGCACCAATTCTTTCCTATCGACTGTGACAAAAAGTGTGGATGGTCCAACACAAGCCTTCACCACTATAAACAAATCACTGTGTGGGTGTTCATTGTATGGACCTCATGCGTCGATAATCAACGGGAGAGTCCATCATTCACTATCCCAACACACAACTTTCGTTGTTTGGGAGAATTTGATATTTGATATTGAATAAGATAAAATAACCTTGAATGCTTTTATCTGCCGAATCATTCAATTAATTTCTATTAATATCTATCTAGCTATCTCAACCTGTTCATATCTATCCATCCATCTATCTATCTATCTACCTAGCTAGCTATTTAGCTAGCTATCTTATAACTAGTCATAATCATATCTATCTATCTATCTCTTTCTCTCACACACACATACACACAGATAGATTGATTGCAATAGAAAGAAAGAGCATATGAGAGAGAGAGAGGAAGAGATCCTACGAGAAAGAGAGTGATTGAGAGATAAAGCTTTAGAAAGAGAGAGAGAGAGAGAGAAGAGAGAGAGAGAGAGAGAACGAAAGAGAGACCGAGATGTATATATATATATATATATATATATATATAGAGAGAGAGAGAGAGAGAGAGGAGATAGATATATAGATAGAGAGAGAGAGAGAGAAAAGAGAGAGAGAGAGAGAGAGAGAGAGAGAGAGAGAGAGAGAAGAGAGAGAGAGAGAGAGAGAGGATAGAGATTTGCCATTAGCTTCAATTTTTACACACACACATTAACAGATTAATTGATAAATAGCCTGCAATAGTGAGAGCCAAGGAGAGAGAGAGAGAGAGAGACAGACAGACAGACAGACAGAGACACAGACAGAGCAGATATATATATATATATATATATATATATATATATATATATATAGAGAGAGAGAGAGAGAGAGAGAGAGAAGAGGGATGAACGAGACAGACAGACAGACTGATAGAGAGAGACAGAGACAGAAAGAGAGAGAGATAGATAGATAGATAGATAGAGAGAGAGAGAGAGAGAGAGAGGAGAGAGAGAGAGAGAGTGGAGGGATGAACGAGACAGACAGACAGACTGATAGACAGAGAGAGGCAGAGAGAGAGAAAGTTTTTTTTAAGGTTAAAAGTTCTTTTACAATGCTTTTTCCCGCCACATGGCAAATGTTAAGAGATTTTGGAAATACAAACACAAAATGACGCCTTCTTTTTGTTGGTGGCGGAGGATGGGGGTGGTGTTTATATACAGATTTCTTATTCGTTAAATGTCAATAATCAATTTCGCCTTCGGTCCTCATTGTTCTTTTTTTCTTTCCTTGGGGTGTGGAAGGTTTATTTGAGCCGGTTGGACATTTCTGGCTTTTGTCATTGGAAATTATTTCAACGTGCTCACTATCTTCCAACGAACCTTTTTACATTAAGATTTTAACCTACAACTGTTGTTTCGTCACTCTTTTCCTCCTCTTCTTGTATATTTCTCTTTTTCTCTCACTCTTTATTCCCCCCCTCTCTCTCACTCTCACTCTCTCTTCCTTTCTTTCTTCTATTCACACACCCTCTCTCTCTCTCTCTCTCACTCTCTCTTCCTTTCTTCTCTTCACTCTCTATGTTTCTCTCTCTCTCTCTCTCTCTCTAAAGCTTTCTCTCTCCATCTCTCTGTCTCTCTATCTCTAAAGCTTTCTCTCTCAATCTCTCTCTCTCTCTCTCTCTTTCTCTCTCTCTCTCTCTCTCAATCTCTCTCTCTCTCTAAAGCTTTCTCTCTCTCTCTCTCTCTCTCTCTCTCTCTAAAGCTTTCTCTCTCAATCTCTCTCTCTCTCTCTCTCTAAAGCTTTCTCTCTCAATTCTCTCTCTCTCTAAAGCTTTCTCTCTCAATCTCTCTCTCTCTCTCTCTAAAGCTTTCTCTCTCTCTCTCTCTCTCTCTCTCAATCTCTCTCTCTCTCTCTCTCTAAAGCTTTCTCTCTCAATCTCTCTCTCTCTCTCTCTCTAAATTTCTCTCTCTCAATCTCTCTCTCTCTCTCTCTAAAGCTTTCTCTCTCAATCTCTCTCTCTCTCTCTCTAAAGCTTTCTCTCTCTCTCTCTCTCTCTCTCTCTCTCTCTCTCTCTCTAAAGCTTTCTCTCTCTCTCTCTCTCTCTCTCTCTAAAGCTTTCTCTCTCAATCTCTCTCTCTCTCTCTCTCTAAAGCTTTCTCTCTCATCTCTCTCTCTCTCTCTCTCTCTCTCTCTCTCTCTCTCTCTCTCTCAATCTCTCTCTCTCTCTCTCTAAAAGCTTTCTCTCTCAATCTCTCTCTCTCTCTCTCTAAAGCTTTCTCTCTCTCTCTCTCTCTCTCTCTCTCTCTCTAAAGCTTTCTCTCTCTCTCTCTCTCTCTCTCTCTCTCTCGTTCTTCCTCGTTTAAGTACTCTCCATTACTCAATTATTCATTTCCTATTCGTTTCTCTCTCTCACTCTCCCTGCTCTCTCTTATACAATCTCTCTCTCTCTCTCTCTCTCTCTCTCTCTCTCTCTCTCTGCAATAGAAAAACCTTTTTTGTTTATCATCTCACACAGTACTCTCAATTACTCCTCTATTGAATTCTTATTCTTCGTTACTATCCCCCCTTTCTCTCTCTCTTATACAGTCTCTCTCTCTATCCCTGCTCTCTCATACTGTCACTCTCTCCCCCTCTCTCTCTCTCTCTCCCTGCTCTCTCTTATACCGTCACTCTCTCCCCTTTCTCTCCCCCCTCTCTCTCTCTTGCAATAGAAAACCTTTTTTGTTTATCATCTCACACAGTACTCTCATTCATCCTCTATTGAATTCTTATTCTTCATTCCTTTCTCTCTTATGCCGTCTCTCTCTATTATATCGTCTCTCTCTCTCTCTCTCTCTCTGCTCTCTCTTATGCCGTCTCTCTCTATTATATCGTCTCTCTCTCTCTCTCTCTCTCTCTTATGCCGTCTCTCTCTATTATATCGTCTCTCTCTCTCTCTCTCTCTCTCTCTCTCTCTCTCTATCTCTCTCTGCTTATATCAAACCCTATTTTTATCCATCATCTCATACCGTCTCTCTCTCCATGCTCTCTATTATACCATCTCTCTCTCTCTCTCTCTCTCTCTCTCTCTCTCTCTCTCTCTCTGTGTGTGTGTGTGTGTGTTTATACTAAACCCTATTTTTATCCATCATCTCACACAGTCTAAAAATGTCTTCTATTGAGTTTCTATACTTCCTTATTCCCACTATCTCCCCCTCTCTCCCCTCACTCTCTCATACCGTCTCTCTCTCTCTCTCTCCATGCTCTCTATTATACAGTCTTCTCTCTCTCTCTCTCTCTCTCTCTCTCTCTCTCTCTCTCCTGTGCTTATACCAAACCCTATTTTTATCCATCATCTCACACACTCAAATGTCTTCTATTGAGTTCCTATACTTCCTTATTTCCCACTATCTCCCCTCTTCCTCTCTCTCCTCTCTCTCTCTCTCTCTCTCTCTCTCTAGCTATTCTAAACCTTATTTCATCCCCTCTCTCACTGTTTAAAGTGCTCCCCATTACCCCTCTATTGATTTCCTATTCTCCCCCTCTTCCACCCCCTCTTCCTATCTCTCTGTCTCTCTGTCTTTCCCATCAGCTTTGTGTTATAAAGACGATGATGAAAGACCAAATCAAAGCCATTTCTTTACAACTTCGTACGTTTTCTTTCTTCTTTCATTTTTCAATCATTGCTAAAGAAGATGTTAATGTAAGTAGATTTCTAAACTTCTGGAACTTCGCGTACATCTGTGAAATGTTCAGTACCCCCACCGGGTCGTGCGTGATGCAAACAAGTCCCTGTGGCGCAGGGCCGATCAGACACAAGCGCGTCTTCCTTAAACAGCTGCAAAATTTACGAACATTTTTTCAACGAAATGCACACAGTAAATCTAACCCAACTTTTTATTCTTATTGACTAGCAGGACCTGTGGATATACCATAATATGATAATCTAATTTTTACAAAGTTTGATATGTTTACTTAAGAGCTATTACATATAGATCAATATTTAAAATGTATCACTCTCTCATTCGTATTCTCTGTTATCAATTCAGGAAAAAGTATGGTTCGTCCTTCACACATTGACTGTGCGAAATAAACCTATTATTTCGAAATAGAGGTGTGAAGTGATGACCGAAAGCAACCACAGGTAATTATTGTCGTTGATACAACCACAAACGTTCACTGATCTCTAGTCCGACGCCAATGTTCACTGGTCTCTAGTCCGACGCCAATGCCAATGTCACTAGTCCGACGCCAATGTTCACTGGTCTCTAGACCGACACAAATGCCCACTGGTCTCTAATCCGACGCCAATGTTCACTAGTCCGACGCCAATGTTCACTGGTCTCTAGACCGACACAAATACCCACTGGTCTCTAGTCCCACGCCAATGTTCACTGGTCTCTAATCCGACGCCAATGTTCACTGGTCACTGTCACTAGACCGACGCAAATGTTCACTGGTCTCTAGTCCCACGCCAATGTTCACCAATCTCTAGTCGGACACAAATGTTCACTGGTCTCTAGTCTGAGCAAAAGATGAAACCAAATGGTTTGTTTTCATCTTTTTAATCAAGACGTATCGTGACCAAAGACACCAGTGAGCATTTGTTTTGGAGTAGGTTGGCTTAGTTTGGTCTGTTTTGTTTTACGGCATATCCACCTCAGTGGGTCATTTAATGTCGATATTGTTCTGAAATCAATTCATTCTTAATGGATATTCATTTTTTATAAACATATTTTGGTTAAATCAAATTTAACGGACCTAAATTCAGGGAATTAACCAAATTTAATGAAATTTTCAGTGTTCATATATTAATGAATAAAAGATATAATGCACCAGTTATTTTATTTTAGAATTTTTACATTTTTTCAAGGTCAGTTAACTTTAAACCACGTATTTTTGAGAATCTGTGTTACGCCTCAAGGATCCATAAATTTCATTAAAATCGGTTAATTCCTGATTTTTTTTCTCTTTGACGGGGTGACATACAATGGTGGAATTTAGGTCCGTTAAGTTCGATTTAACCCACATTTTTCTCTTTAACCCATAGATGGGAACCTAGCAAGTACTACCATTCCCAGAATTGATGAATTAACTGATGGGGCAATGAGAGTGACGTCCCTTGTTCTTTTCCCGCGAATTTGGAGAAGAACAAGTGTAAACAATGACAGCCATCTTTGATTCAACGTAATTTTCACGAAGAAAACACGCCAGTTTTCAAATCCATTTTAATGCATTCTTTTTACTCCAAAATATCATAAAATGTGTTTTTAGTAACAGTTAACGTCATTTCAAATAATGCGCAAGTACAATTTTATGGTAAGAAATTAGTCACTTAAAGTTCCAGATTACCAGGTTTTTATCTTTTTTTTCTCTCTCCAAAATATCTGTTTTCAATGTCTGCAATTAAAACAAAATACCAAAAGATTATAAATTCCTCGAATTGTGCTGTTCCAACAGGCAATCAGTGAGGCTTAAAAAAGGATATCAAGAAATACTCGAATGATAACACCGGTCTCAGTCGATAGAGCGTCCAACTCGGAACCACAAGGTTCCGGGTTCGATACCGGCACTCGCTAACGACTGCTAGAATTTATCACAGCCAAAAAATAAGCATTTGTTGAAAGAAAGTGCATGCTTTAACACGGAAGGAGTTGAAGGGACATTTTGCGCAGAAAGAAACGAACCCACACATAAGTAACAAAAGGCCCATTACGGGACAGAAGATTAGATTTCTCTGATTTTTTAGATGAGGCTTGATAATTAGTATTATTTGTATTATTCGGACTATTGCCCTCATCTTCATTGTTATCCTTATAACGTTTCAGCCGACGTGCCCTCCAGCCTTCTTGGGGGTATTTCTTCTCGGGATCGGTAACCTTCTCGGATTCGGGAACATTCTGGACTCAAGAACCTTCTTGTCGTAATCGGAAACCATCACGGAACTTTGAACTTAACGACAAGAAGGTTCTTGAGTCCGAGAAGAAATACCTAAAAAAAAAGCCGGAGGGCAGATCGGCCGAAACGTTGTACAGATAACAATAAAGATGAGGACAATAGTCCGAATAATACAAATAATACTAGCTGATCAGATATTTTAAAAATCAACTTCGCAGCGTGTATAATGTTATTGTTCTTTTTTTTTTTAAACATTGTTATAATTCTCCTGTTCCCGCCACTCTGATTTTTTCAATTGAGATAAATAGACTTTGGCATTATTCAGCCAACGCTTCACATATAAATGGGGAAGGAGGAAAGCTTTCAGGCTGTTGGGGTCGAAATATTGTAATGAAAATAAACTAAATAAAAAATGTAAATCGGAAGCTTTTCTTCGTAAGATCATGACAATGACAGATCTAAGATATATGTTATATATTTTACACACACACACACACACACACACACACATGCACACACACATGCAAGCATGCGCGCACACACACGCACACACACGTATGCACACACTTAAACAATGATGACCTGATCGAGGGAAATGGATGTCATTTTCGTATTCAGCTGTAAGAAATTAATAAAAAACAGAAACTAGGATTGTTTCGGTTATGGAATCCTGGAATTGGAGAGAGAGAGAGAGAGAGAGAGAGAGAGAGAGAGAGAGAGAGAGAGAGAGAGAGACGTTAGAAGAGAGAAGAGAGAGACAGATAGAGACTGAGAAAGAGAGAGGGGAAGATGGAGAGGAGAGGTGTTTTAAAGAAATTGAGAAGGGAGAGAGAAAGAGAGAGAGAGAGAGAGAAAATAGAGCTTAGTATATATATTATTATATTTATATATATATATATAGAGAGAGGAGAGAGAGAGAGGGAGGGATAGATATAGATAGATAGAGAGTATGAGAGAGAGAGTGTGAGAAAGAGAGATAGTTAGTATTGAAGAGAGAGATTGAGAAAGAGAGGGTGAGGGGTAGAAGAAGCCTTGTAATGTTATCGGGTGGAAGAAAAATCTAAGACCAAACTCATTCTGTCTCATTCTATTTTGTTGGGAGATACAGACAGTCTGTAAATTTATATTTAATACTCACACACACACACACACACACACACACACCTCACTCACTCACTCACTCATACAGACACAGACATACACACACACACACACACACTCACTCACTCACTCACTCATACAGACACAGACATACACACACACACACACTCACTCACTCACACAGATACACACCACACTAACACACACGCGCACGCACACACATACTCACGCGCACACACGCACACACACACACACACTAACACACACGCGCACGCACACACATACTCACGCACACACACGCACACATACACACACACTAACACACACGCGCACGCACACACATACTCACGCGCACACATACTCACGCACACATTAACACACACGCACACACACGCACAACATACTCACTCACACACACGCACTCTCACTCACACAGACCCACAGACACACTCGCAAACTTACTCACACACACACTCACACAGTCACTCACACACTCTCACTCATACATACACTCACACACACACACACACACACTCACGCACACTCACTCACACACTCACGCACACACTCACACACACTCACGCACACACAACACTCACGCACGCACGCACGCTCACACACACTCACACACGCTCACACACACTCACTCACACACACTCACACTCACTCATTTACACACACTCACTCACGCACGCATGCACACACACATACACACACACACACACACACACAGACACACACACACGAGCACACGCATGCGCACTAGAAATGGCTAAAAGAAGAAGAAGAAAGAAAGAAGAGCTGAAGTTGAATTCTCTCACATTATACGAAATCGAAGACATGAGCAAAACGAAAAAAAACGAAGTGTTGTTTGAAACAACTGGAAATAATTAGGCAAGAGTAAAAAGCAAAGTTAAATCTCTCTTCAATGTCTTCGTTGGTTGCTGCAACGACGCTGGTGTCTCTATTTAGTCTTTTTGCTTATTGCTTCTTCTTCTTCTTCTTCTTCTTCTTCTTTTCTTTTTCTTTCCCTTTTTTTTTGCGGCATGAAAATTCATATTGTCTGGGAAACTTGCGTCAAACTGTTTCTCAGGACGATGACAGCACATAAAGGGTGTCTCATAATAACATAAAATAAAATAAAATAAAATAAAAAGAAATAACGTTTCTTTTTTTTCTCTCTCTCCTCTCTTCTTTCTGCAGCTGGATGTTTCGCTTCGAAAGGATCATGCAGGCTAACCTACGTGGAACTTAACGGTATTAAAAATCATTCATGTCGTTTTCTTCTATGTTTCACTAATGGCTGCGAATCAAATTGCACACATAATACTGCGATTCACGTACACGTACGAATAGTTAGCTCTTTTATGGAGGGAAAAAAAGAAAAAAAAAAAAACGTTCAGGCGGACCGCGTTCGAGCCCGCTCACAATCGGAACAATATTGATCTTTCTCTGAAGAGATGGATCTGATAGGTGCCTAGTATTTTGCACCTGGCCTGGAATTAAACTCAGTAAGTCAAATCAATTTGCATGCACACGCGCGTTTCTATTTGTCTGTCTGTCTGTCTGTCTGTCTTTCTCTCTCCCCCTCTCTCTGTCTCTCTGTCTCTGTCTCTCTGTCTCTGTCTGTCTGTCTGTCTGTCTGTCTGTCTCTCTCTCTCTCTCTATATATATATATATATAATTTATATTAAGAAGGCAATTACAATGCGTATAAAAAAATAAAATAGTGTCCAGTGTCTAATCTAATCAATTTCGAAGAATTAGAGAAAGTTTATTAATAGTTAAGTTACAACCTCGCATAAACAGTAGGTTAGAATTAAACACTGAATATATTATTAGTTAACATATAAATTCCATAAATACACATATATATAAAAAAGTATATGAATAAAAGGAATGAAATTGAATTTGATTGAACAACGGATATCACGGCTCTTCGCGTGGTGTTATAACAACCCACGAGACGTGTGTTTATAACGTCCAAAACAAAAAGAAAAAAACACACAAGGCCACGTCCATTTCAAAAACAGTCTCTGAAGATGAATATTCTTCGTAATTGATTAGACACTGGAGATTATTTTATTTTTTTAATACGCATTGTAATTGCCTTCTTGATATAAATAAATAATAATATACTTAACAATGCTTCAAGCAAATTATCAAATATACACTGTTCTGGCATGTAGCTAACCCTCACTTTGTTTACAAAGTTCGAGGACTCTAGTGAATTCATTTCCGCTTAGAAATGTATCAATTAAATATTCTCCTATATTTGACAGCTGCGACTGGCCGCATCGGTAAGAGACTCGGCGAACGAAAATTCATTCAGGTCTCAAGCCCGGCCAGGGGTAGCTGTTAGGGGGTAGCCACACTGATGAGAGGTAAACCTCGAAACACGTGTCTGTGGATAACTTATTCATTAATATATATATATATATATATATATATATAAAGAAGTTTATTGCTTTAAGTGCTTGTATATTCTGTTTTTATAGTGAAAAGATAAATGGTAGGGGAGGGAGACAAAAGGGGATGGGTTTTTGGTAGGTAGTCTATTTACCTTTTCACTATAAAAACAGAATGTACAAGCACTATAATCAATAAACTTCTGAGGAAACCTCAACCAATAATGAGGCGAAATATCAATTGAACATAGTCGTTTGTGTTGTTATATCCAACTTTTCCTCTACTCTCAACCACATTTTGTCGGATTTATTCAATCTTTCACTCCGCATATTATATATATATATATATATATATATATATATATATGAATCTTTGCCAATCCACGAAGCAAACAAATTTACTTTTGGGTTAATAAAAATCGATTTCAAAAGTGCTCAATAAAAAGAGGTAAATATACGTTTTTAAAAGCGAATGTTATAAAATATTCCAACTGCAGTTTCTACGGCAAGAAACTGCAGTTGGATATTTTATTACATTCGCTTTTAAAAACGTAATATATATATATATTATATATATATATATATATATATATATATTATAGGGTTAAAAGAACAGAAACAGGTCTTAAAGAATATACCTTTCTACACTTCAGAAATAGTATTTTAAAAATTTTACTTAGCTGAACGGCGTCTGCGACTTTCAGATAATATTTACTCTTTGAAGAGAACCACCAACTTGACTGAGGTGACGTTTTTTTTGGGTTTTTTTTTTTTTTCCTTTTTAGGGAAGAGAGGGTCTATAAGAGACATGTGATAGCAGGTTATCCTGAAATTATGGTTTATATATACCTTGCTTGTTTAAACAAACACAAAAATAACACGAAATTAGTTAATATCTTCAATAAAACTGGGCTTAGAATTTAGTAGTAACAATAGGGTTAAAAGAACAGAAACAGGTCTTAAAGAATATACCTTTCTACACTTCAGAAATATATATATATTTCAATGAAAAAGAAAAATTCAGCACAGCGTCATTTTTACAAACGTATTCTAAGCCCTGTCGATAGGTCCATTGGTTGGTTGGTTAGTTAGTTGAGTTTTACGGCTTGTCAACCCCTATTGGGTCATTTTATGCCGAAGACGTTTTCGTTTTATTCATTCTTGATGTTTACTCAATTTTTCTTTTAAACATTCTTTCAAACTCAATTTGTCTTTTCATCCTATAGATGGAACCCTAATAGATATTACCACCCCGAGTCAGAGTGGAACTGGGAGTAATGGTGATGAAGGGATACTCCACATTCCCCAGTGCTCCAAACTGAAACCTCATCATCAGTTAGTTTAACGTCATAACCAGGACAACCGATAGTTCGAGATTTAAAAAGAGAATAATGGTTATAAAACTGGTTACGGTATTTAAAATTAGGTTGGGTATCTTAAGAATGGCTCATAGAAAATCTGTTATGTTTTGTTTTGTTTTACATACAAATAAATATACATTGGTAAATATTTCTTTAACATCGTTGACATTCTCTTTAACAAAATTTTGCAAACAAAAACAAAAAATTTTAAATTTCAAATCGCGTTCTTTTTTAACAGAAACCATTACTAACACATGATATCTATTACCTTGAACAAAATACATATTTATTTCATATATGTTTTAAAATTGTGGATCCATCAATCGAAACACTCTGTGTTGGAATATTTTGCCAAATGTCAATCAATCATCCGCATTTTTATTTTTCACTCTTACTCATTTTTCAACACATACACACACACACACACACACACACACCATGCATATATATATATATATTATTTAAGAAATGGGTATAAAGTAACCTACTCCAGTTTCATCATCTGAATCGTCAGGGTTACATCCGCTGAATTAATCGAGTTTTTAATTAATATCAGTTGGTGCCACGTGGTACCAACTGATATTAATCGAAAACTCGATTAATTCAGCGGATGTAACCCTGACGATTCAGATGATGAAACTCGAGTAGGTTACTTTATACCCATTTCTTGAATAAATTTTGCTCTACATTGTATTGAGCACTTTGTATTTTTTGTTTTTTCACGGTCTTAAGCCCTGGATACTGTACGCTCCCAACGATCGTACCCGTACCTACCGGTAAGCCACTACTCATACATTAACGCATATATATTATATATATATATATATATATTCATCCACAGACACCATGTTTCAACGATTTAAGTTTCTTCAGTGTGGCTAGACTTAGCATGCAACTCCGGAACCCGACCGAATTTTCAGCAGCCAGGCTTCTTAACCACTGGGCGATCAGCCACTTGCAGGCAAGGGGCATAGTTTAACTGATAAATACATAAGTAGGTATAAACGTTTAGTTTAGCCCTTTATTGATATGCATTTTCTGCATAGAACGTGGTGGTCAGTCTCCTCGTGAGAACACTTGGTCCCTTAAATGTAGTGTCTATCCCTGTTAGAATTATATCTTCAATTCTGTTCTTCCCTCTCATAAAACCTTCAGTCAATACAGTAATTGTTATATTTCTTCCGTAGATTCGTTCTCTTTATTTAGGGATTCTCAGACGAAACAGAACTCGACTAATTTATGTGTTTTTACTGGCCGTCGGCCAGTTTGTTTGACGATTAAAAGTACCGTGGCTCCAGCCGTGTTTTTTATATAGTCCTTTATACATGAACTAAGCCTACAATATGCCTCTAATTCGATGCCTTGTTTTTGTGCATCTTTGTTTGTGGGATGTATTTTCTTTCTTTCAGTTTTCGGGCCGAAATATATATATATATATATATATATATATATATATATATATATATATATATTGCCAATCCACGAAGCAAACAAATATATTTACTTCTGAATTAATTAAAATCGATTTAAAAAATGCACAATAAAAAGAGCTAAATATACGTTTTAAAAGCGAATGGATTAAAATATTCTGACTGCAGTTTCACGCAGTAGCGAATCTTCAGGGAATTTTTAATAAATTAATATTAAAGAATATTTTAAACCATTCGCTTTTAAAACGTATATATATATATATATATATATATATATATATATATATATATATATATATATTGTTAGTCTTTTGATAGTATTGGAGAAATCAGTATAGAGTGCTCGATTACTTTTGTAAGAGCTGTATTTATTTATCATAGTGTACAATACATTTAAGGTGCAATTGTTACCATTGGTTTCTTGGTTATTTCGTGAATGTCCACTCTTATTTTGTATTTCTTGTAGTTTTATCGAGTGGAAAAAATCTTTCGACTGTCTGGGACTACGAGGCGAAGGTACTTGCGTTGGTTCTGCGTTATGGTATCCAGGTCTGAAATCACCTCTAGGAGCAGTAATTGTCAGTCCTTTGTTAGTATTGGAGAAATGAGAATAAAGTGCTCGATTTTTATACTAATAAAGGACTGACAATTACTGCCCCCAGTCGAACACTCTTCGGAGGAAAGATTTTTCCACTCAATACAAATACAAGAAATACAAAATAAGAATGGACATTCACGAAATAACCTAGAAACCAATGATAACGACTGCACCTTAAATATATTGTACACTATAATATATATATATATATATATATATATATATATATGGTATTTGTGGAAAAGGTTACTTACCGGTGAAAATGGTCACAGTGGTTAGTTGATTCAAGTTTCACAATGATAAGACAGCGATATAACAAATATAAATGCTCAATACGTTAGTAGAGAAAATTTATTATCATACCATGTACCTTTATGATAATATATATATATATATATATATATATATATATATATATATATATATATATAATATATATATATATATATATATATATATATATATATATATAGTATCCAATTGCCGCTTTAACTTTTCCGTCGCAATGGCGTCATTAAATAATCCAAAAGTGCTCAGTATATTAAAAATATAAAGTTATAATAATACTAATAATATTATTGTTAGTATTTTCCATTTAACAATAATATTATTAGTATTATATATATATATATATATATATATATTATATATATATATATATAAAGCAATTATCATTGACTTAATTTTTTTAAGCAAAAGATGGAAGCGTGTTTTAGACGAGAGTTATTCTTGAACTAGCACCCCCTATGTTTGTACAAAGACGGATAGGTTAAGTGGGTAGTCTGACGCTACAATTCAATTACGTGGTCAATTGAAATTTGCCTTGTCTTCTCGGATTACGACTGTCGTAAAAGAACGTAATTACTTCTAATCAATGGACGCATGCGCACACAGACACACACACAAAATGTCTGCAATTATTAATTTTTTTTATGATCCTTGTCAACTTTTTACTTTGTTTGCTAAAAAGGTAATTTGATTAAGAAGTAATAAAACTATATAAATCTAGATTCTCTCTTCGTTTATTAAACGAAGCATCTTAAAGTTATGAAAATGTTCCGCTAACTTTATCAATCACTGTCGTCCTAAAACAAATTTGACAAAACTGGGCCATTTTTTTTGGCTTTAGATATCACGTCACTCTAGAATATTTTTGCATTATTTTTCATCGTGCCTAAGACGATTGGGACCAAGTAACCAATAAGCACCCCAGCTGAGAGCTGTTTTGAAAAAGAACACCTTTTGCTTTTTACAGTAAACTTCCAGTAGTTTGTTTACAAACAACAGTCGATTTTTTTTTTGGCATTAGAATTTCACTGTAATATTTTTAAAAAGTTTGTTCATGTATATTTAAACCTAAAGGCACGTTTTTATACTAAAATAGTTTTGGATTTTAATTAAAAAATACTTATTTCATGTTGTTGTTAATTCAATAGGAAGTTTAAAAAAACTTTAAATGAAAGACACGTTTTTATTTTAAAATAGTTTTTATTTAATCATAAGAGAAATGCAGATATGTTTATTTAAATGAAAATAATTTTTATTTACAAAATATTTTTTATATTTATTTAAATAAAAAGATCTTGGGATCAAGTTGTTGGATATTGTACAAACGGAAATAGGAATTTCCGGTTAGATTAAACAAAGCAAAGAAAAGACGACAAAAATGACAAAAATATGTCGGAAATAGATTTGATCGTTGATAAAACGCGACAAAGGAGGCGCGTAGGCGTTTTGAGATATACAAAAGGAAAGACGGTTCGACCCGACGAAGACAGTAACAGTCAGGAGGAGACGACGAACGGAGTGACCGGCGCGGTCACGCATCGCCACGGCTAAGGGCAGTGAGACGCCACCAGCCACCCTTTACCTCAACATCGCCAGATCCCAACAACAGCAGTAGAAGTCATTGTCAACCTTCGGTCATTTCATTGTCAAGCTCGCCGCCCACCACGTACAGCCGAGAAGAAATAAAGTCAAAATTCTTACTATACCATGTGTTGTAGATTTCATTAAGCGACCACTACATATATCGTCTAGGGTTAGTGACGATACCCGCTACAATACGTACGCCGATTTAGCAGCGTAAGTTTGAAGAAGCCGCTATATAACACAAGTAACCAATAAATAACTACATGAACAACCTTATAAAAAATCTTACAGTGAAATTCAAAAATGCCAAAAAAAAAATCGTCTGTCGTTTGTAAACAAACAACTGGGAGTTTACGGTGGAAAGCAAAAGGTGTTCCTTTCAAAACACCTCCCAGCTGGGGTGCTTATTGATTACTTGGTCCGGCAATTATATTCCTTACATTCATGTAATGTACTTAGTCTTCGTTTCTTATAAATAGGCTCGTTTCTTCGTGCGTAAAAATGACCCTTAAGTTAAGATCCCGGATAACTCTGTGTTGGCTTTTAAAAAACAAACTCAAGCGCAAGTTTTTGTTTTTGTTTTTGTCAACAAATTCATTCGCCCGTCCGATCGTCTGCATTTGTCCACCGATACAAAGAGAGATAGAGAGATCTCGCTGATAAGATTTTTAAAAATCCAAGTCGTAGCCGTATCAGTGCTACTGTACGGCAGTAACACTTGGACTTTAACAAAGCGTTTAGAGAAAGAGCTTCATGGTAGCTACAAGAGGATGCTGAAAGCTGTCTTGAAAAAATCTTGGAAGCATCACGCCTCAAGAAAACAGCTGTACGGTCACTTTTCCCTACCCCATCACACAAACCATCTGAAAAAGACGAACAAGACTTATAAGTGACGTTCTCCTGTAGACACACACTATTTGTCGACTAGCAAAAACCCAAATCAATCAGCTCGGTGAAGGTGGGGGTGAAAGTTTAGGTAAAGTTCGATTCTGAGCAAATATCAAACTATCTTTTTGCTACAAATAATGTTCAATATATGTGAAATAATAATAGACAAAATTGTTGTCGTAGACGCAGTGCCACATCGGGATATTGATCTTGCTATGAAAAAAAATCGGAAATCATTTTTGGATTCCTTGGGTAAAAATGCTTTTATAAATCAATTTTTAGAAATAGAAAAGCTCTAGAACTCATTTTACAGACAAAAATAGATCACAAAAAGTCGCCATTTTTCGCGACCCCCCTAAAATTTTGGGAGCTAAAAATCGATATATCTCCGTCAATTTTTGGAATTGGAAGCTCAAATTTTGGGGATTGGCTAACTTTATCATAATCCACCCTTGGACAAAATCTCAGAAAAATTGAAGGGGGTGGATGACATGGCCTGGATGATTTGACATGGAATTACCCACCTATTACTTAAGCATAACATTTATTACCTAGATGAAGATATAATATAAATAATCTATTTATATACATAGATAATAGATTAAAATAATTCATAATAAATTATTTCATTTTTTTTATTACATGTGATCATGCAATCTTTCTATTAACTTTAACTTTTAACTTAACTAATGAAGTCATTTTAGAATTTGATCAAGATAGACAGATCATTCAACTGTGACATATGTGTCATATTGCGAGGTGGAAAGATACACAGAAGAATGGTGTGCTTAACGCATTTATTAAGCCCAGCATCTAGTGCCAAACGGATACATACAAAACAGAACAAATAAGTACAAACAATAAACAAGACAAACTTACACTAAATAGAGGAGGGTCAGTTCGGTATAGCCAACGCAAGAAAGTCAGTCTGAATATTATTCAGCTAGTTAATCTACTTTAACCGTAGGCTATTTTATGGCTATGAGCCAGTCCATCTGGTAGAGTGCTGAAGGAGTGTTAGCTATTCTAAAACAATATGAAAATCTGATAGATAACAATAATAATTAATTAGAATAATTGTATTCATTTTGTTATTGTCTAAAGTATTACAAAAATCTAGGAATGATAAAAGTGAAAGAAGAAAGTGATTGAATGAAAGTGATAGAAGAAAGATGAACGAAGAAAGTGAATGAAATTGAATGAATGAAAGTGAAAGAAAAAAGAGAACGAATAATGTGAAAGAAAAAAGAGAAGGGAGAAAGTGAAAGCAGAACGTTACAGAAGAGAAGTAAAAGAAGAAAGAGAAAGAATAAAAGTGAAAGAATGAAAGCGAAAGAATGAAAGTGAAAGAAAAAAGTGAAAGAACAGAGTGAAAAAAGAAAAGTGAAAAAAAAAGAGTGAATGAAGAAAAAGTGAAAGAAAAGAATGAAAAAATAAACAAGGAAAGAAAGAAAGAAAGAAAGAATGAATGATTAGTAATGTCTGGAAGCAAGACAAAAAGAAGAAAAATAGAAACGAGAATAACTTAGAAAAAGAAAGAGTAAAATATAAAAGAACAAAACAAAGATTATGATGATGATGATGATGATGATTATATTATATATATATATATATATATATATATATATATATATATATAGTAAGGAGAAATCTTAAAATCGGCTATTTTGCGGTTAAGGTACCATTTTCACTTATAAGTATCTGAATATACCTGTGAGCTTCATCAAACCGCTATCTCTATTGAAAATGTCCATTTTCAATAAAGATAGCGGTCTGATGAAACTTATGGGTATATTCAGATACCTGTGGGTGGAAATGGTACCATAATCGCAAAATAGCCGATTTTTAAGTTTTTTTCTTTACTAATTATATTACTCTGTTTATAAAAAAAGATAAACATCGAGCTCTCAAATCTGACCCGAAGTCTTACCGTTGGAACATAGGACCAGCTTAGAATCATACTAATAACCCACCTACGAATAAGTATATATATATATATATATATATTATATTATATATACCAACCCCTCCGCACGAGCAGGATGTGACACAAAGTGAATTTCTTAAGTGGCGTTTAACAAGTTTGAACTCAGAGTTTTCCTTATATACTGGTTACTATCCCTGGTTAAAGACCACAGTTTGCCCTTCTATCTACCCGTAACTGGAGGGAGAATTGGATTCATACCTTTCCCAATGGTATTAGCGCCATGTGAAATTCAAACAGCTTCGTCCAGGAATTGAACTCGGGTCGACGAGTCCATATCCTACGACTCTAACCATTAGACCACGCGCCTCCTAAGAGATTGATGTTATAAAAAAAGAAAAGAACAGAAGAAAAAGAGGACAATGCTGAAGATGAACAAAATTAAAAAAAAAGAAAAAAAAAGAAAAAAGAAAAACAAATAAAACAGAAATAACAATAGAAAAGAAAATGTCTTATTGCTTTCTTTTTTTAAAAATTTGTTGTTGTTATTGTTTTCTGTCATTGTTTTCAACAGCGAAAAACTTGGGTAAAAATAATGGATTCTCAATTCCTGTCTTAAGTAATTAGTGAACTGATGCAGAGCCTGCTTTAAAAAAAAAATAATAACGGAAGTGAATCAACTTTACACGCAGCCTCTTTGAAACGGGACGTTTTTGACGACGAAGTAAATCAGTTACCCTCGATTCCTTGAAATTCCACCCTGAAAGGGTTCCTCCCTCCTGACAAACACTAAAAAAAGCCATCATAATTTACAATGTAAAAAAAACTCGTAAAATAATTCAACCTTGTCCCCTCCCTTAGAAAAAAGATATACCGGCTTTGCGCCAGATTCCGAAATTAATTCATAAAATAGCATCCATTGTTGTTGTTTTCTTCCTATCATGGAATCTGGATTAAATATTATCCTCCAGGATGAACTTGGAATATCGTTTGGATTTTTTAAAATGTTAATAACATGAAATATAAAACATATGCTCTTTTTTATTCTTAAAAAAAAATGTCGGCTTTAAAACAGATGATCTTTTTTTATTCTTGAAAAAAATTGCCGGACTAAAGAGACATAATCTTTTTTTTTTATCCTTCAACCAAATAATCGGGTTTAACATAAATGCTATTTTTTTATCCATCGGCAAAATGGCCAGACTTTTACATATATGCTCTTTTTTTCCTTCAATAAAATTACCGGCCTTAAAACATATGCTCTTTTTTGTTCTTCAAAAAATTGCCGGCTTTAAAAAATATGCTCTTTTTTGTTCTTCAAAAAATTGCCGGCCTTAAAAAATATGCTCTTTTTTTATTCTTCAAAAATTGCCGACCTTAAAATATATGCTCTTTTTTTACTTTAAGAAATTGCTGACATTAAAAGATATGTTCTTTTTTATTCTTAAAATATTTCCGGCCTTAATACCTACGCTCTTTTTTATTCTTAAAAAAATTGCCGACCTTAAAACATAACCTCTTTTTTATTTTTTTTAAAAATTGCTGGCCTTAAAATATATGCTCTTTTTTATTCTTAAAAAATTCCGGCCTTAAACCTACGCTCTTTTTTGAATAATGTATGACCTTCACCATCATGTTCTACAGTTTCCTCAGTTCTCTGGCAAAGTCCAGGTATTTGTTTATCATTTCGGTCTCATCTCTATTATCGCAAAGTCTACATTTACTATTTTGTTGGGTCTTATCATTTTTTGCTTTGATATAGTTTGTCCTTATGGCATTATTCTGTGCAGCAATTATTAGTGATTCAGTTTCTCTTTTGATGTTTCCTTTTCTTAATCACGTCCTGGTTTTTTCATGTGCAACCTCTCCGATTTGTCGTTTGAAGTGTCGATATATTTGTGTTTCTTCCCATTTTTGTTTTCTAGTCTTTGTTATTTTTCTGTTTGTCCATATGTCACATCTACTATTGTTGGCCGCCATAAGTAATGTCTTTGCTCTTTTTTGTGTAGTCTTCGAGTTGTTGGATTGTTGTTTCTACGCAGTCCTCTATGTTGGCAAGACCTCTTCCCCCTCCTTTTCTTGACACATATAATCTATCTCTATCGTTTCTAGGGTGGAGAGCCTTGTGCATGGTCATTAATTTTCTCGTCCTTTGGCCAATCTGTCTGAGTTCTTCTTTTGTCCATTTTAAGAATGGTTCTGAGTATCTTATAATGAGGACAGCCCAGGTATTGATTCCTTTGATCAGATTTCTGCTGTTAAGTTTGGTTTCTAGAAGTTTTCTAGTTCTCCTGAGATATTATTTTTTAAAACTTTTCCTTTCATTTCTGCTTGCTTGATATTGTCTGCTT
>CM042142.1:123260521-123278021 GCA_023376005.1 Doryteuthis pealeii
GTAGCTGTTTACTGGAGAACGTCACTTATGAGTTCGTCATTGTGTCTCCAGCATATCTTGTTCGTCTGACTCGGATCGTTATTGCAATAGGCGGAAGTGGCCGTATAGCTGTTTTCTTGTGAGGTGCTGCTTCCAAAATGTGTTCAAGATGGCTTACAGCATCCTCGTGTTGCTCCTTTTTTCTCTAAGAGCTTCGCTAGTGTCGAAATGGTGCAGCTGTACAGTATCACTGATACGACTACGGCTGAGACGAATTTTCGTTTTATCTTATCGGATTTTCATATGATCGATAATCTGTTTATAGCAGTTCATGCTTATTCTATGCCTACATTGACATCACTTTCTGTAGATGAGATATTACTACCTAGTTATGTGAACTGGTCTACTTATTTTATATGCTTACTATCCAGTAATAATAAAACAGTTTCCTCGGATACCCTAAACTAAAATATATTTTTTGGTATTCATAAACATGAAATATTTTCTTGTAAATTTAAAAACCTGTAATTTATTACAAACAGAACATATTTACAGATGGTACTGTAAGATTTAAGGTCTAATCTTATTATAATGGAGATTGTGTGTTTTTCTGTCTGTAACCGAAACTATATTACTACTCAAGTCACAATTCCCTTAATTATTTACGTCAAATTCTCCATGATTTCATTCTTTTAAACCTTCAGTTATTAATAAAATTGTTTTACATTATTAATACTGTTGACCATATCTACGTACTAATAACATGCAATTGTATTTATATATACAACAAAATAGCGGTTTACAGTTTGAACGAGAAGGCTAATTTGCATATTGATATTTAAAATTTTATTTTAATAAATATGTGCTTGGTAATATTGATTTCTAATTGTTTGGTTTTATCTTAAGAAATATAAACAACAATCTCGTGGATAAATCTTAAAAGAAATTTTTTTACAAGAAGAAATAACTGTAATATTATCCTTTACTTCCTATTTTAACTAAATAGTTAAATTAGGAAATTTACCAATGAAAGAGGTGAGTAATGAAAATATGAATAGTTAGTTTCAAAAGTTGTTTCTATTTTTTCGATTATACCCCCTTCTGTTGCAGATCTTTTTATTTGTATTCTTAGTCAGTTTCATTAGCCTTTCTAATTTAATATGATATTTTATAATATCAAAACTTAAATACTTGCACCCGGAGGGTGCATATATTTGCTAGTAATAATAAAGTCGGAAGGCTTAGAGTGACCTTCCCACGTGGGTACATATATTATTACTCAATGAACTATTTCTTTAAAATTTCTCAATCATTTCAATCAAACGTATTCAATGGAAATAAATTGAAATTCTTTAAAATAAATATCACCTTTCGTTGAATCCATATGAGCATTTAGAGCAACAATTTATATACCGAATAATAGATAAAATTCATTTAAAACATAAAGCGCCTAATTTTAAGTTTTAAATTTCATATTTTTAGATTAAAAAAACAAATATTTATTTAATAACAAGCCTACTTTAGTATTGTTATCTAATAATTTTTAGAGAAAACTTAATTGAAAAGTTAGTCACCCCCCACTCTTTTAAACTGAACAAACATCAATGTATAATTTTCACTGATAATCTAAAAAGGCCATTATCTATATATAATGGAGATAGAATGCATTTGTGTCTGAAGCCGAAACTACGTCACGGCTTACGACACAGATTCCACAATAATCTTAAGCATTTATTAATGAAAACCTAATTTATAATCAGTATTACTTTTATTTGAGCATTCCTCCTATTGGTAACTTTGCTCACACTTTTTCATCATAAAATCTTTTCTGCTTGGAAGGCTTAGAGTGACCTTCCAACGTGAGTACATATAAGTACAAGAAATATTCCGACAAAGTTATGAAATAATAACAGACTTTAGTCCGTGAGCAACAGAGAAACACGTACAAGACAAGTATACATAGCTAACAAGTATACAAACGTGTCTAAAGAAAGTAGAACTTCGTCCAACAGAAGTGATAAAGAGTTCCCGAAGAAATGCCACTTACTTATAGCTGGCTGGGGAGCAAAGCCCCCCACTTAAAGGTAGAGACACAAGCGTCTAACCTATGTGTAGTGTTTGTCTATCCCGGAGAACGAGGATTCAAAATCCGTGGCTTGCTGACTAAATACTCTGGCCCCCTATCGACAGAAACCTGCAGCAAGGAAGATAACTCTTCTAGACCCCAAATTAATCCAAACAGGGGCAGACAATCGCAACAGTACCATCTGCTCATTAAATGGCAAACCTCTAAAATAAATAGACCAATTCATATACCTCGGTAGCAAAATCTCATTTACTGAAAGCGATGTCAACATACGCATAGATAAAGCATGGGCTTTTATTGACAGGTTATCGACCCTATTGAAATCTTATATGTCTGATGAGATAAACCGAAATTTCTTCCAAGCTATAACCGTGTAATTACCATTGGATGGTTGCCCCACTTGTAATTTAACGAAATTCCTGGAAAAAAGCTAAAGAGGAACTACACAAAGTTACATCTGGATGGAAGAGGATTTCATACATCTGGAAGGATTTAGACATCTAGAAGACATCTAGAATATCAGACATCTTGAAGGAAATATCAGACATCTAACTGGAAATATCAGTCCTCAGGAAGGGGATATCAGTCCTCTGGAAGGGATATCAGACATCTGGAAGGGAATATCAGTCCTCTGGAAGGGAATATCAGACATCTGGTAAAGAATATCTCTCTCGGAAGAGGATATCAGACATCTGGAAGAGAATATCAGTCCTCAGGAAGGGAATATCAGACATCTGGTAAAGAATATCTCTCCTCGGGAAGAGGATATCAGACATCTGGAAGAGAATATCAGTCCTCGGAAGGGGATATCAGACATCTGGTAACGAATATCTCTCCTCGGAAGAGGATATCAGTCATCTGGAAGAGAATATCAGTCCTCGGGAAGGGGATATCAGACATCTGGTAAAGAATATCTCTCCTCGGGAAGAGGATATCAGTCATCTGGAAAAGAATATCAGTCCCCGGGAAGGGGATATCAGACATCCGGTAAAGAATATCTCTCCTCGGGAAGAGGATATCAGTCATCTGGAAGAGAATATCAGTCCCCATGAAGGGGATATCAAGCATCTCTTAGATATCAAGCTCTATTTAAATAGCCAGGTTGCAACGCCCTCTAGTGACACATGCTGGCAGCAAAGGAAGATAACCGTTTTGCCCGTCTCAACCGCAACCAAACAAGGGAAGATAATCGCTACACAGGCATGCTGCATGGAAAAGTTTTGAAAACAAATCCTGGAAGAAACAACCCACAAAAAGCAGCTGTATGGCCACTTACTTCCTATCACACAAACCATCTAAGATAAATAAGACATTCTGGAGACTGCTAAGAAAAACAAGGACAAACTCATAAGTGACGTTCTCCAGTGTACACATTCACATGGTCATACCTGTGTCAGCTCTGTACGGATGTAGTGATTCTCAACGTGGTCCAGCTGGACCATCTGTGGTCCACAGAACATTTTCTAGTGGTCCACAGAGAGTTCGAAGCCACAAAAATGTTTTAGCCATTTCACAAAAATCTAACTAATTTAGCGCTTCTTATAATGACCCTCCCCAGTTGAAAATCTCTATTTAAGCGCACGTCGATGATCGGCGGAAAATAAATTGTCTTGTCTTACTTTAACACGTGTGCTAGCCGCTCGCAGCTTAAAAGTAAAAGTAGGATTGGTCCATGGGAATTTTTTGAATAAAAAATGGTCCATAAGCCGAAATAGGTTGAGAAACACTGGTCTAGACGATTTTTCCAGGGGTCATGATGAATAGGGGCGGATGGTAAGTGAGTCATGGGAATACGTGCTGTCATGATGATGATATAAAAGTTTAGAATATAAAAAAATTTAAATCGTCAATCTAGATAAGTTTTGTTCACACCTCGTATTTACAGCAAGAATTAAAATGCGAGCTTTTGTTCCTTTTTTAATGAAAGCTTAAGATATATTACACCAAGTCCTGGTTTTTTGATTATTCTAAAAGAAAATGAAAAAAGGGACCTTTTTTATACGCTGGAGAATAATGTGCATGTCTATAAATGTCAGAGCAAAAAGGGGTTTCTACCGTTAAATATTTTATAGTTTACAAGCAAAGGTTTCCAGCGTTGCCCGGGTTGGCTGGTTGGTTGGATTCTACGGCATGTCAACCATTGTTGGGTTATTTCATGCCGAAGACGTTTTGTTTTATTCATTTTTGATGGGTATTCAATTAAACAAAATTAAACTCAATTTTAAAACAAATTTAAACTCGTGTTTTTCTATCTAACCCATAGATGGGATCTTAAAAAGTACTACCACTCCGGGTCAGAGTGGATTTAAGAGTAATGGCGGTAAAGGGGTACTCCACACTCCCCAGAGCTCCAGAATTGGAATTTCACCTCTAGATGCAGTTTAAAGTCCAACTAAGGACACTAAGACACTCAGCCAGTGCCTTCTAGCACATATGTGATAAAAAGGATTGGGGAGTTGCCATAAGGGCAATAGGGTTGGAACAATCATATAGGTGATATGGCTTAGCGAGAGCAGCTGAATGGTCAAAGGAGAGCTTTCCGATCGCCCGTCTAGCCCAAGTAAGGGTCAAAGTGGAGTGTTACTTGTCAGGGACTGCTCATCCGCTAGGATTCCGTCCTTAAGCATCATGGGTTGTCAGCCACGACCAACAGGTGGCCGCATTGGGGGTATTTTACTCCTCTACAGAGGTGCAGTCGGTGTATTCTAGAGCCTCAGCTGACAGGGTGGGTGTTGCCCGGAATTTAAAAAGTTAAAATTAAATCTATCTATGTATTCATTTATAGATTAATAAAAATTATTTTTGTATATATTTGTTTTATCATATTTTATTCTTTATATGTTTTTGTTTTTTGTTTTTATTTTTCATACGCATTGTATTGGCCTTCAAAATATTAATATATTTTTTTTTATTGTTGTTAGTATTTAAAAAAAAAATTAATTTCTCTTTTATTTGCTTTTTATTATGTTTTTAAAAAAGTAAAGTAAAATTGTCGGGGCGGCCTAATGTCGGTATCAGCCAATCAGCGAGGGAGTCCATCCCCTTTTCACTATCGCTAGACCAAGGAGATTGTTTTTTTACATCTAAGGTGGAGCGCCACACCTACCATCAGCTCCTTACTTTATCACAAAGATCCCTGTGCTACTCACACGCTGAGTTGGCGAGGGCCGGTATTGAACCTGGAACCTTGAGGTTCCTAGTGACTCCCTAAAATTGTTGTAATTATTTCAAATACATACCAACAAATATGTAGAGTGCAAAACATTTCATGGAAAATAAGGAATAACAATTCCTTAACCCCCAACCGGACAAAAATACAGTCACCCTTAAATTTCTTATGACGGTAACCATTACACTACGTGCCTCTACCCACTATAAATAGAGTTTTCAAACTTTTTTCTTCTACTGACAGCGCGACCACTACATTTTCCCTGGTGTTGTTTCCTTTTACGGAAAGTGCCGAAGATAATCGGAGATGGTTCGTTTAGCTTGCCCCACACTTCATCTATGAAAGCATTGTTTTTGCCATGTTTATTACGAAAGAATAATTGTTAGATAATGTTGAGGATATAAACCGTGCTACAATACACCACTTAAATTTATAGACTAAGTGAGGTCACGTGGTTTAAATCTCAGCCAATCAACAGCCCGAATGCGATGCTGGTTGACTACTTAAGCACTGATACTGAGAGATGTCCGTTTGCAATCATTGACGAAGGACTTGCATTACGGAGGAGCACGAAGGAACAACCAAAGGATTCTTTACCAAGGATTTCAGCTGAACAAGTGCCCTTGCTTGAAGCCTAAATGGTGGCCCATAAAATCGTAACAATTTGCTCAATAACAAACGTACATGAGTCCTATCATCATAAGCCGACTGCATCTTTGTGGAGGTGAAAGACCCCTCCCCCACTCCAATGGATCCACCTGTTGGTCGTAGGTGGCAACCCGTGATGCTTAAAGAGGGAATCGTGGTGGCTGAGCACTCCATGACATGCTGCACTCAGGCAGTGGCTGAGGGTCTTAGTGTCCTGGGTATGACGCTAAACTGCATCTAGTGGTAAGGTTCCAATTTTGGAGCACTGGTGGAGTGTGGAACACCCATTCATTGCCATTACTCCCAGGTCCACTCTGACCCAGAGTTAAACCGCATTTAGTGGTGAAGTGGTGAAGTTCCAATTCTGGAGCTCTGGGGAGTGTGGAGTACCCCTTAATTGACATTACTCCCAGGTCCACTCTGACCCAGAGTTAAACCGCATCTAGTGGTGAGGTTCCAATTCTGGAGCTTCTGTGGAGTACCCCTTAATTGACATTACTCCAGGTTACTCTGACCCAGAGTTAAACTGCATCTAGTGGTGAAGTTCCAATTCTGGAGCTCTGGGGAGTGTGGAGTACCCCTTAATTGACATTACTCCCAGGTCCACTCTGACCCAGAGTTAAACTGCATCTAGTGGTGAAGTTCCAATTCTGGAGCTCTGGGGAGTGTGGAGTACCCCTTAATTGACATTACTCCCAGGTTCACTCTGACCCAGAGTTAAACTGCATCTAGTGGTGAGGTTCCAATTCTGGAGCTCTGGGGAGTGTGGAGTACCCCTCCATTGCCATTACTCCCAGGTCCAGTCTGACCCAGAGTTAAACCGCATCTAGTGGTGAAGTTCCAATTCTGGAGCTCTGGGGAGTGTGGAGTACCCCTTCATTGCCATTACTCCCAGGTGGCTGGTTGACCACTTAAGCATTGATACTGAGACATTTGCAATCATCGACGAAGGGCGTGTAATACTGAGGAGCACCAAGGAACAACCAAAGGATTCTTTACCAAGGATTTCCGCTGGACAGGCGCACTTGTTTTAAGCCTAAAGGATGGCCCATAAAATCGTAACAATAACGTATAGCCATTTTATTAGAGCTGAAACGAAATTTATTGAGAACAATAAAAAAACGCTGCAGAGGTAATGAAGAAATTTGCTGTCTTTATGAGGATTGTTGCCAATTAATATGGCGATATGAAAAAGTCAATTGTAATTTGGGGAAATATAGATAAATAAATACGAAAGAGGGGGTGGTGCCTTGCGTTGGGCGGGTAGGCCCGGGGGTGGTAGTACAAACTGATCTGCTTTAAGGAGGCACATGGGAAAATCACATGCTTCTAATTAGGGGTGTTCATCTTTTTTTTTCCCTTTCCCAAATACCCATTTGGTACTCACATTACTCCTTTGTAGTCATACGCCTACGCTCGTACACACACACACACACACACAGAGACAGACAGACAGACAGACAGACACATGCAAAGACGTGTGCACACACATCTACACCCACATCCGCAGACGAAGACTCATTTTCACGCAAGTTTGCATATACATACTTACACCAGGGCGTCCCAGCGTGGTGTACTGATTAGCAAGCTTGTCCCGCAGATCTCTGAACTACTGAATATCAAGTTCGATCCTCGTTTAATGCCCTATACCTGGGAGTTTGGCCTAACGGTTAGAGTCGTAAGAAATGGACTCGATACGTGTCAGGGTACAAACTTATTGATCCCACCACATATATAATTGGTTTCTAAAAGCCACATACATATAAATACATTAAGTCTAATGCTTTCTTTTAAATACATATAAGCACATGAATGGAGGCGCATCGTCTAATGGTTAGAGTCATAGGATGTGGACTCGTCAACCGGAGTTCAATTCCTAGACGAAACTGTTAGCATTTCACATGGCGCTAATACCCTTGGGAAAGGTATGAAACCAATTCTCCCTCCAGCTATGGGTAAATAGCAGGGTAGACTGGACTCTTTAACCATGGCTAGGTAACCTGTCTTGGAGAAGGAAAACTTTGAATTCAAATCTGTTAAACTCCGTCTAAGAAATTGACCTTGTGTCGCATCCTGCTCGTGCGGGGTAGGGGGTTGGTAAATATATATACTTGGGAGCTTGTGTCACATCCCATCCGTGGCGATCAACTTGGGTAAGTGTATGCATATTTACAATAAACGTCATTCCACGATAAAAAGAAAATACTCCTTTTGCATTACAATCTAAAAACGTTTTCCACATTGGGCCAAATAATTGAAAAAATAACGAGCGCGGGCCTCATTATTATTGTATTCAATACATGCTAGCCAGAACGAAAGTTCTGAGAAAATGATGTAATACAAAATTTATCTTTCCATGTTATATTCATGGATGAGTAACGTAAGATGCACAAAAACAAATTTAACCAACATATTTACTTTCAAAACATTATCAAAGAACACAACATTAGCAGAAAGGTTTAGTGAAATTTGTGAAACTGAATTTTGCCTTTTAAGATATCATCAATGTTTGGTTTGAAATTGCTACATCCAATCAAGGGAATTGCTTTCAAATGTTTATCAGTCAATCTCGTTCAATTGATTCCGTAGTCAAGTCAAGGAGGACTTATTAAGCTTAACATGATATTTAAATTTGAATATCAAAACGTCTCGCCTTACGTACGTTTTAACAAACAAATTCAAGTAGCGTCGGCGGACCTGATAAAATGCCTTCGCGGGCCTTGGGTTAATTGGTTCTTTTGTTTTACGGCATACCCACACTTTCGGTTCATTTAATGTCGAATCAAGTCCTTTTTGATAAACTAAAGACAGGTTGCTTACAGTACCTACAATTGTCAAGTGGTCACCAAATTAGGTATTGAAGAGGCTAATCGTTGCTTAATGATTGGTGATTTAACGAGAACTGGGGATTTCAGCGTGACTTGAACGAAATAGATAAATCGATAGATAGATAATTGGTAGGTTGGTTATTATATTTTACGGCATATCAACCCTTACCGGATCATTTACTGCTGAATCAAGTCATTTTCATAAACAAAGGACTCGAGTTGCTTATAATACCTGCTGTTGCTTAAGTGATCACCCAATTAAGTATTAAATAGACTCAGAGTTGCTTAACTGATTAAAATGGTTGATTGTTTTGTTTTACGGCATATCAACCCTTTCTGGATTATTTAATGCTGAATAAAGTCATTTTGGTAAACAAAGGATTCAGTTTGCTTATAGTATATGCTGATGCTTATCACCCAATTAAGTATTGAAAAGGATTATCGCTGCTTAACTCTGGTAATCTAGCAGGAACCGGAATAGATAAATAATTGGTTGGTTGGTTGGTTGTTTTGTTTTACGGCCTATCAACCCTTTCAGGTCATTTAATGCTGGATTAAGTAATTTTGATAAACTGAGGACTCAAGTGGTTTACAGTGTTGTATACTCATATATACCCCCATAATACATCAGGTATATAAGAGAGAGAGAGAGAGAGAGAGAGAGAGAGAGAGAGAGAGAGAGAGAGAGAGAGAGAGAGATGATGGTCTTACTTTTTAATATTCTGCTTACTGGTTACTGCTTCTACTCTTTCTAACTCGTCGGCCATCTTCTCTTGTTGATCTAATGGATTTTCTCTTAAGGGTTAGTTTTCTTCTTTCTTTTGATTCTTCTTCGTGCTGGGCAGGTTATAGTTTTTAAATAACTTAATAAGACTTGGTTGTTTAATAAAGCTTTATTTTTAGAACCCAGCCCATGATTCCACCGCGGTGATACCCATCAAAGCCGACAATAGCGTCTGCGCTCCTCAGAAATCTAACTAAACTAAAAATTATTCTCACGCCTGTACCGGAAGGTCAGATGGGATCATCGCAATGCCAATCATAATCGCAACGGGTTTGAAAAATTCCCCACATGCGATTTTAAATTTATTCAACTTTATCTAAATATTATAACTACAGGTACGTTCACAATTTATAAGCTTCTCATAAATTATGTAACAACAATACCTGTTGCTGGTTTCATCTGCTTAATTCGCTGGTGAATATTAGTCACGTAGATTGATGTTTATACGGTGAAAAATTCAGTTCAAAATCCAGTGAAATAAGTTTAAGCCAATGTGTTATTGCTCTGACCTTCTGGATATCCCCAAGTACATCAGCGTACGTACGTATACGAACACACCACACACACACACACACACACACACACGCACACACGCACACACACTAAGACTCACACACAAATATTCAAATGAGCTCATAAACACTTACACTGCACGAGCACACATTGGTTTACAGACTTACACATACGCACGAATTTTCATTGGCCAATTCATATTGTTGGTCACGTCAAGCCCTAGCACCTATATGATTGCCCCGACCCTATTACCCTTATGGCAAGCCCCAACCTTTTTTATCATATATGTGCCAGAAGGCGGTGGCTGAGGGTCTACATGTCCTGGTAATGACGTTAAACTCTATCTGTTGGTGAGGTTCCAGTTCTAGAGATCTGGGGAATGCGGAGCACCCCTTCATCACCATTACTCTCAGGTCCACTCTGACCCGGAGTGGTAGTACCTGTTAGGGTCTCATATATGGGTTAAATAGAAAAACATGAGCTTATAAAAAACTGGGTATCCATTAAGAATGAATTTATTTCAAAACTTAGTCGATATTAAATGACCCATTGAGGTTGATATGCCGTAAAGTAAAGCAAAACAAACCATTGGTTTACAGACTTACACATACGCACGAATTTTCATTGGCCAATTCATGTTGTTGGGCGAGATGTCACAACTGGTGAATCAAGGCATATTCAAAATTGTCCGAAATGTGTTACGTTATTTCAGACACTTTTAAAACTGTCTTCATCTAGTCACCAAGCATCTTTGTCTCTCTACCTACACTCTTCAAACTTACATCTATCTGTCAGTATATATATATATATATATATATATATATTTATTAAAAACGAAACACGGAACATACCATCAGTCTCCTATCTGATGATGGCATATCGTATTGCCGAAAGCGCTCGTAACGAAACATTTGGTGGACTGTTACACCAGTTCCACCGTGACACCAAAAAGATGGCCAGATAATTAGAAAGGATCGAACAAAAACTCGTCCGACAAGTATTGTCTGTACAGTTTAACACAACATGCTTAAAAGAAAAAATGCTACCAAAACACACTTATATATATATATATATATATGTATATATATATATTCATCACATTTCATCAAAAGTTTCTACAACGTTTTCCTTGTAGTAGCATTAGTAGTTAATCTAAAACGGCTCAATATACTTCGAAAAATATAGAGCTGTTGCAGATTAACTGTTTGTTTTGCGCGGGATGACGAAGATAACAAAGGACTTTGACCTGGTGGTAGCGAACAAAGAAAACGTGTAGGCGTTTGAGAGCAACAAAAGACTTCATCTGGACAAACGCTGATTTGAACAAAGAGAAAGGACTTCCGGTCAAGGAACAAATGTGTGGGCGGTCGTCAGTATTTAAGCGGTTATCAGGACAGACCCGAAGAGAGACCCCGAGAGACGGCGAACAGAGCAGTCAAGGTGAGAGACAGGACGAGAACGTGCGTGATCGCGCTGGTCACGCACCATCGCAGCCAGCGTCAGTGATTCTCGCCCACCCCGTTCACCCCCCGATCGCCAGCCTGCAACATTCGTAGCGCCGTTGTCCAGCTCGTCCACCCACACGCACCCACCACGAGGGGAAAAGAAATAAACGTTAAAAGTCTTACTACTACATATGTCTACGTGTGAATCTTTATACTCCATTACTAACACATGCTTTTTGCTGCTGCTGCAGCAAAAAGCAGGTTGTAGTATCGGCCTGCATGTGAACTCTGCCAAAACAGAGTTCATGAGCTTCAGAAAGAAAGGAGACATCTCCACGTTAGACGGTAAGCCCCTTAAGCCAGTAGAACAATTCACGTATCTGGGTAGTAATATCTCATCCACAGATAACGATATTAACACACGAATAGGAAAGGCATGGATGGCCACAAACAAATTGTCTGTCATATGGAAGTCTGATCTCACTGACAAGCTAAAGCCACATCTCTTCCAGGCTGTAGTCATATCAGTACTGCTGTATGGCTGCACTACCTGGACCCTAACGAGGCGCCTCGAAAATAAGCTAGATGGGAGCTGCACAAGAATGCTGCAAGCAGTTCTGAACAAGTCGTGGAAACAGCATCCCACAAGGGAGCAGCTGTATGGTCACCTGCCCCCTATCTCACAGACTATCCGAGTGAGACGGACTAGGCATGCAGGGCACTGCTGGAGAAGCAAGGATGAACTCATAAGTGATGTTCTCCTGTGGAAGCCAACACATGGACATGCCAGTGTGGGCCGCCCAGCAAGGACTTATATCGACCAGCTATGTAAAGATGCTGGCTGCAGCGAAGAGGAGCTCCCTGTGGCGATGAATGATAGGGAAGGTTGGCGAGAGATCGTCTTGGATATCCGTGCTGCCTGCGCGACATGATGATGATGACTAACACATACGACCCAGCAACAGTATATGACATGTACGATTTTGTGGCTTGAGTCAAGCACTATGCAACAGAGCATTTATAATTATAGAAAAATGTTTTTCTCTCTACCATGGTTTCGGTGTTCAAGGTACACCTTCCTCAGGAGAACTAAAACATTATAGGTTGTTAAGTTTATATATACTTGTCTGGTTTAGAATTTTATTTCTCTCTCTTTCTTTTAATTAGTATGGACTTTAGTCAATAAATCTAAACTGTTTCTCTTTGAAATTAAAGGAGCCTTGAACATCGAATCCGTGGTAGAGAGAAGAATGTTTTTCTACAACTATATATATATATATATATATATATATATATATTATATATATATATATATATATATATATATATAACGCAACGCTCTTCTAAGGAATGGAGCACTTTGTGACGGCCCTTTACACGCAAAGCGATGTGTGTATTAAAACAGTTAAAAATCCCCTTCCCATTCTGTAAGTGAAGACAGCCTAATGGTTACGGTGCCGGACTGACACCCAACCGATCGGATTTCAATTCCGGCTGTAGGTAGCTTACAAAATGTCTAGCCACACTGAGGAGACTTGATAAGTCGAAACACGTGTCTGTGGATGACCCTATATATATATATATATATATATTATATAAAAGTTAAAAGAAAGGAAATGAATCCGACAATATGAGTAAGAAAAGGTGTAATGAAAACATCACACAATGCTGTTAAAGAAGAAAACAATTTATAACATAATCATAGCTGATACTGATCAATATTTCGATTTTACAAAAATCATCATCAGAGCTCATTCACTCCCATAGTTGTTTGGGTCGGAGAGGAAAGTCAAATCAGTTTACAAAACAAAAAACCTTAATACTGCAAAAAAGGAACGAAAGACGTTACAATATTCACCAACGTGGGCATTCGCGCCATATATATGTCGGTCATGTCTCATATGTATACCTTTTGTTATCCAAATGTATTTGACTTTCCTCTCCGACCCAAACAACTACGGGAGTGAATGAGCTCTGATGATGATTTTTGTAAAATCGAAATATTGATCAGTATCAGCTATGATTATATTATAAATTGTTTTCTTCTTTAACAGCATTGTGTGATGTTTTCATTACACCTTTTCTTACTCATATATATATATATATATATATATATATATATATATATATAGCAGTTACCATTAAATCCACCAAGCAAATAAGTATACAATCCTATTTACTTCGAGATATTTTCACTAAAACCATTTAAAAAGGGCTCAATATAAAGATATATATATATATATATATATATATATATATATATATCTTATTATAATGGAGATTGTGGGTTTTTCTGTCTGTAACCGAAACTATATATACTAACAAGTCACAATTCCTTTAGTTATTTACATCATATTCTCCATGATTTTATTTTATTTTAAACCTCAATTATTAATAAATTGTTTTACATTACTTACACTGTTGACCATATCTACATACTAATAACATGCAATTGTATTTATATATACAACAAAATAGAGGTTTACAGTGTGAATGGGAAAGCTAATTTACATATTGATCTTAAAAATTGATTTTAATAAATATATGTTTAGTATTATTGATTTCTAATTGTTTGGTTTTATCTTATTGAATATGAGCAAAAATCTCTTCAATAAAATCTTAAAAAAGAAATCCCTTAACAAAGAAGAAATAACTGTAATATTATTCTTTACTTCCTATTTTAACTAAACAGTTTAAATTAGGAAAATTTACCAATGAAAGACGGGAGTAACGGAAAATGATGGAAGTGTTAGTTTCAAAGTTGTTCTATTTTTCAATCATACCCCCTCTGTTCAAAATCTTTTTATCTACATTCTTATTCAGTTTCATTAGCCTTTCTAATTCAATATCATATTTTATTATAACATTTAACTAAAATACTTGCACCCGGAGGGTGCATATATTTGCTAGTATATATAATGCCTGAACTGGAATATCGAAGCAATATCCCATGAGTACGATAACTCTTCCTGACACATTACTCATCCAAAATGATAAATTTCGTCGCTAGATACCCGTTGTTTCAGTCCTATGAGTATTGCTACTTACTCATATTCCCCTTATTACGGTTCAAGGCCAGAAATATGAGGATCTTACTGAGTATCAAATTAATGATGTAATATATCCAATATATTAAGAACAGGTAGGTCAGTTTAAAATTTCAGTCAGGAAAATATAATACCAGCTTTATTTTAATATTCTGGTTAGCAGCCAGAATTTTTAAACATAGTTTGATAAAAGGAAAGAGAAACGTTTAAGGGTCTTCTGTTGACAGGCGACACTATATAGATAATTATGTTTATATTTCAGATATTAAGACTGAAAACATTTTAAATAAATAAAATACATGTTTGTGTGCTCACTCGTTCGTCTGTGCGTGCGTGCGTGTGTGTGCGTGTGTGTGTGTATGTGTGTGTGTGTACTGGCTTGCAAGTCTTTAAAAAATGTCCGCTCGACCATGTAGACGGACTGGTGAATCAATCTTTCTATTAGAGTTTCGATAGAGTGGGGGGTGGTCAGTACTCATTCAGAAGTCTGAAAGTCAAGAACAAACGAGAGAGAGAGAGAGAGAGAGAGAGAGAGAGAGAGAGAGAGAGAGAGAGAGAGAGATGGATGGGGTGTTGCAGTGAAAACCCATAAGATTGCCCTGTCAGTGAGGCAAAGAATACTTCTATTGTATCCCCTGCAGATGTATAAAAAACATGTAAATGGACGTCCTGATTATAACACTGAACTTCATCTGGTAGTGAGGCTTAAGTCTGAAGCTCTGGAGAGAGTGGAGTACCCTTTCATTGTCATTACTCCCAGGTCCACTCTGACTTGACGTAGTAGTACCTGTTACGTTCCCATCTATGAGGCAAATAGATCTGATATACAGGATGCAACAGAAATACGTCCCACATTTTAAACTGCTACCTCTCATCTGAAGATTCTTAAACCTTATTTCCAAACTAATAAAAAAATTTTTTTTTCAAATTACATGCAATTGATAATGGATATTCGCCTTGTCTGTAACAAAAACTACGTCACTGCTTATGTTACACAACCTAAAATCGTCATAACAGAATAAATACACTCAAAATTTGAGCATGCAAGGTTAGACAGTCCTCATTGTTTTTTTTTACAAGTTTTAATAAATACATATCTGGTATTATCTATCTATATATAGTTTGTTTTATTTTAATATATATTTAAAGTTATCAGAACTAAGTTTTCATTTCAAATTTTTTTTTTTTTACTCCTTTAATAAATTTATTTTATTTTTTACTCCTTTAATAAATTTGATGATTTTACTTTACTTATGATACAAACTCTCTGATATTAAATTTTCAACTCCCATCCCATCAGGCAATATTTATTTTACGTCGCCCAGAGGGCTTTTTTTATTTTGCTAGTGCAAGTAAAAAAAAGTAAAGTTGGCTGATTGCCTATTGTCAGTATCATCTGTACAGCAATTGAGTCTATCCCTTTTTCAATTGCAATAGACCAGGGAGAGATTTCTGCTGAGGTGAAGTGCCACACCTACCGTCAACTCTCAGATGATTTACTGTACACCTACCGTCAACTCTCAGATGATTTACTGTACAGATTAAATGAGCTACTCATACACAATCCCAGAACCTTGCGACTCCTAGGCGAATGCTCTATTAACTAAGCTAAGGGTCACCAAACTACATTTTATCAGGCCCGCTGACGGTACTTGAATTTGTTTGTTAAAACGTACGGAATACCAGACGTTCTGATAACCATTTAAATTTAAATATCATGTTTAACTCACTAGATCCTCGTGGACTTGACCCATCGAACGAAATTGACTGATGAATCTGCAATTGCTACACAAACAGCTTTTAATGCCCTTTTCACGGAATGATGCTGTTTCGGATAGAATTTTCAACCCATAGCAGTAATGATATTTTGGCAATTTTTTAAATACAGTTTTAGATGTGGGAATTGTTTCTGCTGCTCCTTGTATAACCATGTGTAAAAATTTAAGAAACAATTACACCGAAAATGTAAATACAAACGTACAGTGTACACAACTTAACTCTATTAGACGGGCGGTCGGAGAGACCCCCTCCGATCAATCGGCTGGTCACGTCAAGCCCTAGCACCTATATGATTGCCCCGACCCTATTACCTATTTAATGACGTTAAACTCTATCTGTTGGTGAGGTTCCAGTTCTAGAGATCTGGGGAATGCGGAGCACCCCTTCATCACCATTACTCTCAGGTCCACTCTGACCCGGAGTGGTAGTACCTGTTAGGGTCTCATATATGGGTTAAATAGAAAAACATGAGCTTATAAAAAACTGAGTATCCATTAAGAATGAATTTATTTCAAAAGTTAGTCGATATTAAATGACCCATTGAGGTTGATATGCCGTAAAGTAAAGCAAAACAAACCAAACCTAACCTAACTCGGCTAAACTTACAAATTGGTCGGAAAACGAAAACGGAAAGTTTTTTGGTGGTCCCCCATGACAGTTTAACTACCGTGTATGAATGAACCTTTTGCGAATTGGGTTACGATTTAGAGGTTTGGGGATTAAGGGTTTTTTTTTATTACGTATTGCTAAAAAAAACCAAATTACTATATATTTAATGTTGAAAAATATTTTTTTAAATCCAAGTTTAATTGAAATTATACATTGCAATTCTAGCACAAACAACTGCGACTAATGTGTCTACCGTTGGATTCAATAATTAATTTCAATGGTTAATTAAATGTATAGTAATTTTTTTGGGTGGGGAGCTTTTTTTAAAAGCAATACGTATTTAAAAACAATTCTAATCCCCAAACCCCTAAACCGTAACCCAATTCGCAAAAAGTTCATTCATAGACTGTAGTTAAACTGCAGTCATGGGGTACCACCAAAAAACTTTCCGTTTTAATTTTCCGACCAATTTTCAAGTTTAGCCTAACTCTAGGCATGAAATAACCCGAGACCGGTTGACATGCCGTTTAAATCAATCAATCAGTTAATCAACCCCAAAAAAGAATCTCTTGTTGATTTGCTTCTCCTAAACATCTTTATTATCCTCATTACT
>CM042142.1:123285521-123306563 GCA_023376005.1 Doryteuthis pealeii
GTATCTATTTCATTGATTTAAATAATCTAATTAATTTAATTTAATAATTTAAACTAATTTAATACGAGTGATGGTCTAATATAAACGAAACATTAATCCCCCAAGAGATTATCGATAATCCAGCAGCTTCAGATTATCAGCTCAAACTTTGGTTCATAGAAACAAGTGCCCCTTTTTATTAACTTTATGAAGGAGTCTTTCTCTCAAACGAGTCGAGTAGCAAATATCCAACAACAATAAAACGAAATCGAAACAATTCATCATAGACATTGCTGAAAAGAGAAAACCTTTTGGGGAATTTTAAAAGTTTTACGTCATGCCACGAATTCGGAATCAACTCAAATATTTGGGTCTTGTCCAGGCTCGAGCATGGGAGAATTTAAATAAAAAAAAGAGGAAAGGGAATGATATTTCTTGGAAGAATAAAATAAGCCTTGTAGCGAGAAAAGTATTCTTGGCATTTGTAAAATCTTTTTCTGACTTGACGTCATTCAAATAAGATTTCTCTGACACTCGACACTCAGGAGAAAAAACGGAATTTAAAAGCTGATGATCGAACGATAAAAGAATTTATCGCAAAATTTTTTGTTTTTTTTTTGTTGTTTTTTTAATTTTTTTTAATTTTTGTTTTTTTTGTTGTTTTTATCGCGATTAATCAGTGAAGACATCATTCCTGCGCACTCGATAAAAAAAATCGCCCGTTCGCGCAGACACAGACACATCTAACAAAGTTAACGTCTGAGAAGTCTCTCTAATTGTCTTCATTTAATGGAAAGAACGATTCGACGAGATATGGCGTCGACAATAGAAACAGCCGGGAAAAGTAAACAAACGAACAGATTTTAGAAAAAATTGTGGAACCTATGAATATTTTCAACAGAATCATTGACCCTTTTCTTAAATAATTATATATATTTATTAAGTCTCATCAGCGATGTATACTAGGGGTGTAAAGTATCATTGACAAGGTTAATTTCGCAGGGATTGTTCGCTATGTACCGGCGGCCGAAACGATATGGTCTCTGACTATGCCTGCTGAGGTCCCGGTTTCGATTCCTGTCGGAGGGGAGTCGTTAGTATACATCGCTGATGAGACTTAATAATGTCGAAACAGTCTGTACGGTGTTCTGCATAGCGAGCAATCCTTTGCCGGGATTCACTTGTCAAGATTATTTTCTATAATTATCGAATTTTATGCGATACATGCATTATAATTGCCTTCAAGCAAAAATATAAATAATAATTTATTCAACAATGCTTCTAAAAAACAAACATCCAAAATATATATATTATATATATATATATATATATATATATATATATATATATTGCAAGTATACATCGCTGATGAGACTTAATAAAGTTGAAACAGCTGCTGTACTATGTTCTACGTAGTGTACAATATTTGCCGAGTTCGCTTGTCATGATTATTTTCATTAATTATCGAATTTTATAAGATATACGCATTGTAATTGCCTTCAAACAAAAAATATAAATAATAATATACTTTACTCAACAATGCTTCTAAAGCAAATTACCTTAATCCCATTTCCTTATGCTGGAGCGTAGGCCTAAAAAAATTGCGATCTTAACGTCCACTCTCTGCTTTGTATAATAGTAGTAATTGTGACGTATTTACCTATGACAAGCTAATTTTGCATATATCGTTCACTGCGTACCGGTGGCCCAGTGGTAAAGTCTTTGACTCTGCGCTCTGAGTTCCTGATTTCGATTTCTGTCGGAGGGAAATCGTAAGTATACATCGCTGATGAGACTTAATAAAGTTGAAACTGCTGCTGTACGATGTTCTACGTTGTGTACAATATTTGCCGAGTTCTCTTGTCATGATTATTTTCATTTAATTATCGAATTTTATATGATATACGCATTGTAACTGCCTTCAAGCAAAAATATAAACAATAATAATAATACATATATATATATATAATTTCTGTTTTAGATTAAGTAAGTACAGTCGTCGGGAAATCCTAAAGTCGGTATCAGCCAAACAGCGAGAGAGTCTATCCCATTTTCACTAGCACTAAACGAAGGAGATTATTTTGGCGTCTGAAGTGGAGCAGCACACCTATCATCAGCTCCTTACTTTCACCGCACATATCCCAATGCTACTCATACGCTGAGTCGGCGAGGGCCGGTATCGAACTAGGAACCTTGTGGTTAAAAAAGGTACCAAAATATATGCAGTACGTGTATTCATTTTTATTTTTAGATTGCTATAATGAAATAGATATAAAATAGGAGAAAAGATTACTTTTTTCCAGTAAAACCATTTTTTAGACATGAAATGGGTTTCTTTTAGGGGGCAGACCCCACGCTACCAACCAATTTTGAAAACAAATCAACGACGCAGTGTAAGTACCTGCTGTTAACATGTGTGTTTTTTATCTTCTTTGGGGGAAAAAACAAAAGAAACAACATAGACAAATAGATAAAAAATAGTTTACTATTCAATAGACAGAAGTCCCCAATGAGAATCGCAGTCGTACACAAAACATTCTTCACAGATAGCAGACACATCATCTTTAATACCAATTATCCCCGTTTTCATATTTTCTTCTTTTCTACATTTCTCGAGATATTTTTTTTGTTGAAAACATTGCTCTTCTCCAGGGACCATGAAATCACAATTGACCCCTTCACCTTCCCTTTATTGTCAATTAGCAATCTGGATCGATAATTCTTCGAATGCGAATCGACAACGCCAATGTATTATTTGTATTATTCGGACTATTGTCCTCATCTTCATTGTTATCTGTACAACGTTTCGGCCGATGTGGCCTCCGACCTTCTTCAGGTATTTCTTGTCGGACTCTGGAACCTTCTCGAATTCAGGAACCTTCTCGGACTCGGGAACCTTCTTTTCGAACTCGGGAAGCTTCGTGTCATACTCGGGAGCCATCCCGGAACTTTGAAGCCTAACTTGCCCCTGACCAGGATAGAACCTGCAGTCTAGAGATAACTGTCATTTAGAACTGTCTTTATTCAATTCCTTTATCCACTACTATCCCGAGTCAAGAAACACTTGAAGAAGGTCTCATCTGGACAGTGAAGGAGTATATCCCCTTTTCACTAGTGCTAGACCAGAGTGATAGTTTTTGTGTTTGAGTGGAGTATCACACATACCATTAGGTCCCTTGACCAGGATTGAACCTGCAGCCTAGAGATAACTATCACTTAGAACTATCTTAACCTAACTCCTTTATCCACTACGCTATGTGTCCAATTCAGAGAAACGCCAAAGTAGTAATAAAGTTAAACTCTTTGATTTGTAAATTTAGCAAGGAGAAATTTATCGCCCATCCTTTTTGGCCTTGTGCCATATTAAATAAATACTAAATATCCATATGATTCCTTGAGAATGGATATCATTTAATAATTAATCAAAAATATTTGAACAGAATCGAAATTATCGATTGTTTTGCTTTTTTATTTGGTTATCTTTCTTTTCCTTTCAATAAAATATAATAGACACAAATCGATAATTTATCGACTGCGAGTCGACAACGCCAACAAGAACCATTTTGTTCAAATTATTTGCTAAATTTCACAATATACTGAAGAGAAGTAAGGGTTAAATCGAACTGAACGGACCTAAATTCCACCATCGTATGTATCCCCACCGAAAGAAGAAAAAAAACCCAAAAAATCAGGGTTGATGTGCTCTAAAATCCAAGCAATTTATCCATCCATCTCGATTCTTCGGGTAAATTCTTCTGGTTAAGCAAGTTTTTTAATTAACAACTGGAATTATTCTGATCATTTTTCTTTTTTTTTACACGTTTTATATGATCTGTAAAGTACACTTCATTTCTAGATACATTTCTTTCTTTCTTTCTTTCTTTCTTTCTTTCTTTCATTTGTTATGCCTTCTTTGTTACTTTTGTTCTTTCTTTCTTTTTTGTTCTTTCTTTCTTTCTTTCTTTGTTTTTTCTTTCTTTCTTTCTTTTGTTCTTTCTTTCCTTCGTTCTTTTGTTCTTTCTGTCTTTCCTTCTTTTTTTGACTTTTTCTTTCTTTCTTTCTTTCTTTCTTTCCTTTTTTTTCTTTTGTTCTTTCTGTCTTTCTTTCTTTCTTTGTTTTTCTTTCTTTCTTTCTGTCTTTCCTTCTTTCTTTGGCTTTTTCTTTCTTTCTTCTTTCTTTCGTCCGTTCTTTCTTTCTTTCTTTGTTTCTTTCTTTTTGTTCTTTCTTTCTTTCTTTTCTTTCTTGTCTTTTCTTCTGTCTTTTTTCTTCTCTTTTGTTTTTCTTCTTTCTTTCTTTCTTTTTTCTTCTTTCTTTCTTTCTTTTCTTTTTTGTCCGTTCTTTCTTTCTTTCTTTCTCTTTCTTTTGTTTTTTCTTCTTTCTTTCTTTTTCTTTCTTTCTTCGTCCTCTTTCTTTCTTTCTCTTTCTTCTTTCGTTCCGTTCTTTCTTTCTTTCTTTTGTCCGTTCTTTCTTTTTCTTTCTTTCTTTCTTTCTTCTGTCTTTTGTCTTTCTGTCTTTTGTTCTTCTTTCTTTTTTTTTCTTTCTTTCTTTCTTTCTTTCTTTCTCGTCTGTTCTTTCTTTCTTTCTTTTGTCCGTTCTTTCTTTCTTTCTTCTTTTCTTTTTCTTTTGTTTTTCTTTTTTCTTTCTTTCTTTCTTTCTTTTTTCGTCCGTTCTTTCTTTCTTTCTTTCTTTCTTTCTTTCTTTCTTTCTTTCTTTCTTCTTTCGTCTTTTGTTCTTTCTCTTTCTTCTTCTTTCTTCTTTTTTTTCTTTCTTTCTTTTCTTTCTTCTTGCTTCTTTCTTTCTTCTTTCTTTTTCTTTTTTCTTTCTTTCTTTCTTTTCTTTTTTCTTTCTTTCTTTCTTCTTTCTTTTGTTCTTTCTTTCTTTCTTCTTTCTTCGTCCTTCTTTCTTCTTCTTTTCTTTCTTCTTTCTTTCTTCTTTCTTCTTTCTTTTCTTCTTTCTTTCTTTGTTCTTTTGTTCTTTCTGCTTCTTCTTTCTTTCTTTTTCTTTTGTTTTTTTTTCTTTCTTTCTTTCTTTCTTTCTTTCTTTCGTCCGTTCTTTCTTTCTTCTTTGTCCGTTCTTTCTTCTTTTCTTCTTTCTTTCTCTTTCTTTCTTTCTTTCTTTCTTTCTTTCTTTCTTTTGTTCTTTCTTCTTTCTTTCTTTCGTTTCTTCTTCTTTTCTTTCTTTTGTCCGTTCTTCTTCTTCTTTCTTTCTTCTTTCTTTTCGTCCGTTCTTTCTTTCTTTCTTTCTTTTGTCCGTTCTTTCTTTTGTTCTTTCTTCTTTCTTTTTTTGTTTTTTTTTTTTTTTTGTTTTTTCCTGTCTTTTTTTCCTTTTCTTTCATGGGTTTTTTTCCTTTCTTTCTTCTTTTGTCTTTCTTCGTCATTCTGTCTTTCTTTTTCTTTTGTTTTTTCTTTCTTTCTTTTGTTCTTACTTACTTTCTTTCTTTCTTTCTTCTTCTTCTTTCTTTTGTTCTCTTTCCTTCTTTCTTTCTTCTTTCTTTCTTTCTTGTTTTGTTTCTTTGTTTTGTTCTTTCTTTCTTTCTTTTTTTTCTTTTTTTCTTTTTTTTTTTTCTTTTTCTTTTTTTCTTTCTTTCTTTCTCATGTTCTTTCTTTCTTTCTTTCTTTCTTTCTGTTCATTGTCTGAATGAACGGTCAATACCAAAGCAAAAATGTCGGTGTCTCGCCAGAGTGGAACCTGTAGTTTTTGTTTTCTTCTATTTCTGTTCGAGTCAGCAAATCGATGCTGTAAAAAGCAACCAGCCGTGAACCATCTGAGAATTTCGCTGACTGTGGGGCTTTATAATTATTCAGTGATGTGGAGCTGGGTAAAATGGAGTTGGATGTAGTGGAGTTGGGTGAACGCGACGGATCTACCGTTGTAGAAAGCGTTTTTTTTCTTTTACTGTGAAGAAAGTTTGCAGCGAATGTTAAGGTTGAATGCAACAAAAACCATTGCAGTAGCCATCTTGAAGGGGTGCTCCACATTACCCAGACCTCCAAAACTGTAACCTCACCATCAGATAGTAAAAGTAAAGTAAAGTCGACGGGGCGGCCTAAAGTCGGTATCAGCCAATCAGCGAGGGAGTCTATCCCTTTTCAATAGCGCTAGACCATGGAGATTGTTTTAGCATCTGAGGTGGAGCGCCACACCTACCATCAGCTCCTTACTTTACCACACAGATCCCTGTGCTACTCATACGCTGAGTTGGCGAGGACCGGTATCGAACTAGGAACCTTGTTGTTTCTAGCCGAGCGCTCTACCGACTGAGCTAACCCAGCCAGTTTAACGTAATTCCCAGGACATGAAAGACCCTCAGCCACCGCCTTCTAGCACCCATATGATAAAAATGGATGTGGATTTTCATAAAAACAATAGAGTGGGGACAATCATATTGATGCTAGGGCTTGGCGTGAGCAGCCGATTGATCAGAGGGGAACTCTCCGACCGCCCATCTAGCCTAAGTAAGGGTTGGGGCTTGCCATAATGGCAATAGGGTTGGGGCAATCATATAGGTACTAGTGCTTAATATCATTAGTTTTTCTAATTTAGTATATTTCTTTACAATAAAACTTAGATATTTATGCCCAGCGGGGTGCATATTCTTGTTAGCCAAAATAATAGAATTTTACTATTCAACAGAGATGCTTATAATTTTTACAAAAATAATTTTTTTCTGGCAAAATAATTTCAAGAAATCGAGAATTTAAAGGTCCTCCCATTTGCCAGCTTTGTCGGACAGATTTATTTTTGAGGGGTTATTTAAAGGAGTGGGTATATTTAATGTTGTATGGCTTAATCGTCAGATTCAAGTACGCTTGGACGATGGTTGTCAAGTCTCTTAGACGCAAATTGAGTTTTGATATTTTTATTCTCTTATGTAGATTTCCCTCCAAGTGTGCCAATTCAAAATAAGAAACAACGTGTATAATTATGGGGTGGGGAGTCCCTAAGGTGTAGTGGATGACGTACAGGACTGTGACAGCCTAGTAAGCGAGTTCGAATTCCAGTCGTGCTATTACGTTCATTTTCGGACTAAATCAAATCACACACGATTTGAAACAAAGCACAACATATCAGCGCACCACCTACCACGATACTACTAACTACAATGGTTTACTTCTACCAGGCATTGAAGCGCTTAGACTAAATGATGTAGATATATTTATCAACCCCTCCACACAAGCAGGATATGACACAATATCCATTTCTTAAGCGGAGTTCAACAGGTTTGAATTAAGAGTTTTCCTTCTAGACCGGTTGCCTAACTAAGGTTAATGCGCCCGGTCTGTTCTACTATTTACCCATAGCTGGAGGGAGTATCGTTGGAAAGAGGGAAAATGCAAGGAACGACAGAAAGAAGAAAGAAATACATGAGGAAAATGAATGAGGAAGGACAGACATGACAGAAAGAAGAAAAAGAAAGAAAAAGAAAGAAAGAAAAAGAAAGAAGCAAAATGCGGAAGAAAAAAGATATGAAAATACATGGTAAGAAAGAAATAAGAAAAGAACAATGGAGGAAAAGAAGGAAAATGCATTTAAAGACAGAAAGAAAAGAATTGAAGAAACGAAGGAATGAAAAAAGGTATGGATGAAGGAAAATACGCAAAAAGGAAGGAAAGAAGAAAGGAACGAAAGAAAGAAAATCCATGGAAAGACAGAAAGAAAATCCAGAAAAAAAAAGAAGAAAGGAAGGAATGAAGGGATAAATGAAGGAAAATTCGCCTTTTTTTCTTTCTTTTGTTTTTTTCTTTGTCTCTTTATTTTGTTCTTTGTTTCTTTGTTTCTTTTTTCTATCATCTTTTTATTTGTTTCTTTCTTTCGGTCTTTTTTTCTTTCTATTCTTTTCTTTCTTCTATGTCTTTCTTGTCTTTTTTCTTTCTTTTTTCTTCTTATGTTCTTTCTTCTTTTTTCTTTCCCTTTCTTTTTTTCTTCTTCCTTATGTTTTTCTTTCTTTCTTTCTTTCTTTCTTTCTTTATTTCTTTCTTATGTTTTTTTTCTTTCTTCTTTCTTTCTTTTGGTTATTTGCTTTCCTTTCCCTTCTTTTCTTCTTTTTTAAGTCTTTCGACGTCATTTTTTCTTTCACTTTCATTTCACCCTTCATTCCTTCCTTTCTTCTTTCTTTCTGGATTTTCTTTTTGTCTATCCATAGATTTTCCTTCACCCAGAAAGAAAACCCAGAAAGGAAAGAAGGAGGGAATGAATGAAAGAAGGAAGGAGGAAGGAAGAAAATTCATGGAAAGACGAAAATAAAAGCCAAAAATAAAATGCATGGAAATTAAATGGCTTCCTGAAAAAACATGATGTTCTTTGGTTCCTTGTGGAATTGTTTTGAGAGATTTTTTAAATGTCCTGCGAGATGTGGGAAATGTCGAGTAAGTTGATAGAGCGAACAGACTGATACATCTGTTCGAATTCCCTGAACGTTTTGGCATTACATCGTAGAGAACACGAACACCCCCCCATATATATATCTATATATACATATATTATCTATTATAATGGAGATTGTGTGTTTTCTGTCTGTAAGCGAAACTCTATATTCCTACTAAAGTCACAATTCTCTTAGTTATTGACATCACATTCTCCATGATTTTATTTTTATCTAAACTCAAATTATAATAAAATTGTCTTACATTATTAATGCTGTTAACTATGTCTACATAGTGACAACATGCAATTTATATTTATATATACAACAAAATAGCGGTTTACAGTGTGAACGGGAAGGCTAATTTGCATATTAATATTAAAAATCGAATTTAATAAATATGTGCTTAGTATTATTGATTTCTAATGTTTGGTTTATTTTAATGAATATAAGCAAAAATCTCTTCAATGAATTTAAATGAAATCCATTAACAAGAAAAGATTAACTGTCATTTTATTCTTTACTTCCTCTTATAACTAAATACTTAAATTAGAAAAAAATAACAATGAAAGACGAGAGTGATGGAAGAGTAAGTTACAGTTGTTCCATTTTTTTATTATACTCCCTCTGTTTCAAATCTTTTTTATCTGTATTCTTATTTAGTTTCATTAGCCTTTCTAATTTTAACGAATATTTTATAACATTAAAACTTAAATACTTGCACCGGAGGGTGCATATATTTGCTAGTATATATATATATATATTATATATATATATAATATTTGCATTACATCGTAGAGAAGAGACGAACAAACCTATAGTATATAATATATATATATATATTATATATATATAAATATAATATATATATATGAATTTACGCCAGCCATGAATTTATATATATAATTATATATATATATATATATATATATATATATATATATATATATATATATATGTTGTGTGTGTGTGGTGTGTGTTGTGTGCTTTTAATTTTAGTCAGACCTAATTTTTTGAAAGTTTCATTTATGAAAGTTAATTCATTTATGGTTAATTAGGCGGGATTTAATCATAAATGAATTAACTTTCAAAAAATTAGGTCTGACTAAAATTAAAAGCACATATTCTCCCAAATACACTGTCGGCTGAAAATAGCTAAAGTTGTTTACATATATATATCTTATTATAATGGAGATTGTGGGTTTGTCTGTATGTAACCGAAACTATATTACTACTCAAGTCACAATTCCCTTAATTATTTACGTCAAATTCTCCATGATTTAATTCTTTTAAACCTTCAGTTATTAATAAAAATTGTTTTACATTATTAATACTGCTGACCATGTCTACGTACCAATAACATGCAATTGTATTTATATATACAACAAAATAGCGGTTTACAGTTTGAACGAGAAGGCTAATTTGCATATTGATATTTACAATTTTATTTAATAAATATGTGCTTGGTATTATTGATTTCTAATTGTTTGGTTTTATCTTAAGAAATATAAAACAAAAATCTCGTGGATAAATCTTAAAATAATTTATTTACAAAGAAGAAATAACTGTAATATTATCCTTTACTTCCTATTTTAACTAAATAGTTAAATTAGGAAAATTTACCAATGAAGAGGGGAGTAATGGAAAATGATGGAATAGTTAGTTTCAAGTTGTTCTATTTTCGATTATACCCCCTCTGTTGCAGATCTTTTTATTTGCATTCTTAGTCAGTTCATTAGCCTTTCTAATTTAATATGATATTTCATCCATATCAAAACTTAAATACTTGCACCCGGATATTTGCTATATATATATATTATATATATATATATATATATATATATATATATATATATATAATTATATATATATATAATTCATGGCTGGCGTAAATTTATAATATATATATAATATATATATATATTAATATATATATATAGGTTTGTTAGTGTTCTCTACGATGTAATGCAAAATAATATATATAATATATATATATATATATATATATATTATATATATATATATATATAGTTGAATGAAGTGACAAATAAAAGGTTTTAGCTTTATTCATTATTTGGGAGCGATATTACAACCAATGGTTTCCTGCTTAATTTAACAACGCTCTATCACAGATATTGAGCACTCTTCTAATAACACTATACGTTGGATTACTACTACTTTTTCTAGTATACTAGTACCAACCATACACATTAATATATATATACACAAGGCGGTCTTCCTATCTATAGCTCTGCTGATGAGGCCTAATAGGCCGAAATGTACATACAGAGATTGATTTTTTTCGATTTGTTTAGCCTTACATTTAAATAGGTATGCCCGCCTAATTAATTAGTATTAATTAATTAACTTTCAAAATTAGGTACGACTTCAATTAAGCACATATTCTCCCAAAAATTGTCGGCTAAAAAAAAGCCATATCAAAAACACATCGCTTGTGTATTTACTGCTCATATATATATATATATATATAATATATATATATATAAATTCGTGGCTTGGCGTAGATTCTGATGATATGTAGATACCCACCCGGGAGAGACAGATTTTTTCTACATCGGCTACAGGGGTGGGGGTTGATAATCCAGAGGGAGTTTCCATTTTATAGTTAGCCTTTTCGTGTTTGCTCTTGTTCTGTGGTTTGCTTCCGAAATGAGAGGTTGCTTGTTAAGTCTTCGGTTTCCTTGTTTACCAGTGGCAGAACTGTTTGTTCACTGGGGGTAGGTGATTCCACATGGGATGAGAATTATATTTATGGAGACATTGTATCTAATTCAATGCACGCACATCCCTCTCTCCCCCTCTCTCTCTCTCTCTCTCTTTAGATATATATATATATATATATATATATATATATATATAATATATATATATATATATATATAGTAAATGAAGAAAAACTCTAAACTTGCTTCATTATACAATAATTTATTTCAACCGTATTAATACGGCATCTTCGGATAATCACAAGAACATGAAAATTATTGTAATGAAGCAAGTTTAGAGTTTTTCTTCATTTACTAAATTTCTTGCTCTGTCCTTTTACTCACTGGTATTAGGCACATTGAGCTCTCCTTATGGTCTACCTGCATCAGCTTGGTTAAACCACACATGGAAAGACCCTAACTACGAAAAAAAAACTATATATATATTAAATATATATATATTATAATATATATATATAATATATAATTGTTGTAATTTAGGGGTCTCCGTATGCTTCTCTCGGTATATATTTATATGTCTTTTTAATGTTGAAGTTGGGCGTTATTATGAAGCATTTAAAACAATATCAAAAAATTAAATGAAGGAACTCGATGTTGTGGAGTACTGGATTCATTTATTTATTTTTATTTATTATCATAAATTTTCGGGATCGTTAGATTCCGTTCTTCTGATGAATGTCGCTCCTGTTGAACGGATCTTTTGTCTTTGTTATTATTGAAAGCGGCCACGTCTGTAAGATATTTGTAATAACGGAGTATTCCGATATCAGCGTTTAGTCCCCTCATTATGATAATAAATAAAAAATAAGTGAATCCAGTACTCCACAACATCGAGATCCTTCATTATTTTTTTGATATTGTTTTAAATGCTTCATAATAACGCCCAACTTCAACATAAAAAACACACAACACACACACACACACACACACACACACACACACACATATATATATATATATATATATATATATATATATGTGTGTGTGTGTGTGTGTGTGTGTGTGTTGAATTAAACAAAAGACATATCTCCTGTTTAACAATTTTATTTGGTATTTTTTCAAGTTTTCTTGACAACTTTTTAATATTTGGGTGGAATTCGTGGATTAGTCCCCCAAAGTTCATGTCCCGAGTATAGGAGATGTGTCTTTTGTTTATGTTTCAACATGCAAAAATGAAAGAATGCTGCCCAACACACACACACACACACACACACACAACACACATATATATATATATATATATTATATATATATGGCCTGGTTAGGGGCCTTATTAAAGCCACAAGAGGGGGAATGAGTTAAACGAATATATTAACAAAGAACAGTAGTACAAGCATATACAAATGAAAAGGTAACTCGCGAGGCTGTCTTATCAGCTATCCGTTGAAATATTAACTCTCGCTTAATGGCAGAACCTGCTGCTATCTATAGTTGGAAGAGTTCATGCGGGCGTAGTAAGTTACCATGCCAGTTATCAAGCTAGTCCCGTAGATCCATTACTACTGAATGTCAAGTTTGATCCTCGATGGATTCCCTTTAATTTTTTGTTTTTACCTCAACAATATCTAATTTGAAATCTTTGGGTTATTTTTCAATTTCAAATTTGCATTAAATTTTTACAAATAGTCGATACAATTTCTGTTTACCTATGAATCCACTCTAAACAAATCTCTATGATTTTTTTTTATTTAAGTGTCTAATCTGTAATTTTAGGAACACCTTCGATGCAGGGAGGAGGTATAGTGTCTTTGGCCCTGGACCGTTGATGTAATTAACAGCGTTGATCCAAGGGGGCCATCCCCACAGGCAACACATGCCCCCTTGATTTAAAGGGGTAGGGCTCGGTTTATTGCCCTGTACTTGAGGCGAACCCCTTGAGCGGGAATGCCGACGGGATCAACGCATATTTTTTGCACCCATCATCCAGGAGCTTTGGTTTGGTTTGTGCCTGACCTATATATGTGGGATACACGGTAAATACCATTGATGCTAATATGAGTTGTCAAATCTACCCTTCTCACGTTATGAAGCAAAAAAAAAAAAAATACATACGCACACAGAAAAAATGACTCAAAGAAAAAAAAACAAGCCACACAAAAAAAAACAAAGACAAAACAAAATAATTAATAATAATAATAATAATAATAATAATAATAATAATCCCAGCAAGAAGACCAGACCTAGTGTTGATAAACAAAAAAGAAAGAACTTGTCAACTGGTGGATTTTGCAATTCCAGCAGATCACAGGGAGAAGCTAAAGGAAAATGAAAAAATGGACAAATATCTGGACCTTGCCAGAGAACTGAAAAAGTTATGGAATATGAAAGTGAAAGGGATACCAATTGTGTTTGGTGCACTTGGAACACTCCCTAAAGGATTAGAAAAGGGTTGGGAATGTTTGGATATCAGAGGAAGGATTGACACCATTCAGAACACTGCACTGCTACAATCTGCCAGAATAGTCAGAAGAGTCCTGGAGACCTGAGGAGACTTGCTGTCACTCAGACTCCAGTGAAAGTCCATCAGCTAATGCTGATGTGAAAACTCAAAAGGAGTAAATAATAATAATAATAATGATAATAATAATAATAATAATAATAATAAGAAGAAGAAGAAGAAGAAGAAGAAGAAAAAGAAGAAGAATGGTGACTATGAGGGTAAAGAAGAAGAAGAAGAAGAAGAAGAAGAAGAAGAAGAAGAAGAACAACAACAACAACAACAACAACAGCGAAAAACAAACAAAAAAAACGAGATGGATTAACAAGATAGAAAAATAGTGATGTACGAATGATATATTCTATAATATTTTTTGCATTTTTCTTCTGTGTGAAAAAAAAAAGAAGATTCACGGTGGTTTGTATTCTGAGAGACAAAACTCTGTTCGCTGTTCGTATTCGTCAAATCTCCACCCCCACCCCCAACCCTCACCAAATGTACAAGCGCTTAACAACGAGCTGAATTTCCTGGCGAACGAAATGTCTCTTACCAAACAATCTCCTGAACAGACATGGCCCCTTAGGACACCGTATCAGATTACACACATTGTTACAGAAAAAGCTGCCGAAATGTCTTACAAAAATAGAGAGTGCTGTTCAGTACTTGTACGAGGCCTCATCAAAAGTCAGTTCGACAACCCAGTGGGCCATCAGGAATTCTATCCAAATAGACCCTTCTCGCTGTTCCCCCCCCCAGCGTTCTATCTTTGGGAAAATTACCGGGGCTCACTCACGTTTCATGCACTACTTACGCACAACAGTGTTTGTTAAAAGGTCAAAATGGCATTGTTCAGCTGAAGAGGCTCAGTCGGTGTAGGACGCCATATTGTGCGGTTATGCGTTGGCGGGAATTGCGTCTTTATTTGATCATGTGTTATCGTCTCAGTCGCGGAACAATCATTTCGTTAAGTACACACACACGCACACGTATATATATATATATATATATATATATATATGTATATATATATATATACCCAGTAGACCAGATGAGTTTGTGGTAAGAATGTTTCTATTTAGGACATTCTTTATTCTCCATATACTTACAAATGTAGAACGTTTTGTAGAAAAAACAACAAGATGTTTTAAGTTTTGCTGACAGAAATCCGTTTCGACCTTATGCGGTCTTTATCAAAGCAACATTGTAAACGGAAAAACGAAATAAATATATCATTAATCACGAGGCGCAGAACGCTCTCGATCAGTACCGGAATTTTCAAATAATTTTTAAAAATGCGTATTTCATGTTAAAAATAAAATTAAATTTTATTTTAAAAAATTCTAAGCATTTTTATCATTAAGAAACTCAAAAGATATATATATATATATATATATACATATATATATATATATATATATATTGTTAAATAATGCAGCCATTTTTTGTCTGGAAGTTTTATCCTTTGTTTTTTCGTATTGCCGGATTATTTTTGTAATATCTGGCGAAAATTGGCTGATATATTTGCCATATGTCATAGACCAAGTACTTTCCACCCTATCGTGGGCCATCGTCAGGGTAATTTTGAAACAGTACAACAATGGGCTATTCCATTTTCTATTTATATAAGTTGTGTTTATTATTGTTGTTGTTGTTATTATTAGTGTCATTATTATTACTTTTACTATTATTGTAATTTTATAGTAATTATAGGCATTTCAGAATGTTGGTGCTATCATCAAAGTTTATTTTGTTTAGTTTTGGATTTTTGTGTCTAATATGCAGTGCTTTAAGATTTTTAGTCGTTGTGTACATGATTGTGTTTCTATAATGGTAGTGTTATCGTTAAGGATTTTCCGGAATTTATTATTAGGACATATTTATATTTAATAATATATGCCTACAAGAAAAAATGCTGCCTACACACACACACACACACACACACACACACACACATATATATATATATATATATATATATAAACTAACATCATGAAACAAAAAATAAATGCAACAAATAATCCTCGAGGATCATGGACGTGGTCGAAAGCGCTTGGGAAAATATGTGGCACTTATTCCACTATTTCGACCCCGATGTAAGAAAAATTACACGGGTGTCTGAACGTAAACAATAGAAAATCATCAAAAAGAAATATTCCGAGTCGTCAACTAAAGCTTATTAAATATCCCCCCTCTCTATCTATCCCCCCTCTCTCTCTCTCTCTCCCTATCTCTCTCTCTCTCTCTCAGTTTCTCTTTCTCTTTTCACGCACACACACGCACTCTCTCTCACTTTATATATATATATATATATATGTGTGTGTGTGTGTGTGTGTGTGTGTGTGTTGTTGAGGGATCCACGTATGCTTCTCGTTGATATAAGTGTGTTTATCTATGTATATATATCGGTATATTGGTGGTATATATATCTTGTTTGGGCTTTAGTGCGAAGCATTTAAACATATTAGAAACTCGGTTTTTTATGTGTTAAATTTCATTTATTGACTAAATTTTCGAGAGTGTTATCTTCTCTTCGTCGGACTATGAAAGTGACCAGGTTGCTGGCTGTTTCTTTTCATATATATATATATATAATAAAGATTTTTTAGATCATTATTTTTATAGTGAGTTCGAAGCATTAATTAAAATGTAATAATATATTTTTGAATGATCTAAAAAATCTTTATTTCAATATCCCTGAGCAGGGCCTCATTATTTTATAGTATTATAAAAAAAAATTTAAAAAAATTTATATATGAAATAATTTTCAAAACATCCCGCGAAACACGATCGCCGCACGGATTTTTACGGAGTTTGCCGAGCGTAACTACATCTCGCCGGAAAAAAAAAAAAATTTCGCATTTACGTTTAAACATTCAACGGATCAACAACACAGTTGAATTTATCAAATACAGATGAAAATTATAAAAAAATCTTTCAATCCTGAAGATGGACATTGCGCTGAAAATATTTAGGACTCATAAAAGGAAAAAAAAAGAAAAAGAATAAATATGTTTTTTAACATAAATGTGCATTATTACGCCTTCAAAAAAAAAAAAAAAAATATATATAATATATATATATATATATAATAAATGAATTGATTGCGTATAACTTTGTTATTGTGAATGTTGTTTTTGGATATCATGAAGCCTGGGAAAGGAACAAGCGAAAAAATAAAAAAAGAAAAACGAAAAAAAAAACAATTTCAGTATCCAGCCTTTGTTCTGTCCCTGGTTCGATTTATTCCGATATTTCGGGGAGGGGGGACGTCACCCTTTATCAAGGTATAATATGATGACTGTGTAGAAAAATGAAATCAAACAAATGCGAGAGAAAAAACTGATGTGAAAAAAATGTATATATAATGTCAGAGAGTCCACGTATACTTCTTAGTAGATATATCTGATGGATGCTGGGAACCATTTTGGTTGTATTGGAAGCATGGAAAAATGTGGAAAAGTATATAAACCTTAAACAAAAGTTGGAATTTTACCTGAAATATTAGGATTAATAAATAAGATTAAAAACACCATAATATTCATTACTTTTGAATTTCGGTTATTATTTCTTTTCCTATATTTTCTATGCTTCCAATACAACCCAAAACGTTTCCAACGGCAAAACACACACACACACAACACACACACATACACACACCCAGAGAGAGAGAGAGAGAGAGAGAGAGAGAGAGAGAGAGAGAGAGAGAGAGAGAGAGAAATTTAGCGTGTCTTGTGCACGAATACCCGGTGAAGCCCATCCCTCTCCTGGTCTACAACTGTTTAAAATTAAGCTTTACTTCTAGACGATTCACATACCGTTGTTAATTCTCAAAAATTATCCTACGTGCAGACTGAATCCACGGGAATTAAAATTAATTCTGGGCTTTAAATTTAAGAAAAAATTAAAATGTTTATCAAGATTCATTTTTTTAATCCACAATAATAAAGGATTAGAAAAAAAAAGTTGGTTAAATTAAATTTAACGGACCTAAATTCCACCATCGTATGTCACCCCGCCGAAAGAAAAAAAAATACCAAAAATCAGGGAATTAACCGAATTTAATGAAATTTTTAGTGTTGACATATAAATGAATAAAAGATATAATGCACCAGTTATTTTATTTAAAAACTTTTACATTTTATCAGCTCAGTTAACTTGAAACACGTATCTTTGAGAATCTGTATTATGCCTCAAAGATACGTGGTTCAAAGTTAACTGACCTGAAAAAATGTAAAAGTTTTTTAAAATAAAATAACTGGTGCATTATATCTTTTATTCATTAATATATCAACACTGAAAATTTCATTAAATTCGGTTAATTCCCTGATTTTTGGTATTTTTTTTCTTTCGGCGGGTGGAATTTATGTCTATTAAGTTCGATTTAACCAAAGGTTTATCGAAAACAGACGTCTATTCTTATATTTAATGAAAAGTTCAACTAAGTTTTTTAATAGATTTATTTGCATATTAGAGTCAATTTTGTGAAAAGCTAAAAAAAAATTTCATAGGATTTTAATTAATGGCTATACTAATCGTATTTTTAGAAGGATATTCGATTTTCGGCCTAAATATTTATGCCTTAATCAAAATTTACGCTAATCGAAAGTGTACCAATTGAGCATTTCCGACACATATTCACACACGCCTATACAATATGGAGGCGCGTGGTCTAATGATTAGAATCGTAGGAAATGGACAAGTCGACCCGAGTTCAATTCCTGGACAAAGCTGTTTGCATTTCACATGGCGCTAATACCCTTGGGAAAGGTATGAATCCAATTCTCCATTCAGTTATGAGCAAATAGCAGGGTAAACTGGGTTCTTTAATCATGGGTAGGTAACCTTTCTAGGAGAAGGAAAAAACCCTGAATTCAAACCTGTTAAACTCCGCTTTAAGAAACTGACCTTGTGTCACATCCTGCTCGTGTGGAGGGGTTGGTAAATATATATATACAATATGTGTGTGGATACCTTACGTGGGGTAATGGTTAGCAAGCTAGATGCACATACCATTGTTAGTGAGTTAAATTCTCATTAGGCGCCCCATACTTTTGGCCTTATGCCACATTTAAGCTAAGCTTAGTATAATAACGATGTGTGTGTGATTATATGTTTGCACGCGCATGCGCGTAGGAAATATACACATAAATTCTACTTTTTGTCTTCCTGTCATTTATATCCGCTTCTTCTTCTTCTCTTCTCTTCTTCTCTTCTTCTTCTTCTTCTTCTTCTTCTTCTTCTTCTTCTTCTTCACTTTTTCTTCTTCTTCTTCTTCTTCTTCTTCTCTTCTTCTCTTCTTCTTGTTTGTTACCCTCTTCTTCTCTTCTTCTTCTTCTTCTTCTTCTTCTTCTTCTTCTTCTTCTTCTTCTTCACAATCCACGTTTTCTTCTTCTTCTTTTCTTCTTCTTCTTCTCTTCTTACTTTCTTCTTGTTTGTTACTCCTCCTTCTTCTCTTCTTTCTTCTTCTTCTTCTTCTTCTTCTTCTTTCTTCTTCTCTTCTTTACCTTCCCATTCTTCTGTCTTCTCTTCTTTTCTTCTTCTTCTTCTTCTTTAACCTTCTTCTTCTTCTTCTTCTTTCCTTCTCTTCCTCTCTTACTTCTTCTTCTTATTCTTTCTTTTCACAATCCCCACCAGACGTTTCCTCTCTTTCTTCTCTCTTCTTCTCTTCTTGTCTTGTTTGTTACCCTCCCTCTTCTTCTCTTCTCTTCTCTCTTCTTCTTCGTATTCTTCTTTTCTTCTTCTTCTTCTTCTCCACAATCCACGGTTTTCTTCTTTTCTTTCTTCTCTCTTCTTCTTTCTTCTTCTTGTCTTTGTTTGTTACCCTCAACCTTCTTCTTCTTCTTCTTCTTCTTTCTTCCTTTCTTCTCTCTTCTGTCTTCTTCTCCAATCCAGATACGGTTTTCTTCTTCTGCTTCGCTTCTTTCTTCTTCTCTTTCTTTCTCCTTCTTCCTTCTTTAACCTTCCCATTCTCTTCTTCTCTTTCTTTTTCTTCTTCTCCTTCTTCTTCTTCCACAACCAGCGTCTTCTTTCTCTTTTCTTCTTCTTCTTCCTTCTTCCTTGTTTGTTACCCTCCCATTCCTTCTTCTTCTTCCTTCTTCTTCTTTTCTTCTTCACAATCCACGTTTTCTTTTCTCTTCTTCTTTCTTCTTCTTCTTCTTCTTCTCTTCTTCTTTACCCTTTCCCAATTCTTCCTTCTTCTACTTTTTTCTTCTTCTCCTTCTTCTTCAATACAACCCACGTCTTCCTTCCTTCTTCTGTCTTCTTTCTTCTTCTTCTTGCTTCTTCTTCTTCTTCTTCTTCTTGTTTGTACCCTTCCATTCTTCTTCTTCTTCTTTCTCTCTTCTTCTTTCCAAAACAATCCACGTCTTCTGTCTTTTCTTTCTTCTTCTTCTTCTTCTCTTCTTCTCTTCTTCCTTCTTCTTCTTCTTTTCTTCTTCTTCGTCTTCTTCTTTACTTCCCATTCTTCTTCTTCTACTTCTTCTACTTCTCTTTTTTTCTTCTCTTTCCCTCTCTCCTTCTTCTTCAACAACGCCACGTTTTTCTCTTCTTCCTTCTTCTTTCTTCTTCTTCTTCTTCTTCATTTGTTCATTTCCTAACAATAACACCCCCCCCCCAAAAAAAAATAAACAATGCAATGTCTCAACCGATTCGAAGAGAGGACATGCTTAAAACTAACAAGTTTCATTTTTTATTGTTGCCACCACGCCCTTACCGGACCGGAAAAACGAAGCATGGCGAACATAACATTTCAGACTTTTGCTAACAACCGGTGCAAATCTGCAAGGAGTTTGCCCAGCTTATTATGTCCTTCGATATGCTCAAAGGAAAAAAAAACATTCCCTTTCCTTACAAATGACTTGATGACTTGATGGAAATGCTGACAAGATACGTCTTTCCAAAAGTTGGCAACGATGTAAAAGAATACATATACATGGATCTAAACTGTATATCTACATATTTTAAATTATTGGGAGATTGTTGGGTTTGTCCTGTCTGTAAACGCGAAACTATGATTATTTAATTATTTATACAAGTCATCTTCCTTTTGTTATTTACATCAACGATCTCCGTGATTTAATTTTTATTTAAGCACTCAATTAATTACAAATCGTTTTACATAATTAAGACCCTGTTTGCTCCATAATCTTCTACATACTAATACATGCAAGTTGGTATCTATATGTACTAACTAAATATAGCGGTTTTAACATTGTGGAATGGGAAGGCCAGATTTGCATATTGATATATTAAAAATTTTGATTTTAATAAATTATGTCTTAGTATTATGATATCTAGATTGTTTGGTTTTACCTGAATGAATATTGAGCAAAATTTCCAGAGATAAATCTTCAAAGAGAAATCAATTAGACAAAAGAAAATAATGTAATTTCCATTCTTTTTACTCTTCCTATTTTAAAAGCTAAACGTTTGAATTAGGAAAATTTTACATGAAAACCGGGAGGTAACTGGAAAATGATGGAAGAGTTAGTTTTTTCAAAAAGTTGTTCTACTTTTTCATC